>JASJET010000175.1:1317500-1790011 GCA_034092305.1 Diaprepes abbreviatus
CGAACGGAAACATGTGATTTTGTTTTAATCCGAGAGTATATCCGTTCTTTGATTCGGTTTATTATGAAAACTAGTAGACGTTTCGTCAAAATCCCATTTGAAAGTTTTAATGACTGTGTATTACAGGAATAGGAAAAACATATGTACCGACGTGACAACACTGAATAAGTTTTATACCGGAAGCGACCACAGATTAGTACGAGCGAAGATCAAGATACACATGAGAACAGAACGCAACAAGCTCACCAAACAAGAACGCTACCCAACCACGGAAACCCTGACACAAGAACAAATCAACTATCAAAATGAAATAGAAAAAAGACTAACACCAATAGAGACAATAAAGCAAATGCAAATAAACGAACTAGCCACGAAAATAAAGGAAACCATAAACACATCGGTTAAAAAAGTCTGCTCAAAATCAAAAATAACAAAGACCTCCAAACTACAACCAAATACCTTGAGACTTCTCAAAGAAAGACGAGAAAGGACAGATCGAACAACAGACTGTTTCAAAACTCTAAACAAGGAAGTGAAAAAGGAAATTAGAAAAGACAATAGAAATTACACCAATAAACTAATAAAAGACACAATAAGTGAAAACTGCAACATGAAAGTACTAAAAACAAAAAATTCAAGAGGCAAAACAAGAATAATAAAAATAAAAAACGCGAAAAACGTGACCGTCCAGGACGAAAAGGAAATAAGCAGAGCCATAGAAGAATTCTACACCAAGCTATACTCGCCACACGCATAACAAGAACAACAACGAACAAAAAGAACCATACTCAACATAGGCTCAGAGGAAATTCCGGAAGTGACAAGCTCAGAGATAAGAATGACACTAAATAAATTAAAGAACATTTACAGGAGAAGACAAAATTACAGTAGAGATGCTGAAAATTGGCGGCAGAAAAAAAGAACAAATATTGAAGATTTTATTTAATAAAATACTTGAAGAGGGAAAAATTCCACAGGATTGGTATAACTCCGAAGTAATCTTAATATTCAAAAAGGGGGACAATACAAATATTGAAAACTACCGACCAATATCCCTACTATCACACACCTACAAGTTGTTAACCAAAATCATAACCAATCGCATAACAAATAAACTCGATTTTTACCAACCTGTCGAACCAGCTGGATTCAGAAAACACTTTAGCATCTTAGATCACCTACACACCATAAGAATACTAATTGAGAAGTGCACCGAATATAACGTACCGCTCCATATGGCTTTTGTAGATTTCCAGAAGGCATTCGACTCCGTCGAAATATGGGCAGTATTACAATCCTTAGAAAACGCAAGAATCGATTCAAGATACATAAACATCATAAAGAACATATACGAAAATACAACCATTCAAATAAAAATGACGACAAGACGAAAACGAACCCCATATAACTACAAAGGGGAGTGAGACAAGGGGACATTATCTCGCCAAAACTGTTCATCCTAGTCCTAGAGGACATTTTTAAGGAACTTGAACTTGAACCATCTCAGATTTGCTGATGACATAATCTTAATAGCAAGTAATCTCCAAGAATTGAATGAAATGCTACAACAGCTAAATGACGTATCCGCGTCTGTAGGCCTTAAAATGAACTAAAACAAAACAAAAATATTGAGCCACGGAGAGGGAAACATAACAATACAGAACCAGAGGATAGAAAACGTCGAACACTATGTATACTTGGGTCATGACATCAGACTAGGGAAATCAAACCAGGATGCTGAAATAAAAAGAAGAACACAGCTGACATGGGCCGCATTCGGAAAACTTGCATACATCCTGAAAAATAATTCAATTTCCATAAATCTAAAAAGAAAAGTATGCGACACATGCATATTACCGGTGTGTACGTATGGATTAGAGACAATGTCCCCCACCAAAAAGTCCGCTAAAAAATTAGAAATAGTCCAAAGAGCGATGGGAAGAAACATGCTTGGAATATCATTAAGAGACAGGATTAGAAACACCGAGATAAGACGCAGAACGAAAATCAAAGATATCCTGAAAGGGGATTGCAAAGATGAAGTGGCGATGGGCTGGTCACATAGCCCGATATGAGGACAACAGATGGACACGAAGAATCCTGGAATGGAGACCGAGGGAGACAACAAGAAGCACGGGAAGACCTCAAAAAAGATGGGTAGACGACATAAGGACAGTGGCGGGCAAACAGTGGATGAGATTGGCGAAGAATAGAGAAAGATGGAAACAATTGAGAGAGACCTACATCCAGGAGTGGATGGACAAAGGTTGACAAAGAGAGAGATTACAGGTGAAAAAATATAAAGCAGTTATATGCTACTCAGGTAGTCGATATACAGGAGGAGTCATTATTTATGTATGGAATATTGTAAATAGGACAGTAGCATGTAGTGATGCAATCGACTATAATTTCTTTACGTTGATAGTAAAAGCTTGGTTTCAGAAGTAGAGTTTTGTTGCTAGGGTATTTTATAAATTCAAACTGTAATGATTTTATAAAATATTTGAAAGAAACACTAAGTGAGGACTTTGTCTACGGGCAAAAGCAGTGCTTCTGGGTGATATAAATATTGATTGACAGAGAAGTAATAAGAGTGATATAATAATATTAGTGACTCTGGCTTTAAGCAGATTATCGATGGGTACACTCGTGTGACTAATACAGCATTTTTACTTACCGATTATGTGATTACTAAAGATTGTACTCTGCTAGAAGCTCCACGTGTTTTAAGTGATCATGATATTGTTGGTGTATCAATGCCTCTTCATCTTGAAATAAATAAAAACACAATAAGTTTTAGAAATATTGCTGACTCGGCTGCTGTTTCAATGATACAGGAATTAGTAGTAAACGTTGATGAGTATCTAGTATTTATACGAAATATTTAAGCTACACTTAATGAAGTTG
Organism: Diaprepes abbreviatus; assembly: GCA_034092305.1. Classification (NCBI taxonomy): domain Eukaryota; kingdom Metazoa; phylum Arthropoda; class Insecta; order Coleoptera; family Curculionidae; genus Diaprepes; species Diaprepes abbreviatus. The sequence continues at coordinate 1,320,408 of JASJET010000175.1, forward strand.
CTCCTATACGACCCGAGTTGCAAAAAAATATCCTTCGATTTCAGTAGAAATTAGAAAAGAAGAATAAAATAAAGACAAAGCACATAAAAAGTTCTGTATAACAAAGGGGACAAAAGAATGGAAATGATACAAAGCAAAAACAATAAAATCCTAAGCATGATACGTAGACCAAAAATTAAATTATTATGAGAAGAAATAGACAGTAGTAAAAATGACATGATCACACTCGAAGAAAATTTTAACTGACGAGGCATATTATCAACAGTTTTGAATCAATTTGTGTCGTCATATATTCCCAAAACTTAATATTACCTTCCATATGCTTTACAGTCTGAATAAAATATATTTTATTTACTGGCTCAGCTTTTCTTTTCTATTTCTCAGTTGTCCATTGATTGATTTGTTTCATAAGAGCAAACTACTTTCGTTTAACCTTCAACTGTCTAACCTTCATATTTTTAATAAAGTTTAATCTTGTGAAACAGATCTCATTCAGACTGTAAAGCACGAGGATGTATGGTGGCGTAAAGACTGGTTCCTATTCATAGAACAGTAGGAAATATGAATAAGGAATTTTATCTAGATATTTTAAAAGACAATTTGAAAATGTCGATAATATGCCTCATCCGATAAATGAAGTTACCTTCCAGCAGGACAATGAACTAAAACCCACAGGCAAAATAGACAAGAATTTGCTTATTTCTTAAGACTTTCAGATATTTTAGAGGCCAGCACAACGTTCTGGTCTAAACTCTATCGAAAATTTGTGGTCGGTCTTCGTTAAATGTATCATGGGGTCGAGTCCAAGAATGGGAAAAAATTTCACCAGACTACTGTGAGAATCTTGTAAAAATATGATAATACGATTACAAGCTGTTAAAAAATTAAGGACTTATGAATAATCTAATAAAAATGTAACAGTTAAGATATTTCGCTCGGTGTAAAAGTGATTCAACAAGTTTCCGTATTTTTATTTTTTTAATCCACGATTGATTGTGTTTAAATACTTAATAATAAATGCTATATGACGATTTATTTTTAAAATTATTTTCATTTCGTAGTACAAGTATTACTTTCTTAGAATAAGTAATATTACTAAGTATTGTTTCAATATTGCGACCTAGTGTATATCTGGTCATTGTCAGAGCTTCCCTTATACGTACAGCACTCCCAAATCCAAACTAGATAGGACTTACGTATGTTTAGCAATTTCTTTAAATTATTTTGTGTATTATTTTTAAGGATGTGGTGCTAATTTAAAATTTTTAACGAAAAATAGCAAAAACAAAAGATATTCTATATTTATGTCTATTTTGGTACTAGGATCTCACTGGTTTCAGAGATATTAATATTAGAAACAATATCTTATTCAATGTAGAGGGCAACATCGATTTCGTTGATATCGAAAAGTTGTAAAGTCTAAATTAAATTTGTTTATTTATATATTTGAGGTACTCATTAGAATTACTGAACCAATTTTGAAGATTTTTTCAGCGTTAAAAAGATTCTTCGTTTAAACATAGGCTTCATTTTATTCGATTTTATCAAGGAGGTGGCGAACAAGGTACTGAAAATGAAAAATTCTACTCTTTTAAGATCCCATTGATATTTCTTAGACATTGTGAGATGACTAGGAAGTTGAAATTTAGTGTAGTCAAAGAGATAAAATACAGATTTCATATTTCGCAATTTTAGAGGTTATTTTGGGCCTCTAGTGAAATAAGTCTTCGTGAAGAGTATCGAAGCAAAACTTTTAAATTGAGAAATCCAAATATATAAGAAAAAATAGTTGATTTTTTTCTACGTTTGCAGCAGATAAACAAAGGCAGATAAAAATTGAGGCTGTCGACACCAATAATAAGTGAATTTGTTGATATAAATTTGCCTGTATTTTGTTTAATTTTTCAAGTAGGATTGCTTAGTTACAAGTAATTAAAGAGGTATTTTGACTTTTAAAAGAAGAATAAATTATTTTGATATAAAATTTTTATAGCCTAAAACAGAGCGTCTGAAATTAAGGTCATATACTAATTAATATACCAAACAAAAAAAAAATGGGCATATAATGTAATTCAACACCGCGGGTAATAATTAGTTAAAAGTAAAATGGGGTCTAGTCTGCAATTATTTTTTCTCGAAAATATTTTTTGAATTTTTAAAGTTTCGATTCATTTCAGTTCCTGTTCACAATCAAGTTCTTAAATTCACATGATAGTCTCACACTTTGACGCATATCTTATTTTTATTTTATTTCTATTACCTGACTAACGAATTAATAGAAAGCTTTATTATATTTCTGAATGAGTTATTTCTCGTAACGTATAAATCATCTTAATATTTTGCAAGCTTACTTTCATGTAAATGAGTATAATATAAAAATTTTGCAAGTGAAATATACGATCTGCGATCGGGGTTGCCAGATGTTCGGTTATCATACCGGCAGTTCGATTTTCCGATATTTGCATCAAATAAAAGAAAAAACCAAATTAAGAAGTAGCAAGTTTTTGCGAAATTATATTTAACTAAAACTATTAATCTTCATCTGTGTGAGAATGCGTATTTTAAAAAGTAAATTTAAAATTTTTTTTCTGATTTATTTTAAAGGAAATTAATTACTGTCCAAGTTTTTTCAATTTTATCTTATTATGAAAGGTAAATTGACAGATATGAAGATAATTGCTTTTTCTGTTTTTAAAGATTCCTTAATTTATGTTTTACTTTCAAAGAAGGATGTTAATTTCTGAAGCTATTACTATGTTGATAATTTTTGAGTAATAAGGTGTACAATAAAATGTTATTTTTATACATTCACTGATATTTCTAAGTAAATAAATAGTGCTTTTATACTACTAAAAGAATCTATATAACTACATAATAACTACTATTTTTTTTTTCTAAAAGTTGCTAGGGCGTCGAGCAGTTTGACTTTCAATAGTTCCCATGACAAAAAAATATTATAACAATATTTCCTATTTATAAAAATTAACAACTAACACTAAGAATGTTCACTAAACTAACACATCACAGAATAAAAATGCATTGTTCATACTTCGAAATTCAACAATTAATAAAAATTAAGAATGATCAATCAAAATCATATTCATATATCATAATCATATATTCTAACCTAAAAGTAAAAGGTAAATTTTTGGTTTTTCAATTGTGGTTGTTTAAGTAATTTTATTCTAAAATGTTTGGATTATTTTATGACCCATTTTTACCAAATTTTATTTGTTTATGTTATTTTTTTTTATTTTGATGCAATTGTCAATTTTCCCTCTAACCGAAAACATTCCATAACGGACACGAATTAGGTCGAAATTAAGAATTACATTAAGAAGTTGAGTGTTCGTCAACTTTTTAGCTGTTAATTGTTAATTTTTAATTTTTAGTTGGGACTATGAGGTGAGTGCAAAGTGTATCATTTATTTTGCAAGTGGAAATTGCTTCTGCTATAATATATGAAAAAAAGGGTATTTGCGCGTAAGATTTCAAAATTCTGATTACAAGGAAAAGTGGCGAAAATTGGAATAACTAATTCTCTTAAAGCAAACAAATTATGTTTTGCCGCCGAATTTGAGAAATCCAGAAAATATTAACAATTTTTTCATAAGTTCTGTAGATATTAATGTCAAACCAAGATGGGAGATATTGGATTTTTATAATTACATCATTTTAGAAAACATTAACGAGCTTTTTCAGTTTCATTTGTCGGATGAGGAGGATATATAGGAAATTTTAAAAGGTATAAAATCTAAAGCTGTTGGAGTCGACAAAATTAATATAACAATGAATTTTTTCTGCTGTTCATTTTTTATTCCATTTTTAACACATATCGTCAATGAGTCTATTCTTCAATCGTATTTTTTTTGCAATGGAAGCCAGTTTAGAGAATTTCCTTACCAATAGTAAACAGTCCTGACGTTTTCGAAAATATGTGAAAAAATAGATAAGAGTATTTTTGGATCAGAATAAGATTTTGTCAACAAAACAGTCCGATTTTAGAGCAAATCACAGTTGTGAAAATGCACTGGCTCTTATAATTGACTATATTCTTAGAGCAGACGATGAAAATAAAGTAAGTGCATTAGTTACACTTGATTTTAGTAAGTTATTTGATATGCTGAATAATAAGATTCTCAGTTCTGTTCTCCATCATATAGGCTTTAGCAGGGATGCTCGTAATTTTATAATTTCTTTTTTAACTGATAGAACTCAACGAATTATCTATAACAAACAATGTTCGGAGCTTTTGCTCGTGAATACGAAATGTTACAGCGCAGTATTTTGGGTCCCCTATTACATATCATGTATATTTCTAACTATAATAAGTCTCTTCAGAACTATAGCTTTCACTTTTACGCGGACGCCACCCAACTATATTATTCTTGTAGAGAAAATCAAGCGGCGGAAGTACAGATCTTAATAAACTCTCACTTAAATCTATTTCATACTGTTGCTTTCGACCACTTACCTAAAATTAATCCTATTAAATCAGCTGTCATTATTTTCGGAAACCAGACTCAGGTAGAGTTCATTAAAAATACGATTAAAATTAAAATTGACAATATGATTTTACTCTTTTCTGACTCCTCGAAAAGTTTGGGCTTCATATTAGATTCAAAGTTGCATTTTTTTTGCAATTTACCCACTGTAATGCTGTGTATTTTCCTTGCCTTGATTCCTTGGATCGGAAACGCATTCAAAAAGTCCAAGGCGCATGTCTGAGGCTGGTATATGGCGTTAGAAGGAGAAATAACATTTCTTCTTTTGGATCAAAATGGCTTAATATAGATACAGATTACATTTCTCTTGTCTCGGTTTTAAAATTATTAAATAAAAAATACCACTTTATCTATATGAAAAAAATTATTTTAGGACATATATTTATAATATTAATTTGCCTAGAAAACATCAACTTACAGCACAGAAACGAAATCTTTAAAAGATCATTCTCATAAATTCCTAAGGCAACGTTGAATTTCGCCTTTTAATATTTAAAAAATTAATATGCATTTTTGTCTTACAGTAATTTCGCTTCTGCTTTTGTTTTTGGGGGAGGGGGGTTGGTTTCTCATAAGAGTCTAGAATCCATTTGAGAACTGCAAAATTTTAATTTGGACACCAGTTCACAGTTGATAGGATGAAATACTTTAGAAAAGCAATATTAATGTATTAATAAGCTTTTTTATTACTAGCATGAATTAGTTTATCAATTATATTAATTACAGATGTAGAAGTATTCAAATTTTTCCTAAAACTATCCTGACGATGAGGAATTTTTTTATATGTTATATTTCTGTTACCCGTTTTCTTTCCTAAAAAATCTGGCAACTTTGGCAGTGACCCTATAAAATGATTCCATAATCAGATTCTTCGATATTTTTTCTAGCAATTGCGTAAAATTACTGTACTGACGCTAAATTATTTCGATATAAATTCTCATTAATAGTCGGAAGTCATGGCAAAACACCTTTGTACCTGAAGCACAACACTATATTTTGCTTCTCATTTAAAAATTTCCTCTAATCATATGGTTTTAACCAGCTCAATTATTATTATTATTTAGTTTTTTCTGCTAAACTAACGGCTCTGTGAACTTAATTCACGAAATGTGTTTCGTGTTAAGGAGGTTGTACACATTTTTATTATTTTTCTTAAAATAAAAAGACACTGATTATGATCATTTTTTTTTTGTAAAATATAATGAAGTGAACAGGCCAATTCTCCCTTATGAATGTTCACTCGGAGTGTTTGACTCTTGGCGTATCAGCTGATTGTTTCAACGCTGTGGGTAGTTTACTGGCATCACAAGTACCCGTACATGTTAATTATACACCAAAAGATATTAAAAAGTTTAGTTATATCAGGTTGATGAATATTTTTTTAGTGAATTTTTACAAGAATTTTCAATCAAAGGATTTAAAGATCGATAACTTTGAATTAAGGAAGTTAATGGAATTTAAAACGGAACGAAAAACTTAGTTATTATTATTATTATAAGTCAAAATTGGCCTGTAAAGGCTTCAATATAATAATGATTTTATCTCCAGTGGATATATTTTAGTAATACTTTTTTTCTTACTCTATACAATTTGTTTACTATTATTGCATGCCAAAAAGAGTCGATAAATATTAATATTATATTTTTAGGTGCCTTAAAAATATTACTTTAATGAAATTTGAAAATGAATAAATAATAAAAATGGTAATTTAGCTTTTTTTTTGTGCGTGTAAAAAAACTAATAAATGAAACACGTCCCAGTGGAACAGGCATATTTCTGCAAGGATCGAACCTGCTCCCACCAAGTTCTCCTTCTGACAAAGTTTATAGAAGCTGGTTTCTAAAAAGTATCCTGAAACAGAAAAAAAATTATAAGCCTTGCAATAACATATGACAGTTTGGCGTCAAGAACTCCCATATAAATTCTTTAAAACCACCAATTGGAAAACAACTAATTTAGAGCATGTTATGGAATCCCACTCTCCAAGAACATATAAATTAACCGGCAAGCAAGAAACGAATCTAATATTTGATGGCCATGAGTAGTTACATTGCGAAATGAAGATCCTAGTATTTAAAACCGAAGTAGTGTACTTTCATCTAAGTAACACAATGATCAATATTGAACTTAATATCCAGTTTAATGGAGCTCGTCAACAGCACAGTAACTTCTTTATATATCTAGGCATCACACTAGACAGAACTTCATTTCTTTCTGGGGAGCTATGGCAGACATATTGGTGCGATGCTGCGTCATCGGATTGGTATATTCAGCGCAGAGTATTGCTCTCCAATATAGATGAATACACGAAGATAGTGGATGTTCAACTGAATAACGATGCAGATCATGAGTGGAATCACAATCAAATTCACAACTGCTTATTGATACACAGCGTTCCACTCCCCATCTTCATCGCTTAAATGTTCTATACAGAGAATACAGAAAAATTCAGAGAAATTCGCGTCTAGAAAATATTACTCAACTAGGTTATAGATTGCGTTTTAGAAATCTGCCCGTCTAAATCCCGGAACTTCTAACTAACAACAATTTCAACCTAGAACATGATTGGGAAAGACAATGGCGATCTAGTGTACCTCCATATATTCATACCATCTTCTCAAATTTTAGCAAGATAATGATTCCATTGTTTAACAATGTTATAAATAAATAACTAAAACACTGCATCTAAAGACTCTTATACATTATGAAAATTTGGAATTTAAAAAAGCAAGTTAACTTTTTTGTTCCTAAATGTAAAAAAATGGCATTAACTACACGGTAAAACATTTTAAAGATGACTATGTATATTAATATACAGTCTGTGTTCATTAGTTTGAGATATATCACATACTTAATGCACCAACATTAATATGAGTTTCAAAAAATTTTGAAATTATCAGGAAAAGTGGAAATTTTTTCCTTAAATAGTATACCATCTCTAGACCAGTTTCGAACTCGTTTGTTCCCGTCAGGGCATACATGTACACCTTACCATAAGACAATTGAGTTCTTTAAATTACTTATATCATACTAAACAAAAAGTTGAATACAAGTTGCGCCATCTTCCGACATCTCATGCAATGTACCTTATTAAATATTGGATAATAATGTAAATTCTTTTAGTATTAGGGTATATGTGAATTAATTTTAATGTACAGAAGTTGAAATATCTTTTCAGTTACTTTATTGACCTTTAAGATACCATTTACTCAAATTTAATGCAAAACGAGGTGATATTTGAATGAATTGCTTGAAATTCAACGTAAATGTAAATTATTCAAGATTTTTGGTAAAAAATCTTTAAATTTAATGTAAAATGGATATTAAATTTGAATTAAATTTAATGTTATTTTTAGCAATGTAGGAAAACGAATTAATAATAAGAAAGATGTTGAATTTTGGTCAATTATTTCGTAAAGGTTTAGTGAAATTAAACAAGTTACAGAATGTTTCTCAGAGTGAATCAATAAATGAATGATTGGCTGCCTAAAATTAATTTGTCATTTTATAACTGTATAAGGTTGAAAGAAAGTTCCAAGCTTTTGACTTCAGAGTGTTTTGAATTACTGTACTTTTTAATTTATGTAAGATAATTATCAGTTTTTAAGAAACTGTAAATAAAATGAAAAAAAAATGTTTACCCCTAATTCATTAAGAAGGCCTAATTTTTAAACTGATTCAAGTTGACAATAAAGGATTTAGATTGACATGTACAACAATAAATACTATTGTTACCAAACGTGCGAAAATTAAAAACTTCTTTTTTTTCCAGAAAAATGGTTCCTTCCAAGGTTTTTATCCTTAATGTTTCTATATAAAGTTTGTTTATTCACAAACATAATACAAAACTGCCCAACTAGACTATATAACGAACTTTTATGGCAACTATATCGAGTTTTATATCGAGTTTACAAGTTAAACTTTTTTTTTCTGAATCTGGCTGTTAAAGTTTATGAAAGCACGTTTAATAATCACCTAAATTAAGCTATTAATATAAAATGAATGTTTAATGATATTGTGAATTAATGTGTGTTTTATTTTTATTGCAGGTAAGATATCAGCATGCACTATCATAGGTAAGCAAAAACCTTAAATATCGTTAATAGTTACATAAATAGGTAATTTATATTTTAAATTTTATGGTTTTATACTTCAACTATAGAGTTTATGACGTTCGTACGATCATTAAATAATTTTCCCAGCGATAGGCCAAAATAAACTATTGCCATACACGACTGTAAAATAACCAAAGTTAAAAACTACTTAAAAAATCTAATTAAGGAAGTTTTTGCATAAATTCCATTATTATTATTACATAAAAAAAAGCTGCAGGGAATACTTCTAGAAACAATTTTAGTTAATTTAAAACTACAGTTGAATAGAGTTTGATAAAATAGCAACAAACTGATACTCTAGGCAAATATCACAACTGAATTATAGACAAGATATTTGCTAGATCGGTAAAGTTTATTTTCAAAAATGGTCAACTTACGATGTTTAAAACGTAAAGATAATCCTGCATTTTTAAGCATACGCATTATAAAAAGTTTCGTTGATCATCGAAAGGACCGAATGTCAAAAATCTATTTATTCCGGTTTTGGCAAGACCGAAGCATACAGTTCATGAGATTCAATTGATAAATGAAATAAATGAAAAAAAGGTGGTGATACTTGGTCATCAATGCTTAGACCTTGGCTGCAGGTTATTCAAGGCCGATCGCCTTTGATAATTCAAGAAGCCTTGTTGATTGAACTTAAGGAAGCGATTATCCTGCGACAAAATTGGATATCTGAAATGCCTCTGCCTCAGTCCGTTGTACGCTGGGTACTATCTGAAGACGTGATCAAGATTTTCATCCCCCTCCAGGCATCATCTGCACATCGGGACATCTAGGACATCAATCTTGTGAAGATGGCCTCTCAGGTGACAATGTCCTGTTAACCGTGCCACCACAATTCGGAAAGGAAAAAAAGAAGTCTAGTAAGCCGTGCGTTACGTTCAGTTTTATATTTCTTGGTACGCCTCATCCCAGGAGCTTGTATCCACGATTCAATAAATTTACTTTTCTGCAACAATTTTAATTTTCTTTTACCAATGAAAATTAGAACAGGTAGAATTGGTGAGGGTCCACATGGTTCAATCGCGGACCCCATCTCTGTCACACGATTCACCTTTTCATTCCGTGTTTACCCGAGTGATCTGGTACCCACCTAAGTCTATATGTGCCGTCGTTCCTTGTCAGACTAATCAGTACATCTTTGCATTCAGACACCAGATGTAAACTTATAACACTAGACTTCAATACCAATATCGCAGACCTACTGCCTGAGCATATGTTTAGTATTTAATTCCTGCTTATGTTCCTCATATCCGAGAGAGTAAAACTCTCTGACTCCTCTGCTCCTGCCGAACACTTTGGGTCTAGCTCTTTTATCTTGTCGAGATCCATCTGTAAACTACCTTTTGCTCCTTCTCCCAGTTCTTTTTACTTGGCAAAAGTATCTGGAGAAAGAGGTTGGGTTTCAAAAGCGGTGCCATGTAATCTGTTGGCATGGGGAGTCATGGGTACCTCTCCACCATGGGTTTCCAGCTTCTTGAGTAGCCACCTATTACAGTTTCGAAATGCCCTAGACAAATTAGACTGCTTTCAGGCCTCGTTCTCTATGTATAATTGGAGAGCAGGTAGGTTCATTGGAACCTCCAGATCTTTATGGGGGTTTTTACAAATGTAACTGGCGCTCGATGTGCAAAAAAGCACTTTTTCGTTCATGTTTCGTCGTTTTTGGTATCAACGGCAGTTGGAGTTCATTATGGAGGTCAGTAAAGAACACGTTAAATAGTGAAAATCATACATCTTAGAGTTCTAGTGACACAGCGTTTAAGATAAAAATAAACTATCCATGGAACCCTAACTTTGCCATTTGTAGGAACCCTTATATCCATCCGCTCACTCGTCCTTTCGTAAGTCTCATCCTCAGAATTTGTACAGTTTTTCATTTTTCGCTACAAAATTTTACCGACAAATTCTTGCAGTTAACCGAAAAATAGACCTGAGACGTAACTAAAGAGAAAAATTTGTTTACTCCATCGATTGGGGTGTTATCGGATAGGTCTTTAAAAATGCAATTAAATGTTACTTGTTTTAATATTTTTGATTTAGTGTCATCATTTACGAAATAGACGCCTTTAAATCTCCCCCAACTTTAATTTATTTACAGTAAATTTTAATAGCATATATCGTAACTCGTTTAACGCTGTTGGCTATCAAACGTCAAAGTGCGTATGGTAGCTCATTTTTGCGTACGCTAAGAAGGTCGTATATAGTAAAAAAATTCAAATTGTCTATTGTGCCACTCAGTTTTGCAAGGTTGAAAACTGAAAAAAAACTTACCGAAGTCATATGACACATAAGCATTTCTGTTACCTAACTAAAATTATATTTATTCTGAAAATTTTATTGTGATGTTAAATGAATTAAATGTGATTTTAAATGAAGTAAATGTGATGTTATAGTTTGAAAAATTTATATTAGAATAATATTAAAGCTTCTATAGACCAAATGATCAAATATTATTTCGAGAGCCTGAGATTTATAAATAAATTATTACTGTGATGTTAGTAACAGTTATAATGGTTAGCTTATTGATAAGACTTGATTCTGAGCCGTTGTCAATTCAAGTCTGTTGGTACTCAAAAGCTTACTTCAGCTTCATTATAAAAATTCTACTTGCTTAGACCATCAAAATGTCTTCTAAATTTACCCACTGAACTCAACAGGATACGAGAATGATTGAATCCGAATACCAAATATAAGAAAACCCTAAAATAAATCAGAAAACGGTATGAGGGGGATGCAGAGCTTTCTACAAATAGCTCAGGAAAAATGGTATTTGAAAATTGAAAAATTAATACCTGCTATTTTATTGCGGAAATATCTTGGGAAAGTTAATGTAAAAGGCTCGTCATCTCGTGAGTAACGAAAAAAGTGGTGTGTCATTGCTTTTTTTTTCAAACAATTAGGCTGAAAAATTCGATTTTTCTGGTTTTTTCCATATTCTGAAAAAAACTGCAGGATAAAAAGAAAAACAATTTACATTACATTTAATGTTAAAGCATAATTTTTACATTAAATCTAAAGTACATGTAACCTATTCATGATTTAAGGACAAAATCATTAAATTTGATTAAAGAACGTACATTAAATTTAAGGTTATTTTTAATAGTGTATTCAAGAATCAGTGGTAATACTACATTGTTAAAGAAAACCTTAAATTTAAGGTGCTTGTGATTCTAACCCATCTAATTGTTCTAAAACCTAATGACGTTATTGGCACCCTTTTTTTTTTAACTAATTATCAACTCATCTCGTGAGTAACGAAAAAAGTGGTGTATTATTGCTTCTTTTCAAACAATTAGGCTGAAAAATCCGATTTTTCTGGTTTTTTTCATATTCTGAAAAAACTGCAGGATATAAAGAAAAACAATTTACATTACATTTAATGTTAATGCATTAAACTTAATAATTTTTACATTAAATCTAATGTAATTATACATTAAATTTGGTTTGTTTTCGGTTAGTTTATTGAAATTTAATGTACAAAGATTTAATTTCAAAGTACATGTAACCTATTCATGATTTAAAGACAAAATCATTAAATTTGATTAAGGAGCGTACATTAAATTTAAGGTTATTTTTAATAGTGTATACAAGTATCAGTGGTAATACTACACTGTTAAAGACAACCTTAAATTTAAGGTCCTTCTGATTCTGAGCCATCTAATCGTGCTTAATCTTAATCACGTTATTGGCACACTTTTTTTTAAACTAATTATCGACTCATAGGAAGAATAATAGATGCAGCATTTGTTATCCTGTGAATCGTCGGGGGTGCACTATAAAACATAAGATAGTACACAATCAAACATTTTTTTATCAAAATGAGTATTACTGACAAAATATAATAAACCAAACGAAAACATGTTTGAGCACATAGGAGCTGGCAGCAGTGAATAAAAGTGAAATCTCGGCGCCCTTTGAATATCAGTAACGTTAGGAAAGTGGAGTAAATTTGAAATTTTGTTATTTTTTCGTGAATAGGCGCTCTAAATTCATTGGAATTATCGTATTCTATCGCTTCTAAAATTTGACCAACATGTTCAATAATATTTTCGAATTTTCATAGCTTTGTTCTTTTTAGTCCTGTAACACAAAATATGGAAGATTTACCAGTATTGGTCCTTCATCTGAGGAATCTATAAATTAAATCTTCTTATTTTCAGATTCGGAATTCGATTCGCCACTCTTTCCTTTCCTCTTTTTATTTTGTTATGTTTTATTTGTGATATATTTCGTTTCGCATTGCGGTTTGAAACTCTTCTTATTTTCTCTTTTATATTAAGGTATTTGTCAGTATGACACTGTTTTTTTTTGTTTTCTTGAAATTTTTCTTAGACGTCGAAAACAAAATTAAATCAGTGTCTTTCCGAACAGTTTATTCCTTGTCATTCATGTTAAAGTGATACATTTCAAGATCTGTCTTAGTACTGTTGTCAGTAACAGTCAAACTTTTTATATTTTCATCAAATTCTATTCAGGCCCTCCTGATATTTGAGCTATCTGAACTATCTGTTGCATCTCTATTGATTACGAATGATGATAGGAAGTCCGAATCCGTACAAACATTCCTATTAAAAGGAGTAATACCTGTCGATTTAATGTCCGACATAATATTTACAGGATTCGTAGCTTTAAAGCCAGCTACGCAACGCATTTTGCAATCTGATAGAGCGTAATAGGTACTGAATGGTTTATAAGACCCGAACGAATCGATACCATAGTTCGAGGTGAAAAGAGGACCTACTTATCCAGTGGTTGTAATTTTTTGTTGATATGTGGAGGAAGTATTACAATAATAACACCAGGTGCTTTTACGATTTCTGCTATCTGGTGTGTGATTCAAGTTTGTCATATATTAATAAAGACGCTTTTTCTTTCTGCCATCGAACGGCTTGGATTTGTTAAACCTGCATTTCAATGAAAGGCACCCTTCAGCATTAGTGCACTGATTAAGTAATTGGATCCCTTTTTATGCAACTATTCATTCAAATTGACATTCATTTATCCTTAACAATTGATGGAGAATTTTTATAATTTTCTTTTCAGATGCAAAAAAAAATCTTTCGATGTTACATTTATTAATGGATGTTAGGCGAGATAAGGAGCAAGCTTCTGATTGCTTGACAAAAACTAGCATTTCTTTTACCGCCATTCCGTGCGCTAATCTTGGTACTTTTAATGTTTTTAAGCCAAATGTTATCCTATTACAAATTTTAATGTATTTACATAAAGAAGCTTTTTAGTCTTTATAACCGTTGCAGAATAGGCATTTCTGCGGCAATGAGGTAAAATATTTCATTATTTGTCATCCTTGGAATAGCTGCAGATATTGGTTGAGACGTACACTGGGCTTTTGTTCGTTCTTTCTTATACTTTACCATTATATAATCCATGAGAAAAAAATGGTACATAATGGTACACAATGGTACAAGTATCCGTGTGTGTTAATGCCAAAGAAGGGCACATTTTTTTAGCTCGAAAGAGAATATTTGTTATTCTAAAAACTATTGGACTACGACTTGATGAAAATTGCATTATCTACAGAACAATTAGACAAAATTTTTTTTTGTTTAGAAAGCACATCCAAAAACTTTTATACTTAGCACAAGACAATATCGAAAGAGACTGGTCAAATATTATTTTTACCGACGAATTTTCATTTTGGCCCTGATTTATGTTAAGGAAGCTTGGTTTTCAACAGTTAAACACCATGTTAAAGTACATGTCTGGGGATGCTTCTCTACCCATGGATTTGATTCATTGCTTTTTTATGATTGAAAACGGGAACTCGAAGAGAATTAAAAGAATTTATGGAAAATGTTTAATAAAGTTTGCTGAACGCTGGTTTGGACTTGATCATGACTCATAGGTATTACAAGAATGACCCGCAATACCGTAGTTGCCTTTATCAATACTGGACAAGAGAATAAAGCATTACTGCCATGGAACAGGCGCGGATCCAAGGGGGAGGGAATTGCCCCATCCCCGGGCTACGAATTCCAAAAAAATTGACCCACTTACCTGTTGTATTTGGAACGTGGATTTTACGGATCTGCCCCCCCCCCCCCCGAAATTGAATTAACTATATCAACTCGTCCGTTTGGCATACTGTACTATCTTATGTACGAATGGAATGGGGGGTAATTTCGATCTTTTCTTTGCTCTTGTGACATCGTCACCCCTACAGAGAGATGCTGGATCCACCCCTGTCATGGAGGGGTCTACTTTTTCACCTGAAGAAAATGGTATTAGAAATATATTGGGTTTAATGAAGGTTCAACTTCGTAAAAAACATTTATACACTCTAAAGCAACTAAGTGTAGAAATAAGTAGAATATGGGAAAATATATATATTACGGAAATATGCGGAGAAGTTGGGATGCCTGGGCGACCGCATCTTAAATTAAAAACTGCTGTTTTCAAAAACGTAAGACTTTTTACTTATTTTGTCAACATGATTTTGTGAAACTAATTGTATATATTTAGTAAGGTATATTTAAAGTTTTAACAAGAAGTATTCTAACTTTGTACTGTATTGTAAAGAAAATTTAAAAAAATAAATTATTAAACAAATAGGTTATTTACTATTTTACTTTGAGGTAAATAATGCGCCACCCATAGAAGTAAATCCTTAAAATTAAAAGCGATATTGTGTCCCTTAATGATTTCAGATATTTTACCATAAAAATTAACTCATTAATAGTTAATTTATTTTGTACATTGCCAATTATTTTCAAAATTAATAGTTATACTGAAGTATGCAAAGTTAATTTATTTTTGTATTTTTAAAAGCTACGCATATGCCAACATAAAGAAAACAGCGTGTCCTGCTGCTAGCTCCTTACATAGAGTAATTATTTATTAAATATTTCTTACGTCCTTTTTGAAGTATTATTATTGCACTAAAAATATTTAAAAATTCTATAGACCTTGTGAAAACTAGTTCTCAATTAATTTTAAAAAATGGTATATTGTATCTTAATGGTTTACACAAAAGTTAACCTTGGCATAATAAATATATTCTAGTTTAAAAGACATAGGGCGCGGGCGTCAAAGTTGGTTATTTAAAAAATATTAAATTTAATTTGGAATAATTTTTGTTTCTCGGAAAATGATTTTGGATGCCGCATGACTTAATTAGATTAGCTATTCTAAAAGAAAATGTATCTAATCATAATAGAAAAAATTCACTCTGCATTATCTAGAATTATTACGCCAGAGCTAGATGGAGGTCAGGAGGACGACTGCTTTCCCACCCCCATCTCTATTGATCAGCGCCCCCACGCCCTCATAAAGGATAGTTTAAGTTTAGTTATACCTTCCCATTGTTATTTGTTTAAAATACCTCGTATATATAATATATATACAGAGCATTTAAAAACTGCCTAATCTAGTGTCTTTCTTCCCTCATCATCGAAAATGCACTAAATGAGTAAATCTATTTTGTTAACAGATATCTTTTAACACATCTCTGCAGTTCTTTTTTTGCAAGTTTCTTAATTGCCTCAGGAAATGAATTTAATATTTTTATTACTGAAAACTTAACATTTTTCTGTAGATATGAAAAATTGCACCTTTTACAACACAACGTGCCTTTATTTTTAGTATAACGATCATTTCTAAGGTTATATTCAGCAAACAAATCTACTTTTACAAACATGACCAAATCCAGAACGTGCAGAGAAAATTTTTTTATCAACAAACACTTGTCGACAGCTATGATTGTTTCATTCCATAAATATTTAGAATACAACGCTTATGTAATACCATGACTTTATCGTTTTTGGAAGTATGGACTGAATATATCCATGATATGCTGTAGTAGCACCATCTACACAAACGTTCCCGGAGAAAACCCGAAGAGCATAAACAAATCTGGCAATCCTCAAGGCAACCTCATTAATGTGAGCCTCCCAGTCCAGTCTATGATCAAAATGCACTTTCAGAAAGAGAACTGTATCAGATGACACCACCTTCTGTGCATTGTAGTCATTTTTTATTATATTATCCATCATATTTTCAAAATAAACTATTTGTCTTTTTGATATGTTTATTAATAAGTTATTTCCTTTAAAGTACTCATTTAGATGTTCCAATGTATTAGTAATGTTTGGTAACAAAAGCTATTTATTTGTGTGACTAAAAATTAAGGTGGGTGTCATCCGCATACAGTACCATAAGCTCAGGCGACACTTTCGACAGTTGATTTGTGTATAAAATATACAGGAGCGATCCCAACACTAAGCTCAGTGGAACCCCTTTTTCGAAGAATTTTTTTTCTGACCTTATCAGATTACCAAATCCATTCCGCTCAACAACCTGCTTAGATCTATCTGTCAAATATGATTTGATTAATTTTAATGTTATGCCTGTTCGCCCAACAAGTTCAATTTACCACACAGTACATCATGGTTAACACTATCGAATGCCTTTGAAAGGTTAAGATACATTTCATTAGTTTTATATATATATATATATATATATATATATATATATATATATATATATATATATATATATATATGTGTGTGTGTGTGTGTGTGTGTGTGTGTTCCAGGTTCATAATATGGAAAATCAGTTCTGAGATTATGTTGAGACACTTTTCAGCAAAGCAACAAAAATTTCATCTTCCTAAGCACATGTTTTATTGTTAAGTTTATCTTTTGTTTCTTCAACTTGATATAGTATAACACGAGAAGAAAAACTGAATTGTGAACATTTGGGTTATAAAATTTATTCCATGTATTGGAAGAGAATGATGGACATGTTCCTAAAATAATCGTTTGGTTTATTTAGTATCAATGTACTGCTGTTGTCTGTTATGGTGTTAGAAAAGAAATGAAAGGCTAAGTCGATATCCCGATTATTATAAAGTGGTAACCAGGTAACCTGAGATAGCTCTTCTTTAAAATGATTTATTTTGACCCCAAATTTCTTTAAATTCAAGTCCGTATCACGTAATACCAGGACCTGCGCATGGTGATCAGACAAAGCCCTGTTCAAAATATAACAATTACGTAAACTTAGATCTTGATTAAAAAATATGTTGTCTATAAGAGTAGAACTATTTTTGGTCACTCGTGTAGGTTCAGATATACAGGGACATAAATTAAAAGAATATATTAAATCTAGAAAAACATTGGTACCTTCATTTTGCTCAAAAAGATCAATAGTAAAATTACCTCCTTCTATTACTGTGTGCGTCAGATATTCTGTGAAAATAAAATTTAACACATCTTCCAGGTTTTTAATAAAAGCCTCAAAACATCCTAAAGAACGTCTAAAAAATAAAATAAATGCAAATTATAACAAATTTTTTGTTGCTTTTTATAGCACAAACATACTCCACAATACCTTCCACTCTTTTATATATACAACATTTCGATTCAGTGACCAGTACTTTAGATCTATGCAGAGTTCTTTGTGATTGGTTCTATTTTTTTATGTCACTAATTATGAAATTATTTTATTTTCACTTTAGAAGAAACTGTACATTTTTATTCTTTCTACAAATAACTAGTGCAGAATTAGTGCAAGTCATTTCACCTGCCTAAATTACAGGTAACTAAATCTTATATGCTGAATTGTTTCTAAGGCAGGTAGAAAGTTCTAACATAAAACTGGGAATTGTGAGAAATGCCATTATGCACGGCGAAGCGGTAAAAAATACGTAACTTTGCAGCCATTCTAATAGAAGTTTAGAGAAAAATAATTATAGCACTTATATGTTAAATAATTAATAGAAGAAACACATCATATAATCTAACAAGTTTCTTACAAAAAACTAATATGTATTATAAAAATTCATTTTTTGTGGATATGGATTCTGTTCGAAATATTTTCAAACTTTAATAAAATCTTTGACATCACGAATTTATTTTCAATTTTAGAACTTTTAACGAGTAAAATTGTTGGTTCAGTCAGTTTTCGGTTAATGTAATAAATTTAATTTATAACTGAACCACAAATATATTGAAATAATCTAAAATTAGACCTGTTTTCATGATACTGATTTAAGATGCTGGAAATGAGAAGTCAAGTATGGTAACATTGATGGAGAGATACCTAATTAACTAGAGCATAACCAAAATAACAAGTAGATTATATTTACAAAAATTCATTTATAAAATCGCCGCGATTTTTGTGATGCAACTGTCTTTAGAATGAATAAATTTCAACGAGAATTACTATTATATCATAGACTGGCATGCGTTCGTTCACAGGGTTTGTTGCATAATATTTACATAATTATGTGACTGTTTTTATTTATTTTAATAACAATATACATTTAGTGCTTTCGCTAATTATGTAGTTATACTATTGCTGTATTCTATGATCTCTCGAAGGCTTTTGACTGTGCCTGCCACAAAACGTTATTACAAAATTTAAAGATTATGACGTGAGAGAGAATGCAAAGATCTTCCTCCTAAAAAAGCACCAATTAAATCAAACTGATGGCTTAAAATCATTAATAAAAAATGTTTTATCTTGTGTACCTCAAAGATCGATACTATGACCCATTCTGTTTATTATATGTTCATGTGATTTTTGTCTCAACTTTTGAGAAAACTTATTTTAACAACAACACAATTTAAAACAAGCTCAAAGAAAAAATTCAAAACTCAGAATTCGAACAAAAAGTTAGCTTCACTCAAATTTCCTAGTTCTAAATTTTAATAAAACCGTAAATATTGAATTCACTTTAAAAAAACAGATCAGAAATTAAATTTTTAGGTATTATACTGGATAACGAGCTTTTTCCTAAGACCCACATTACCAGTTTAAGTAACAAGCTGGCCAGTGTAAACTTACTCTACTTAGAAAAATAATGCAACACACTAATGGAGATATTAGTAGAATTGCATATGTGGGCATGTTCCAAAGATTTATCATGGGGCACTTTCTCGAAGTAGTTAACTATAGTCAAATAACAAAAAAGAAAAAATCAGAATTCTATCCAAAATTAATCAAACAGTCCATATTTTAAAAACCTAAAAATATTAAAGCTTTCGGCTATTTATACCTAACAAGCTCTCCAGTATGCCAAAGAAAATTTTATAACGTTCCAAACTCATCAATCGGTTCACTGCTATGACACGGAAAAAAAATCAAGGAATACTCCCAATACTCCCTCAACATAGATTATCTTTCACCCATAGAAATTTTAAAATTTTATCAGTACAAGTTTTAAACTATCTTCAAGAAGAAATAATAGCTTTACCATCTAACAAATTTAAATTTGCAATTAAAAAATCTCCACTATATAAGTCCGTATGAGATTCAGGAGTTCTTGGAGTATGACTCGGGTACAATAATGCCTAAACTAGACTGTATAATTATGTTCACACTGCATCGTACAGTTGCGTTGTGTTTTGTAAATTAGAATTCATTCACTCAATGCTAAAATTTGCCATTTTTTCAAAATGGAGGTGTTTTGAGTGTAGATTGGAGAAATAGAAACAAAAATTCTATAAAATATTTATTTTTGTATTTCCACTGATTCCTTTTTCCACTAAAATCATAAAACCTACCCTTTCTCGATTTTAGAAAGGTTAGAAAATTGGTTTAGCTTTTATACCTACATAAAATCACAACGACGAGATGTTTATTACTGTGATTAAAATTCTTCTTAAACTATTTTCACTTGTAGTTCAGAGTCCATTTTGATTAGGTATCTAGCTCACTTTAATTTACCTCGGTCTATTTTGTCTTTCAACAATTCAAACTTAAGCTCTTTTCTGATATCCTTACCTCGTTTCTCCCTTGTTCTTATCTTTTTATTCCCAAAAGTTTTCTCAGATACTTCATTATAGTGGTGAGAAGTATTTGCTCCAATTTTTCATTTTTGTTTTTGTTGTCATTTCTTTTATATTCAGAAAAAGTTCAGCTAGTGCATCATAGATTATTGTTTCCGTTTTAATTCTCTTTTCTATTTCATCATCTTGTGTTTTTTTTGTTTAATATTATTCTCATTTATTTATATAACTCCACTTTTTCTAACCTTTTCCCGTCAATCGTTATATCCATGTTACTATTTTTATTTGTTATTGCCTTTACCTCTGCTTTTTCATATTTATAGAGAGGCTATGTCTTGAAAGTTTCAGTCAATATGATTAGATTGGCCTCCAAATTTTTCTCCAATAAGCGACTAGTACTGTAGCATCTGCGAATGCAAATATCGTTACCTTCACTGCGTTTAGATTTCTATTTCTATTACATATTTGCTTGTAAATATACTCCAGTCTTCCTATGAAAGAAGGTAAAAAAATTTATTGCAGATATCGGAAAGTTTCAAGTCGTAGGGGATACCCAGTAGATGATAAATACGTAAAAAAGTACAGCTAGATCAGTCCTGTTTTTTTATAAACAACATCCGAAGGAGAGAAATTCGATTTTCTGTGCGTAGAATTTTCCCGTTACATTTTAGAGAAAACTTGTCCAAATGAAAGTTATGGGTATTGAAAAGACCTTTAATTTCATTTTTTATACGTCAAAATCGATAAATAATTTAGCATTATGTGCCTTTATAACTGTGCGAAAGCTGGATTAAATCGGTTTGGTAGTTTATGAATAATCTTAATTGTTTATCCCAGACACTGAATGTCCAAACAATCGTCCTTGCCCAGAGAATGATTCTACAGGTATTTGCTAAAGCGAAATGGATTCTTTGAAGTTGAAACTACAAGTAAAGATTAAAAACGATGGATTTAAAAAAAATTGCTTTTAAAAAACCCGTTTTTTACGTATAAACAATTGGAATAACTTTGTTAATTTTAACGATACAAGTTTGTGAATAAGTGGACTTGAAAGCTGGTAAAAAAACACGAATTTAAAAAAAGTCTCCGACCAATAGGAGTTAAGATAGCATTTTTTTAAAAATCATATCTCTTTTGTTTATAAACACTAAGAGTCGAAATTTTCACAGATTTTAAAGGAAGACCTATATTTTATTTATGATGCAATTCATAAGTATGATTTTCATGTATCGTTAGTAAAGTTATAGCTCTTCGAAGTGAAGGTACTTTTGCATGTGCGTTGTAGCGAGTGGTGGAGGAAGCTGGGCTTTCTCACGGTGTGCTTCTGATATTCAAACTTTAAATTGCAGTGCGGAAAAAAATTGTACGATATCTCGGGTTCCGGATAACGTAGCTTTCATTTTTTTTAAACTGGGGTAACTCGACGAAATATTACGAACTGACTTATTTTATTATCATAGAAAATCGGGAAATACCGGAAAATCGACATATCATCGGAAAACACATTTTTTGGCAATATTAACACTATATTGTTTCAAAAAACTTTACTAGTTTAATTTCATTGCAAATATTAAATATAAAACACTGTCACAATATATATATATATATATATATATATATATATATATATATATATATATATATATATATATATCTTCTCGGAATAAATAATCCAGGCATATGTTTATGCATAATATTAAACTTTATTTTTTTTTAAATACACTTTAAATACCCTAAATACACAATCGATTTTTTTTATTTATATAACTCGACGATAAAAATTTATATTTCTGTTCTTGCTCTTTTCTGTGGAGGCTCTTCTTCGTCATCATTTATCATTGCTTGTAGCAAATCGTCATCTTCCTCCGCGTCATTTTCATCTTCAATTATCACTGCAGCGGAGTTGTCGCATTTTTTTATCTCCCTCATCGTTGCAGTTTAAACAAAGATTTGTGCAATTGCAGCCGCATCTACTTGTTTTGCACCCAGTAGTCACTTACATGTAATTAAAGTTAAAGTTTCGTTGGGTATAAAATTTTCAGATATGTAAATTGGTTCGAAGCCATGGTTATGTTTTCGCCAGCCATATTTGGTTGCGTCCATCTGATTTCCTAACAATATTTGCAATTGATAATAAATTCGGAGAACGTCTCCACTTATTCACAAACTTCTATCATTAAAATTAACAAAGTTATTCCAATTGTTTATACGTAAAGAAGGTACCCCTCTTTAAAACGGTTTTTTAACAACAATTATTTTAAAAATCCATCGTTTTTTCATCTTTGCTTGCAGTATGAACTTCAAAGAATCCATTTCGCTTTTGCAAATATCTGCTGAATCATCCTCTGGACAAGGACAATTGTTTGAACATTCAATGTCTGGGATAAACAATTAAGATTATTCATAAACTACCAATCCTATTTGATCCAGCTTTCGCATAGTTATAAAGGCACATAATGGCCTTATCATCAAGGGGTTATACATCAAGTTCGGCCTTTCTTGCAAAAGTTATTAACATTTATAAAATAGTGCAAAAAGGTGTTTTTTGCCATTATCTCGATAAGTTATTTATCGATTTTGACGTATAAAAAATGAAATTAAAGATCTGTTCAATATCCACAACTTTCATTTGGACAAGTTTTCTCTAAAATGTAACCAAAAAATTCTACGGATGGAAAATCGATTTTCCGACTTTGGATGTTGTTTATAAAAAACAGGGCTAATCTAGCTGTACTTTTTTACGTATTTATCATCTACTGGGTGCCCTCTATGACTTGAAACTTTCAGATATCTACAATAAATTTTTACATGAAATCGTTACAAATTCAATAGGAAGACTGGAGTAATACAATTAGTTCCAAAAACAAGTGTTGTATTCAAATATACAGCAAGACGTTGTCATGGAACTAATCGTAACAGCAAGGAAAGGAAAATGACAATCCTGCAAAGTAAACGTTCATGCGAAATTTTCTTTTTATTTTCGCAATCTTCACTCCAGGATATCTCTTTACAGAAAAAATGGTTAATTTTAACATGCAAAATGGTATTTCTACAAGATTCACAACAGTCGTCATATTAAATTAATAGTATTATCATCATACAAAACACAAACCCATCGCCATAGTTCTTGCTTCAACACTGAACAGTTTTTGAGATGTATTTCTGGTTAGACCTTTACGAAGTAATCAAAAATTTCAGCTCTTGCGAGCCGAGTTAATCTACCGATTATTTTAATACTCCTGTGGTTCCAGTTATGAAAACCAAGGCCGTAAAAATGCTACAAGCATTAACTACACGTAAAGAAACTTAAGTCAACTCGAACGCCTCAAATTTCTCACACCGTTTTTTATTTATATATTCAGCCGAACAATATGGCAACGTCGCATCATAACTTCTAATCTCACCTTCGGAAATATTTACGTACCACCGGAGAATCGCAAAACTTCAACGAGTTGTATCAAGATTCTCCATATGCCGTCTTAGGGTCAAATAATGCAATATATTTCTGTATCTATAATACAATCGAGAACTATATGGTCGACGAGCATAATTTTTACGTTGAATTTCACACTTCAGCAACATTCGAAACGTGGTATTTCTCCCACGAATTCACCTATGAACTTAAGAGTCAATTTTACCAAAGAACAAATATACTTTGGATTATACCTGCTAATTTGTTCGTGTGGGTACGAGCCTGTTTGGTTACAATAATATAATGTGAATGACAGCATTTAAGGTGCGATTTGCGATAGTGAAAAGGAAAGTTTCAAATAAAATAGAAATGAAATCTAAAAAGTGGAACAGAAAGGATGAAATATATCTTTTTATATACGAAAATGTATTTGTGACTAATAGAAAAAACGTTTTATTTCCGAATTAACTTTTTTTAGGATTTAGAGGGGAATAGTACTGATGACTCAATAGTAAATTCAGCATTTTCGGATTTTGTCAAATACTATGGTAGTCTGGCCTCTTAAAAATAACCTTAAATTTAATGCAAATTTATTGTCCATTCCACATTTAATTTAATGATTTTGTACCAAAAATCGTGAATAATTTACATTTACTCTAAATTTGAAGCAATTCATTCAAATATTAGTTTGTTAAATTTGATTAAATGGTGTCTTAAATTTGGAAGAAGTAACTGAAAAGAGACTTCAACTTCTGCATCTGCTTTTACATTATTATTCGATATACATCACATGATATTTTGGGAGATGGGTATTGAACTTTTTGTTTAGTATGATATAAATTGCTTACAGAATTCACTTTTCTTGTGGTGGGGTGTACATATCTGACTTGTACTGACGAGAACCAATGAGATCGAAACCGATATAAATGGCGGACGCTACCTATGGGAAAAATGTCCATCTTTTCCGGGTAGTTTCAGAATTTTTTGAATTCGTATTAATGTTGGTGCATTAAATATGTGATAACATATCTCAAATTCAATGAACACTGTCTGTATATTTAACGTACATGGTCACCTTAAAAATTAATGATCAAACTTTAAATTTAACGTATGATTACATTAAATTTAATGGGATAAATTAATTTAGATTAATGCAAATTATTAAATTTAATGCATTACATTAAATATATTTAATCAACGTTTGTGCAATTTGTTTCCAGCACATTTACATTAAATTTAATGCATTTCCTTTTTACAGTGTGTA
The DNA here is from genome assembly GCA_034092305.1 of Diaprepes abbreviatus. NCBI lineage: Eukaryota > Metazoa > Arthropoda > Insecta > Coleoptera > Curculionidae > Diaprepes > Diaprepes abbreviatus. Next base: position 1,345,463 of record JASJET010000175.1, read on the forward strand.
TTAAACAATTTAAGTATTTCATATTCTATAACAGGGGTGTACCCTAGATTGTCCAATCCAGGCCGATTCCTTTCGCGACATTTTCCTAAAATATTTAAGAAGCTATCTGAGCTCAGTTGCTAGAAATAAAATGTCAGGGTTTTGCCAATAAAATTATTATTAATTATAGTAAAAACAACAAAGCTAACGACTAAGTTTGAACTTACCTAAATTGATAAGTTAAAACACTGTCTAACAAATTATTATAATCGATGAAATTCAAAGCAAAATCTCTGCGCCAGTGACGCGCTTCCATACACCCGCTGCCGCACGTTTATATTTTCGCTGGGGATATTTTTGTTTGGTGGGTAATCGACTGAAGAATGATAATGGTATACGCAGATGTAATGTAAGGAAGGATGCAGACACAAATAACCCAACTTAACTTATAATATCCAATTTTTTTTTACTTTGACGCTGTGTTGTTTAAATTGTTTCTTTAAGTTTTGCTACTTTCAATAAAGTACATCTGGTTATTTTGAAATTAAGCATATATTGAATAAAATTGTACACAATAGTTTGTTGAAAAAGTAAAAAAAAATGATCATAGCGAAAAAACTGAGTATTATTATCGGATGTTAAAAGATTATAAAATTGCACTTGTTCTAATTACAATTTAGTAATTATCTTTTTATCCCTCTTGCCTTTAAATAGAGTCTTAAATAGAGCAAAAAATGATTTTTGGAAAGAGATTAACATGAATTATAAATTCGTATAAATATTACCACGGAAGGATGCATTGTATGGATGTTCCAAAATTTATTTGATATGGGTCTTTTTTCATATCTATTTAACTCAATATTTATATACAGGAAAATACCCTAACTTCACATATATATATATATATATATATATATATATATATATATATATATATATATATATATATATATATATTACGTATTTTTTAAATACCTCCTCAAAAAATTATAAGGACGAGTCAGGTTAATTCAGGTTTATACAGTATGTAAGTATGTAGAAATGGTATAAAGCAAGTAAAAACTAGAATTGGAATTAACAAACTCCTAGATCTTATAAGACCTTTCCCAATTCCCATCCAGACATGGGGGGGGGGGGTTTTGCCGTTCGATATTAAGGTAATATGAATATAGAAATATTGATATATAATACTATAAAATCGAATTTATCCATCAGTGGCAGTGTAATTATACAGGATGACTCATTTTAAAAGACGCACGTAATGGGAGGGTCTAAATAAAAAAAAATGTAGGAGCAAAAACTCTTTATTTTTAAAGGGGAAATCAAATAATAATCTACACTTTGATCTTGGGCTCGACTTTCAAGATGAAAATGTCGAGATGATGAAATTTTTCATATTTTTTTAAGCACTTGAAGTGACTTACCAAGTGAAGTTTGCATATTATGATTTGGAGTATTAATTACTGACTTTGGACTTTGAAGCACGACAAATATTTTAAGTATTCTTGTTCAAAAAGAGATGATCAATAAGAAATTCGATGTCCAGGATCCACGACGTAAGTGGTATGATGGAGCACCTGCTCATTGAAGTGGAGACGTTCAACAACTTTTGATCAAAACCGGTCAGTGGACGGGTATTGGACGTATGAGCTGGTGCGTCAGATCACCAGATCTAACGAGTCCAGATTTTTTTATGGGATATGTAAAAAAATATAGTCCGTGCGGAAGCGCCTGCAACTAGATATGATATGATTGAGCGAATCACGAATGATTGCAGACGCATTCCCAGCATGTGCTTTTATCAACTGTTCGAAATTTTGAACGAAGATTCGAACTAATCATGGAATAATTTTCGAACATTTAATTTGGTGAAATGTAAAAATATTTTTCCCTTGAATTTTTTTTTGTTTTGCTGCCATTACTCGAATCATCATTTAAACTTTAATTGACCAGTATTTTTCAAGTCTTATCTTCATAGATGGATACAATGGGGTGTTGCGACTTATCTTCAAAAAGTAAAATTTTCTCTTCATCTACTTTTAGTCTGGGCCAGTATTTTTTGGGTCTTATATTCATTAAGAAGACCCAAATGGAACCCGAAAAGCCATCCTGCCGTGTCTACGTCGTGGGTCCTGGACATCGAATTTCTTATCGATGACTGGACGCAAGAAGCTTTTTAAGAATATTTTTAAGAATACGGCACTAAAAAATTTGTTATGCTTCAAATCTCCAAGATTAGCAGTTAATATTCCAAGTCATAGTCTACAAACTTCACACGGGACGTTTACCTTAACTACTTTAAAAAAAAACATGAAAAATTAGATTATTTTGACATTTTAACCTTCAAATGATCTCTGTATGTGATCTGACACCCTATATTATTTATACGGGCGGATAGGAAATTCTCTCCACTTTCCATTTCTACAATGAAAAAAGGAGAATACCATTTGAAAAAATCAAATTGACCTTTAAATGATCTTGAAGATCAAGTCCAAGGTAAAATTAAAGGTTTGATTTCTCCTACATTTTTTTAAATTTAGGCCTTCCCATTAGAGTTATTTGCGTGCGTCTTTTAAAATGGGTCACTTTGTAAATTATTACGAAGTATTGTTGACTAAGTTGCAGTTTACACATTTTAATAAGAATTAATGAATAATATATCATTGTTCCTTTAATAATGTCATATGCTCCTACAAAACTTTATTGATGAATGATGAATTAGTTTATATTGAAAATTTACATTTTTTTCTCACTTATTTATGTAAATTATGTAAAAAAAATTCAATATTTTGTGATGTATTCCGAAAGGAGCAAAGTGAAGATTGAAAAATGTTACTTATATGGGCGAAAGTGATTCTTTTTGTGCGACTCAAAAATAGGAGATAAGCAAAAAATGAGCGGAACAATCGGTGGTTTGTTTCCACTATTCTGAACAGTTGCTAAGGCGCAAATATCTGGGAGTTTCACAGATTTCGCGGACATTTGGCAACGCAAGACATAACGTAGCTTCACCTTCTGGTCCGACAGGTGGGAACTTCCGATTGATATTGCATTGCAGCTTCAGTTGTGAAGATTTTGAAACTGCGATTTTATCAAAGGGTTGAAGAGCAGTGCTTGACCAAAAGGTGCAAGTTTTCACATGTTAGATAAATTTTAAAGATCAGTAATAAAGATGAAAATTCTGCAATTGATGCTAATCCAGCTGGAAAATTTATTTGTAAATTCTTACTCCATAAATATAATTAAGAAAAATGGCTCCCATTACTGAGAATTAATTGCTATGATAGAAAGTGAACACAAATTTTGACCCTTAAAAAATAGACTAGAACAAGATAAAATCGTACAGTTATTTATCTCTTCACTAGAAATAAATCGTTAATAATATTATTAAGTTATTCAAGTGTGCTATAAATTATTATAATATTAATAAAATAAAGAATATTTTTGTTGATATTAGTCCTCCTTCTTTGATTTTAATAAATCCCTCCTCTATAGTACATATCTTAAATATATAAAAAATAAATTTAATTAAAGTATTTTTTTTGAAAGCTGAAAATGAATACACGAAATCAGATTGTAAATTTAACAAGGCGTTACATGTATATCATGCTACGGAGCAAAATAACAAATTTTAAATTTGCTATTTTTAGATTACATTTTACCAGCAAATTCCTCAATTTAATAATGGCTAATTACAAAAGATGTATTGTGTGTAAATAAGATCGTTGATTTCTTGCAAAAGCAAATAACAGCAAAAAAATCATACAAGTAAAAACAAATTTATACAGGGCGTTATAAAAACAAATGCATATATTCATATCCGTAAAACCGCCTGGGAGGAAGTATAGAAAAACCTTGCTAAAAGACTCACTTCAATACAAGATCTATTTTTTGTTAAAGCATATCTATAACGAGAAATTAGCGTAAGAACAGATTGTCTCACGGAATTATGACTTAAAATTATATTTTTTGTATCAGAATAACTATCAAAAAAAAATTCTTAACCCGACCGGGTAAAAAAATACGAGTACTAAAATACACTAGACATATAAATTGAATAAAATCGCCAGATCTATAGGAAATTTTTGTTGGCGCGAGCCACACACCTTAAAGCGAAAACCATTATACTTCCAATATAAATTATTGTAAACCCTTAACATATAAATTTAGGTATCTCGATTACAAAAGCATCATATTAGTTCTTTTTAGTTAGCTCCAGAATTTTGGAGATTTTGTCACTTGTACTATTATAATTTCAAAACAACTAACTTTGTCATATCGGTAGTGTAGAAATCATTGCATAAGTTTTTTTATATTTGCGAAGAACTGACTTCTAAAAGTCAAGAAATAAATTTCATGCTATTAGTGACAAAGTTATATTCAAATTATTTCTGTTCTTCTGTCGGATACCAAAAAGTATGGGCTTTTCATATCTATGTAGGCATTTCAAGATTCCTATGATTTCAGCGGATCCAAAACACCACTCACTGGATTGTTATTTTTGTTTAATAATAATAAATTCAAGTATCCAGATTTATTTTCTCCACGGTGAATTTTTGCTTATAGTGAGACTACTTCAGTTTTGACCTAGGTACTGGATCAATAGAAGTGGATAGTGTCGCAATAGACTCTTACTTTCAAACAAATGCTTCTTCGAATGAACTACATTTACTAATATAGACTTCAATTAGTCAAATCGACAGGTATAAGTTTTAGATTGTAGACTGAAGGGATGGAATTTATGGCAATTTTAAGTAAGATTGTACTTTATGTTGATATTCTTTCTTGCCAGTTGTTTTATAGTGTAGGCGAAATAATAATTTTCATGGAAATATAAGAGGAACTTTTTTTTGTTGAAATAGATGTAGAATATGAACTTTGCAACATTCTGGATTTCGCATTTGTTAAAAAGTTGTCCTAAACTTTTTATTAAACAATTTGTTTGAAAAAAATGATCTCAGAAAATAAACTTCGGATCACAAATTAAGAAACTTTCGTATTATTTCGGGAGATTTTTCACTTAAAGTTAAGTAACGTTCTGGTCGACCTACCGAAAATGGTGATGATCAAATTAAAGCCATGATTGAAGAGAATTGTCATCTAACTATTCGAGAGATTGCAGAGTGGTTAAATGTATGGCACACATATGTGTAAGGGATTGAGATCGAAACGCAAGTGATTTCACTACGGCAAGAAAATTACCACAAAGAAATGAACATACTGTAAGATGCCCTAACAACAGTGGTTATAAAGAAGAACTTATAGACAGGGCTCTAAAAAACAATCTCGTGGTCTCAGTAAATCGCGAAAGAGTTCTAAAGGTTTTGTTCCTTATGCCAGAGGCACCATAGACAAAATCGCAAAAATTCTCAAAAGAAACAACATTGAAACCATTCTAACCACAGACCGTAAAGTAAAGTATCTTCGGCCAACGCCTCTCTCTAGAAAACCAGGGAGTGTACGAAATTCCATGCGGAGAATGCAGTTCATTTTACGTAGGTTAAAGCAACCGTAAAATTATCACCAGAAGACACAAACATATAGAGGCTGTCAAGCAAAAAACAATTTCTTCTGCACTGGCTTAACAATTGTTAAACACAGGACATAAAATAAATTTCTCAGGAACAAAAATGGTACCGAAATCTGAAAACCTGTCCACTCGAGTTATAAGGGAAGCCGTCGAAATTGCAAAGAGGTCCAACAACTGAAATTGTAGATGTGACAGTCAGCGATTGCCTAATACTTGGAAGAACCTGCTCACGAGACATCAACCAGTACTAGATAATAAAGAAACGGATCATAAGTCGACAACTCGACCCCAAATACTGACAACAGAGCCGATGACACGCAGCAGCACTTGCAAGCTGATTGGTCAGAACTATCCAGCCAGCAAACACGCCCCACGTACACACAGCACCAATAGCACTCGAGTCACAATCAGTTCACCCATAGACATTGTACAGTGAGCTTTGAAAATGGTGAACGAGATTTCACCGAAACGTCAAGTGCCCTACAATCCAGAGAAGAACTCAGCACACACGCGGAATACCTTAAAATCTACGATTACACATCCCACATGCTCTAAACTATAGTCGTTTTAGATTAGTTGTTAAACAGCTAGTTCATTGTCAACTGCTTATCAAATTTGAGTACCCGAATTATCAAATATAAGAAACACTTTTGAATATTTTAAAAAAGGCTTCCTCACGGTATTATCCATCTTTGAAAAGTAGAATTTTTTTCGATAAATATTCTCAAATCTATTTCTTTTGTTCATAACTTTTCAAGTTAATGTCAACTTTGCAACATTCTGGACATGGTAAATTTTGAGATATGAACATATTCGAAAAAGTAGAATAATTGTTACGCCAAATACTATAAGTAGTTAAAAGTAGCATCAATCTTTGTTGATTTTCCAAACATTCAACTAATTTCCAAAGTTTTATTTATATATTGTGTTATTTGGAAAGACGTACAAATTCCGAAATTTTCACAAAACTTTCCGCACATTAACAAGTAGTATTTCTCATTTATAAGAAACATATTTTTCTTACTTCCACGCAACTTTTGTTAATAGCTTATTTTTATATAAAATTACATCAGAAACAGTAAATAATAAAAAAAATTTTGATCTGAATCTTCCTTTCTGAGCTGTTCGGCTTTTTTGTTGAGAAGCTCGATTTTCTCTCTGTTACCCTTCATGATATTTAGGACTTATTCCATAAAAAAATTAGTTTCCCATCATGTTTCCTGTTTTTGAAGATTTTTGACTTATCTTGCCTACCTCTAACTTTTCGTAGTAATTTCATAGCTTCTGTATTAGCTCTGTTTCAACTTGTGAGCATTTTAAAAGACGATCAAAATCTGCAAAATCAAATAAATTTAATAAATAATTAATATTTATTTTCATTAAAATAATTTTAATATATTAATAACACAAATTACTTTTAATTATAATATAAAATGCAAACCTAGAAAATATACATATATACATATGTATTTTTTAACTAAACAGTTAGTTGTTCACACTAATTGTAAATAATTCATGATAAAAACTTTATCGCGGCTTTATCAAAACCAACGTTTAATTGCTTCGGAATGTCGATATAAAATAAAAAATGCAATTAGTAGTAAAATCATATTGTATTATGACTTTATTACAGTTGTAATGTAAAACCAATTAAATTAAATCAATTGATTATATGTCTCTATTTAACAATAAACCAATCCTACGCGTTACATTTCCAGGGCCACCTAACAAGAAGTAGGCTATAATTGGTTTTGTTTACTATTAAAGATAATAAAAATATTATTGATCTCGTTAAAAATGTCATAAATCTAATACTAAGGGTCCCAGAAAATAAATAAAATTGATTGAAAACAATTTTTTGAATTGTTCAATAGCAAATTATTTTGAAAATTAACTGAAACCCAACGAATGTTTATACTAAAGAAATCGGTGGTGGAATTCTGTAAGAAAAAACAAGAGACTGGAAAATAAGGAAAGAGAATTGGAGACGGTGAATCTCTAAGCAAATGAATAATATTTCATATTATATTCTTCTTTTTCGTTCAGTCTTGTGGCGTCGTAGATAGTCCTCAATGTTCATCTTAAACCAGCCACTTTTTTAAGGTCGTCATATCATCTGACAATTGATTTCCTCCTCGATCTTTTGCCTGTCCATGACCTCCAGTACACTATCCGTTTGTTCCATCTTCGGTCTTTAACTTGAACAATGTGGCCCATATACTCCCATTTCAGTTTTGTCACTCTTTCTTCTATGTTGGTTACTTTGGTTTTTGGCTTATGCAGTGTGTTCGACGACGAACAGTCGCGACATATTTTTCGGAAAATATACTGGAGAGTTTTTAAAATCTGGCAATTTACTAAAATTGATGGAGATAATTCGGTTAAAATATTTTCAAGATAGTGACACTTCCGGAAATACCGGAAGTTGATGCATCCTTGTTTATTTTAAATGGAACACCCTATATGTTATCTGATTTTGTAGACCTAAACATAACTATCAATCTCCTTTATATAAAGCCTTTATTAATTAATTGAGGTTGGTTTCTTTCTAGAAGGAAATCTCCTTTTGGTGGACTGTGTTGATATTGTGATAACAAATAAATACAGGGTGATTGAAAATTAATATTCAAGATAGTGACACTTCCGGTTATACCGGAAGTTGATGCATGCTTGCTTATTTTAAATGGAACACCCTATATGTTATCTGATTTTGTAGATCTAAACATAACTATCAATCTCCCCTATATAAAAGCCTTTATTATTTAAATGAGGTTGGTTTCCTTCTAGAAGGAAATCTACTTTTGGTTGACTGTGTTGATATTTTGATAACAAATAAATACAGGGTGATCAAAAACTAACATTAAATATTAATTTGAAAAAATCCATTAACTATCAATTTTTGTTTAAATGTAAACCCTCTATTTTTACAATGTTATCTTATTTAGCAATAAAAATAAGGATTACTTTATATGAGGTTGTTTATTCTAAGAATTTGCAGTAAAAATGCTAAATACTTTTTCTACATAGGGAAACAACTTGTTTTACTCGTAACAAATGTTCAAAATTTTCACTCTGACCTTCCAAATATTTTTCGCTTTTCCGAATTAGTTCGTCATGGGTCGTCGCTTTAATTAAGATAATCTTCCGAAGGCGTCCATTACCCTTGCTATACTCCTCCATCGTTGTCACTGGATTATAACAAACGATGTTTTCAATCGTTCCTTATATGACATAATCTAAGATAGTCAAATCAGGAGAACGAGGAGACATTGGCAAGGTCGCATTGTTGGTAATCCACTTGTCATAAAATTTTGCTTCTACAAAGTTGGTAACTGGAACGGTTCTGTGTGGTGTTAATATATAATAACTAGTGGAACAAAATTTGATTTTTATTATTATTGAATTACAATTTAAGTATGGTTTTACTCTTCCATCATTTCTTACAGCACAAAATTTCCAGGTTTCTTGGTCCAATGGGGGTGTAGTGGTGGCGATCGCCCCTTCTTCTAACAGCTTTGAATTCAGAAAAATAGACTCGTTCCTTCCTGTTTCGTAAGGCACGATAATGTCGCCGCTTATCCCCCTCCCCTTCGTCAACTCACTTTCGTTTGTCGTACTGTGTTTTTATGATACCGCCTCCCTCAAAGAGTGTGGCTTTATCCGCCCCTGTTCACTCCTAAAATGGAAATTTTGTCTGTTACCAATTCGTAAATTATGATTCATTAGTCCAAATTGTTGCCCAAAAATCGAGGGTCGTCTTGTTTAAGTTCGGAAAATTACACTCTTTTCGGCAAATCAGCATCTCTTAGGTATTGAACCAAAGATATTAAATATGGGTGGAAGTTTTGTTTCAACAGAATTCTATGTATTAAAGCCCTTCGAGATTCCTATCTTAGAGATGTTATAGGATATGCCTAGGAATATCCCAGAATTTCAATTTCGACATTTTCATCATTAAGAATAGGTTTCCTTTTGTGCATTTTTGTCTTAATGGTGCTAACATTTTTGAAATTTTTGAATATCCCTTTAACATTGTTCCGTAACAGTTTTTGTTTATTTGGATATCTATCAGCAAACTTTTGGCATGTTCTTGATAAAACTTTGTTACATTACCCCAAGATCATAAACAAATTTAGATAATCTTTATGAGTATAATTTAATCGCCCCGGCATGATTTTTATTAATAATTGTCAAACGGCAAGCAATAGTGACATTTTTGTAGTGCTCTATTGTTTCCTTTCATCTCCTTTCGCCGTTATGACCAACTAATAACAAAACTTAAAAGCTGTATAGCGTTTTTATAATAGAAAAATTGCCAATATTTCAAAAACTACAAATTTTTCGAATAGAGAACCTTATTTAAAGTCATCCTTACTTTTAATGCCAAATACGATAACATTATAAAAATAGGGGGTTTATAATAAAAAATTACTTGACGATTTTTTCAACTTAATGTTAATTTTTGACCACCCTGTATTTGTTATCAAAATGTCAATACAGTACGCTAAAGTAGATCTCCTTCTAGAAGGAGACCAATCCCAATTAAATAATAAAGGTTTTCATATAAGAGAAATTGATCGTTATGTTTGACATAAAATTTAAAATATGCCAAAGACAGTTAGACTTACGTATAGGACGTTAAACATAATATATATATATATATATATATATATATATATATATATAAATATATATATATATATATATATATATATATATATATATATATATATATATATATATATATATATATATATATATATATATATTGTAAAATGCGAAACAGTGAATGCAAACTTCGCTCCATCATATCCCTTCTGTGTTAGAGGTTGCACAGTTAGAATAAATTGTAATAAAACACAATTCATCCTATTCCACCACCATCGAGATGGTGGTCTACCTGTACCACCATACCGAGAAGAAAGTCAAAGCTTACCCTCCCCGCCACAGTGATACGGCAGAGATACATGTGTCTCTCACTAGACTCATCAGGGTACCGACATGCACCTGGCTGTGCGAAGGACACATCGGAAAGAAGCATGCAACACTGAAACGCGGCTTCGCCGACCTCTCGTCAGATGGCTTATATATGTTTATACGGCTTTCACGGCTTTGACTTTCTTCTCGGTATGGTGGTACAGGTAGGCCACCATCTCGATGGTGGTGGAATAGGATGAATTGTGTTTTATTACAATTTATTCTAACTGTGCAACCTCTAACACTGAAGGGATATGATGGAGAGAAGTTTGCATTCACTGTTTCGCATTTTACTTCACTTACATACGGAGTTGCATATAGTTGTACATTTGCTGAATGTGATTTCAGTACTACAGCAGCATAATGTAAATATAATCACTGCTAATGCATCTCACACGGAGGAATCCGTGAAAGCCGTATAAACATATATATATATATATACAGGCGCGGATCCAAGGGGGGGGCGGTGGGGGCGATCGCCCCCCCCAAGAGCTTTGAGTTTAGGAAAAAGGACCCGATTTTTCCTCTTATACTACAGTTTATTTAAGAACTAGAGAGAGTAATAAATCATTTTTTACCCTTTTTCTCTTCGCAAACTACCTGTGTTCTTTAGTCCAGTGTCTTTAGCAAAATCTGTTAAGACATATATATTTTTCATAAGAATGGGTCAGAAATTTTATACCCAAAAATGCCGGTCCATAATAATGGACTAAAACATAGCCTTATTCTCTCAAAAAATTCGAAGTTATTATTTAAATACTTACAAAATATCCATTATCAAAAATACAAAAAGTTAAACATATATGAAAAAATAAATTCGTCCATATAATATTAAAATATTTTTGGGGCTATCGGTCATTTTATTATTAATTAAAAACATTTTTAGGGTATTTGACGTTTCAGTTTATTTATTTCTTAAACCATCTGTAGAATTACAAGTAAACACTAAAAAGGGATTCAAATGTAATTACTTTTTATATGTTGTAATTAAAATTAGAACTACTTATTTTTATTTCTATTGTAGTGATATCTTAATTTAATTTACTTTATTATATGGAAATACGATAGCCCCCAAAAAAAAAAATAAGATAAACATGTTAATTCTACATGCTTAAGAAAAAGACACAAATACAATAATAAAATAATTAAAAACTTACGGCTAATTGGAATTAAATAAATATAAAATTAAAGAGTGGGACACACTAAAATAAAAATATATAAAAAAAAAATAAAAAAATATATAAACATCATAAAACAATAAAATACAACAAAAACAAAAATTCAAATAATAAATTGTGTTTACACTAGTAAACATTACGTATCTTATTATTAATCAAAGTCAGTGAAACTATCTTCGCTTAAATTAATTATAATTGGTTCCACTATCTCACCGAGATCGAGTTCTCACATTTTGTTTTATTCTTTTATTATATGGATTTTTCCCAATTTTCCGCAGTAACTTTATTCAAAAAAATCTTTCAAAAGTTTAGTTAAATTACTAATTGTGTTATTCCTAGCAACTCTACCTTTCACTTGAAAGAGATATTTACTTCTCCAGCGGACAGTTTCCGGACGATTTATAGGAACAGATTTTCTATCTGGTTTTTCCCAGCAAAAATTAAGTTTTGTGAGCAATTTCCAGAGATCAGTTCTTTTAGTTTCAGGTAAATCGCGATCTTCATTGATTTGAGTTAGAATTTTGTAAACGGTTGGGATCTGCTTCTCATAATAAAATGTATATACAACCCCTTTAATTGCAGTTTTCATCTCTTCTTCCAACGAGGTTTTTCGTCTGCCTGTGATTGAATGTGGCTTGGGAGTACTAGCAATTCCAGTCGTTTTTTCTCCTTCAGTATTCGGTACATAGTAGATTTTCCAACTCCTGTCATGTTGGAACACATCTCAACATTATTATCTCGATACTCATATCCTAAGGCATCATAAACATTCATCGTAATAAGTTTTTCGTTGAGGAAAAATGCCCTGGTTTAACGATTTTTTAATAAATTATAGAGGTGAAAGCCATATCTTTTGGGTATCTCACTAATCTCAAATAATATATAAAAACAAAGACAAACAAGATAAATCACTAAGAACAAACTGTAAGGTGTACTTTGCTCACTGACAGAAATTAAAGTAAACTATCAGAAATTTTATGTTGCAGTAAATTTATAAAATATATTTAAATCTAATGAAATATAATTAGATTTACGGCAGTTCTCAGTAACCTGCGGCACTGGAGCAGGTACGTTGGAGGTTTCGGTAACAGTTTTATTACTCTCTCTAGTTCTTGAATAGAGTATAGGAATGTGTATGCTTGCGATCGCCCCCCCCCCCTCCCAAAAGCTTTGAGTTCAGGAAAATATAACCCATTCTACCGTTTATATTAGGAATGAGTATGCTGCTTGCACCTCTCCCCCCCCCTCCCCCCCGTTGACAACTTTTTTTTCCTGCCAAACTGTACTTTTGTGATATCACCGCCCCCCCCAAAGAGAGAGGCTGGATCCGCCCCTGTATATATATATATATATATATATATATATATATATATATATGTATATATATATATATATATATATATATATATATATATATATATATATATATTTTTTTTTTTTCTAATATTTTCTTGGGTATAGGTTTTTCATTAGAGAAACAAAGGACAACAATTTTCTTTCTGACGTTTCGCTCTACATAGCGAGCTTCTTCAAAAGAGCTTGGTATATTTATTTTACATCTACAAAAATTACAGAATTTTTTATATAATAAACATACATCACAGCAACTACATTTTTATATTTTTAATTTAATTAAAATTAATAAAAAACAAAACAGATTTTAAAATAGTCTTATAGTTTAAAATTTAAAACAATACAAACAGGTTAAAATAGTGAAAATTATAAAATAGTACATACCTTGAAAGTAGTTTTGTGTGTATGTTTAAAAATAAATTCAATTATGATCTTTGGTATGCAATTTGTATAGATAGATTTATTTTTAAATGATATAATAAATAACACCAAATCTAAAATTTTAAATTTAACAATCACTGATAATGTAAAAAATTTGAATATTTTGGAGATTAAATTAAAAGAATCAATAGAAGTTACAAAAACTATGTTACCTGAAACTATCCTTAATAATTTTATTCAGTTTGAAAGCAGAAAATATGAAAAAATGTTTCAATGTATAAAGCAAAAAAATCAAAGGAAATTTTTAAACTTAGTCAATCACAAAGAAAAAGACAAAATACCAATAAACACACAAACATGGCTTAATAACATCTCTGACACAGATATACCACAAGATGTGTCAGAAGTACTCGCCCTGGGCGGAAATTTTTCATTACCAATCAGTAATGAAAAAGAGCTACCTCTAAATGAATATATTTCTAGTATAGAGTCTGCCATATATAACAAACCAGAAGAAATAAGAGATAGCATTAGATCTAAAATAGTAAACGTAATTACAAACCACAAAATAAAGACCAGGCATAATAAAGCCAAAACTAATAATTTCCAAATTAAAATACAAAAACAAATTAATAAAACAAAACAATTTATCAAACATAACCCTCAAATTACTATTCTCAAACCTGATAAAAGTAACAAAACCGTTATTATGAATACATCTGATTATGATAGAAAAATAAACGAACTACTTGATGATACTAACACTTACAAGAAACTTAAAAGTGACCCTACAAAATCGTTCCAAACTAAAAATAACGCACTAATTAAAAAACTATTAAAAAATCAACATATAACTGAGGAAGAAAGTAAAAAATTAACAATACATAATGCTATAGCACCAAAAATTTATGGGTTACCTAAATTACACAAACCAAATACACCTCTCAGACCAATTGTCTCAAGCATACAGTCCCCTTTTTATAACCTGTCCAAATACTTATCAAATTGCCTAACAAATATCACAGGAAAAAATAATCACTATATAAAAGACTCTTTCACATTTAAACAATTCATTGATACAATACAAATACCAACAAATTATAAATTAGTTTCACTAGATGTAGTTTCTTTGTATACAAATATACCCAATGACATCATTCCCAAAGTTTTGGAAGAAAAATGGGACGATTTAAAAGAACACACAACATTGACACTCAAAGAATTTATAGAATCTGTAAAACTTACAATAAATAATAATTATTTCCAATTCAAAGATAGTTTGTACCAACAATTAGACGGTTGTGCTATGGGTTCACCAATCTCATCAACAATAGCACAAATAGTTATGGAATATGTAGAAGAAAAAGTATTGAAAAAACTTGATTAAACGCTATGTAGATGACTGTTTGGCTGCTGTACCCGAAAACAAAATAGATAGCTTGTTACAATATTTTAATAATTTCCACCCAAAACTGAAATTTACAGCTGAAATTGAAATAGAACAAAAAATAAACTTTTTAGACTTTACTATACACAGGAATAAGACGGATAATAGTCTTCATACAAAATGGTACACGAAGGATACTTGGTCGGGCCGGTATTTGAATTTTAACTCTGAACATCCAAATAAACAAAAAAATAGTGTCATAATCGGCTTAGTTGATCGAGCTATAAAATTATCTTCACCCGAATTTCGCCCAGAAGTGCTAAAAAAAGTAGAAGAGACCCTAATAATGAACCATTTTCCTAAACTACTCATAAAAAAAATAATTAAACAAAGAACCTATTTACATTATAACTCAAACAAAAAAAATAAAATTAACAATACCAAAACACAAAACACTTTCATTGCATTACCGTATATATACCAACTGTCTGAAAAAATAAAATATATTTTGGATAAACATAACATAACGGTATGCCATAAGGCGAACAATTTACTTGGGTCATTTTATACGAAGTTAAAAAGCAAAGTTTCCACCAAAAAAAGATCTAACGTAATATATGCAATTCCATGCCTAAATTGTCCTAAGAAATACATTGGCATGACGACACAATATATTGAAAATAGAGTGAATGGACACAAGTATACTAAAAACGCATCGACATCTTTACATAAGCATGAACAAACATCTAAGCATGAATTTGATTTTAAAAACACCCATATTTTAGATACTGACAGAAATTATCATAAATTAGTCATCAAAGAAATGATACACATAAAAAAAGATAAAAATGTTGTAAATGACAAGCAAGATGTCAAAAATTTAAGTCAGATATACTATAATTTGATTTTTGAATAAAACATGCTTGAAGCGACTCTATAATAAATATGAGAAATAATGTAATGATGCTTGGAACGATTTCATATACACTCATACAGGTGAAAGAACGTCATTAAAAAATAAATAATAATCTTTTTTCCTATTTTTTGCTTTTTATAAAAATAAATCTATCTATACAAATTGCATACCAAAGATCATAATTGAATTTATTTTTAAATATACACACAAAACTACTTTCAAGGTATGTACTATTTTATAATTTTCACTATTTTAACCTGTTTGTATTGTTTTAAATTTTAAACTATAAGACTATTTTAAAATCTGTTTTGTTTTTTATTAATTTTAATTAAATTAAAAATATAAAAATGTAGTTGCTGTGATGTATGTTTATTATATAAAAAATTCTGTAATTTTTGTAGATGTAAAATAAATATACCAAGCTCTTTTGAAGAAGCTCGCTATGTAGAGCGAAACGTCAGAAAGAAAATTGTTGTCCTTTGTTTCTCTAATGAAAAACCTATACCCAAGAAAATATTAGAAAAAAATATTTAACAAAAGGTTTAAGATACAAAAATAAATTATATATATATATATATATATATATATATATATATATGTATATATATATATATATATATATATATATATATATATGTATATATATATATATATATATATATATATATATATATATATATATATATATATATATATATATATATATATATATATTGTGTAGATCTAAAAATGATATATTGAATCCGTGAAAGCCGTATAAACATATATATATATATATATATATATATATATATATATGTATATATATATATATATATATATATATATATATATATATATATGTATATATATATATATATATATATATATATATATATATTGTGTAGATCTAAAAATGATATAACATATAGGGTATTCCAGTTAAAATAAGCAAGAAGGTATCACCTTCCGTTGTAACCGGCAGTGCTACTATCTTGAAAATATTTTAGCCGAATTGATCCCAACGACTTTAGCAAACTGCCAATCACACTGAATATTTGTTTCATTTATTTTATCTCTTAGAGTTACTCCTATTATTTTTCTCTCCAATGTCCTTTGATTCACTTCTAATTTATTTACTATCTGTCTTATGAGAGTCCAGATGTTTGCTCCATACGATTCGACTGGGTGGATATATTGGTTGTATACTTTTGTTCGTAGGTATTGTAGTATTTTTTTTAACGGTTAGCATGTTCTTAAGTTTGGCAAATGCGGTCCATCCTAGTTGCATTCTTCGATCGATTTCTGTTTTTTTTTTATTTAGTTTCACGAGCTTTATCATCTGGCTCAGATATACGTACCCATCAACATTTTCTAATTTCATATTATTTATTGTAATGTTTTGGTCGTTGGGATGATCTATTAAAATTTGGAAATGTTCACTTTTCAAGAGGCTTCCTATAATTAGGTCAACATGAAGTTTAGATTCTTATCGCTACCAACAAATAAGATTACATCGTCAGCGAATCGCAGGTTAACTACCTTTTCTCCATTTATATTAATACCGAGGCTGCATTTGAAGTTCTGTGAGCATTGCGGTTCTTTTATCACAGGTAGGTTGCTAGCCTCGCCTGTGAACCCTCCTCTTTTATCCGGGCTTGGGACCGGCATCATGATCACTGGGCTACTCAATCCACCCAGCAACGATGCAGACAGGACGTCGTAAGATAGGGCAGAGGAAGAAGGAGA
This sequence comes from Diaprepes abbreviatus, assembly GCA_034092305.1. Classification (NCBI taxonomy): domain Eukaryota; kingdom Metazoa; phylum Arthropoda; class Insecta; order Coleoptera; family Curculionidae; genus Diaprepes; species Diaprepes abbreviatus. The sequence goes on from JASJET010000175.1 coordinate 1,362,892, forward strand.
GCATGGAGGGATCATGTCGACAGGATGACCGACGACCGAGTGGCAAAAATTGCAAAAGAAGGAATACCAAACTCCTCAAGGCTTCCTGATCGACCGCCTAAAAGATGGAAAGAGAGCTGGACATCGGTGTCATAGGAACAAGAATAAACGAGATGCATTGACAGTCAATACAGGACAAAGTCCTATACTAAGAATAAGAAGAAGAATATATTAATACCCTTATTTATCTAATTAAGCTAGGATGAACGACTATAGTGAGATGCCCTGTCTAATTTCTTTATCAATTGGGAAAGCGTGTAATCTCTATACCTGTAACAAAAGGAAATCACTTTTTTGTGTTATAAGCAAAATGGATCCGATTTGAATTTAAAATTCTTTGAGGGGATCTTGAATAAATCAAATACCACAAAAGAAAATATGGAAATTCTTGCATCATTAACCAAGAGAATCTGATCTACATATGGGTAGCATATTGCCTGCATAAAGTTATTTTCCTGCTCCCTTTTTTGATCAGTAACGGAGTTATTGCTGGTTATTTGAAATATATGTGTATTTGTGGCAAACAGACAGACTTGATACTGGAAGACAATCAAGTAATTAGACGCTGCGACAAGTATAAATATCTAGGACTAACTATTATAAAAGATGGAGGTATAGACAGGGGAATAGAAGAAAGAAACAATCAAGGAAGAATAACACTTCTCAACAGTATACTGTGGGACGCTGAAAGAACTAACCAAGAAAAAAGATCCAGGTTGGAAAGAATTATCAACGACAGAATCAGACAGATTATGAATGTACAGCATTCAATCGTAGACGAACTATCACAAAAGACGAAGGAATAGACAGGGAACAGAAGAAAGAAACAATCAAGGAAGAAGAGCCATCACACTCCTCAACAGTGTACTGTAGAACCAAACAATATCCAACACAAATAAACACCGAATATACAACACGATTGTCAAAAGCACAACTACTTATAGCTGCGAAGTATGGACGTTAAAAGAACTAACCAAAAAGAAACTAGAGCTACATAGATGGACTTCTGGTGGCGCTCAGCCGGAAGATCCAGGTTGGAAAGAATTACCAACGACAGAATCAGACAAATTATGAACGTGTAGCATTCAATCCTAGACGAAATTGGAACCCAGCAGTTTATATGATATGGACACGTACAGCGAATGCCAGAAGTGAGACTGCCGAAACAGATCTTAAAGTGGGCATCCCATGGAAGACGGAAACGAGGAAGACCACGTCTTAACTGGATAGAAGAAATCGGCCGAGAAATGAGGGATAGAGAACTGGAAGAGATTCATCTTTGGACAGACCGAGATCGATGGCGACTAGGTAATGGAAGACGTCGAACGTTGTAAATCGATATGTATATATATATATATATATATATATATATATATATATATATATATATATATAATTACCAGTTTATTATTCTAGTTGGTTTAAATGATAGGCAATCCCCAAAAAACTGGCCCCATAATAGCCCAAAAAAAAAGGGAAATATTAACTTTAAAAATTTTTTAGTCTAAAAAGTAGTCCTAAAATAATATACGAGGATGATTCGATAAGTTCTCGGCCTGATAAAGAAAACAAAAGATTTTTGAAAATATTTTCATTTATTTTTCAACATAGTCCCGTTGTACTTCAATACATTTAGACCAACGATGTTCTAACATTTTAATACCCGTAGTATAATGCGATTTATCCAACTCTGCAAAATAAGCGGTTGTCGCTGCTTTGACCTCGTTGTTTGAAGGGAATATTCGTCCAGCGAGCCATTTTTCAAATTTAGGTAGAGAAAGAAATCGCTGGGAGCCAGATCTGGCGAATATGGCGCTTGTGGAAGAATTTTGGAATGTAGGTCATATAGTTTTGCATAGATTTGTGTGCAGGTGCGTTATCCTGATGAATGGACACCCTTTTTTTGGCAAGATGTGGACGTTTAGCCATAATCGCATTCTGCAAATGGTCCAGTAGTGAAGCGTAATACTTCCCGGTGATGGTCTTGCCTTGTTATAAATAATCTATAAGCACCACGCCATATGAATCCCCAGCAACTGTTGCCATGACTTTTCCTGCAGACGGAATACTTTTCTTTTTTGGCGCATTTTCACTTGCCCCCCACCCACTGTTTAGACTGCTGCTTTGTCTCTGGCGTGTAAGGGTGAATCCATGTTTCATCTATAGTTATAAAACGTCGAAGAAATTCATTAGGATTGCGTCTGAATAAGTCTAAACACTCTTGCGAAGTGTTCATTCGAAGGCGTTTTTGGTCAAGAAAGCTTTTTCATGCCAAGAATATCATGTAAAATGTAGTGGACACGATCTATCGAGATGTTTGCTATACCAGCAAGGTCTCGTACTTTCAGTCGGCGGTCATGAAGTATGATATTGTGAATTTTTGTGACAATTTCGTCAATTATAGCGGTTTTTGGACATCCCGAGCGCTCATCATCTTGAATTGATGTACGACCACGATTAATTTCAGCAGCCCATTTTTTTACTGTCGAGAACGAAGGAGAAGAATCCTTTAAAGTAGAATCTAACTCATTTTTAATGTTCGTAGATTTTAGCCCTTTAAAACAATGTACTTTATAACCGCTAGACCTTCAATTTTATCCATCTTTCAAAACATCGAACCTTATGTGTTCACTCGATCGCCACAAACAAGCAACTGAACGCAAACATCTGAAACTTTGCAGGGCGGCATCTTAATGTTAATGCTTACAAAATATTATAGTTATTTGATCCTACTAGCGCCCTCTCTATTTCAGGCCGAGAACTTATCGAACCATCCTATTGCCAAAACTTTTAACTCATGTATGTGTATAATAATTTTTCTTATAGCAATATTGTCTTTCTATATTCCTGTGCTAAAGGATTTCTGGAAAGTTGTTTTCACTTGGCTATTGTCGTTTTTGAAAGTTGTACAGGAAAAAAGGACGAAGTATCTACCAAGTCTATGTGAGAAAATTATGTTAATATTTTCTTTATTTTGTCGTAGTGTCGTTGTTTTATTGTCAAAAAGATGATAAATCAAGGTTTATAAAATTTGGCACCGGCCATTAACCATGCGGCAAAGTCTTAAAAGTGCTATCGATTACAATTACATCACTGCACGCAAAACTTACCAAGATTTATTTCTCAGTTTTAGTTTTCCCTATTAAGCATACAACCTACGTGCGGGATGTTGGAGTTCCTTTACCAATGGCGTCTCATTGCGTGAATTAATAGAAAATATTAAATTAAAAATTAATATCCTAAAATTTGAAACTTAAAATAAAATTATATTGTATTCTTCCCAATTTAAATAAGTTTTAATAGTTTTAAATTATTCTTTAGCACTGTTGTTAGTCCACGCAAAATATGTACATGATTTGATGATGTAAACATATCAGGTTTAATTGGCATATTTTTGTCGCTTTTTAAAGAATATTTTAACTTTTTTTAGTGAAAGATATTTTAAAAGAACATTTTTATATGGTTACACGTGAAATTTTCCATGCTTTCCATTTAGAAGTTTCCATTTGAAAAAACAGTTTCATTTTCAAGTGACCTTGTAGGTCAGTCTTAAGGACAACGTCAAGATTACTGTTGAATGTCTTTCGTCGAACCCTACAACTTTTGTCTGAATCATTTATCTCGAAAATGTGTTTCAGAAGATATTTTGTGTGGATTGATTAAAATAACTGGCTGTAAAATTATGTTGGTCAACGAAATCCCATATGTATTGTTGAAGTAATGCCTCTGATGTTAAGGGCATATAACTAACGAACTATTTGCGACCACCTAAAATGTACGGATGTTTCGTCCCGATACTGGTGGTGGACTGATCAGTGGGATCCACCGGTATCTTTTCCAGAAATCCTGTTTGTCATGCTTTCTACAAAACTTGTTTTGTAGGCAGCCGACGGTAAGATGGTTGTTTCACAACATGCCCCCCTAAGGCATTTGCTTAACCGACTTGACTACGATAGGAAGTCCAAGCCGTAGGAAAGCATATGCCTGAGAAAGAATGTGAAATGAATATCCTCGGTGGTCTTCCAATGGTCCGGTTGGACTTGATGAAATCCCTCAGCGGTTTCTGACGTTTTGTCCTATGTCCACATTTGTAGTGTTGGAGGTTTGTCCTATATCCACGTCATTTGCGGTTTTGGACGTTTGTCATATATCTGCTGTCCCTGCTCGGGCGCTATGTCGTAGTAAGGGCATATAACTAACGAACTATTTGCGACCACCTAAAATGTACGGTTGTTTCGTCTCGATACCAGTGGTGGACTCATCAGTGGGATCCACCGGTATCTTTTCCAGACATCCTGTTTGTGATGCTTTCTACAAAACTTGGATTCTTATATAGCCAAGTTTTGGCGGCATCCGACGGTAAGATGGTTGTTTCACAACAGTAGATAGAAGTTTACAAAATGGGAACGAAGTCGATCCAATAGTTCTTCAGAACAACACAACGTTTTGAAAGGAATTTAGATTTATATTTTAATTATTACTTGCACTAAATGATTTATTCGAAGTTCATAACAGATGACAAAAAAAAAATAATTCTAATAACAGATTATATTCAAAATTCCGTCCACATAGGTGATGTTTTGTGTACAAGAATGTATCAAGTGCTACAGATGTCAAATGAGATTTTAACGAGACATCTACAAGTTTCATTTTTGATGTTATTAAGGAAATATACTGCGTCTAAATTATATTGTTGTAGATTCGACTAAGATTTTTTATGTCAGTTCTGTCATTTACTGTATGTGTTTCCTTTTTGATCGCTATCATTTCCTGTATTATTAATTTATGATAATTTTTATCCCTATCGGCTATTTTCATACCTTCAAAGTTAAAAGAGTGCTTTTCATTCTTTTAATGTTTTGTCAATGCTGTAGTAGCATTTTTGGTATATTTATGTCCATTTAGTCGATTTTTTAATTTGGTAAAGTTTGAGTTTAGTTGGTTGTAACTTTTGTAGCATGCAAAAATATTGTGTTTTTTAAAATGTATTTTATTTTTTTTGAAAGATCTGTTGTATAAGGTAATGCTATGTATTGTTTTTGTGTTTCCTGTTGTGAATACTCTTTGTTTATGGTTCTTAGGTTATTGTAGTGTTTGTATGTTCTTTTTTTTTTACTAATTTCTTCGATATTTTTGATATTAAAATTGCTTTGTGTAAGTATTTTTTTAAGTTTTCCTAGGATCGAAGGTCTGAAGGTAGGGGACGTTAATAAAATGACTCTGTCAAGCTAGCTCACGATTACACTTCTTTTTTGGTTTTCTGAATGGTTTGAAGCGAAAAATTTCTCAATCCATAATGCTATTTCTCCAAAAATATACGGACCACCTAAATTACACAAAAACAATACATAGCATTACCTTATACAATAGATCTTTCAGAAAAATTTAAGTACATTTAAAAAAAAAACACAATATTGTTGCATGCCACAAAAGTTACAACCAACAAAACTCAACCTTTGCCAAATTGAAAAGCAAAACACCAACTATGAAAATTCCAATATTGTATATTCAATTCCTTGCGCAAACTGTCCAAAAATATATATAGGAATGACAAGCCAATTATTAAAAAATCGACTAAATGGACATAAATATACCAAAAATGAGTATTGATAAAACATGAAAAGAATGAAAAGATACAAAAATAGTGGATAGGGACAAAAACAATTTAATTTAGACATAACATCAAAAATGAAACTTGTAGATGTTTCGTTAAAATCTCATTTGACATCCTCAGCATTTGATACATTCTTGTATACAGAACATCATATATGTGGACGGAACTTTTAAATATAATCTGTAATTAGAATATTTTTTTTGTCATCTGTTATGAACTTGGAATAGATCATTTAGTATATTCCCCTTAATAACATCAAATATATATATATATATATATATATATATATATATATATATATATATATATATATATATATATATATCCTTAAAAGCAAAAATAAGTTCCTTTAATTGTTCATCATGTTGGCGAATATAAAATGCAAGTCCTTGGTGGTTTGTTGATAATAGTTTTGACGAAATCTCAAGGTGCGTAAAAATTACTAAAAACAATCTTTTAAATAATCATTGTTTCACTTTTTGATTATTGTTTTAAATGTTGAAAATTAAGTGTATGTATATTTATATTATATTCAGAATTCGTTTTAAATTTTAGACTATTGTTTTTGAAGATGTTCTAAATAAAGAACGAAACGTCAAAGCCATGAAAATCATATTTTAAATGTATATATATATATATATATATATATATATATATATATATATATATATATATATATATATATATATATATATATATATATGTGACACATTGTTAAAAGTTTTAAAGTAATAGAAAATTACTCAAGAAATAACGAAATAATAGTGACAAAAGTAAAAATATCTAATAGTAAATAGGAAGTTCATAAAATACAATCTATATTTTCCGAGTTGAATTTCGTTGCCTCTACGCCTATGGTTTTGCTTTCACCAAACTTGGCCCATGCATTTACAATGATCGAAATATTTTACGTGCCATGGACCGCTTACATTTACGGTTTTGGCAAAAAAACTTGCTGAATATAATTCTGGATTTTTTAGAGTCTTTTTCAAAGCATGGGACGCATGGACAGGTCTTTTTATTTAATTGAGATTTTATCTCCTCCGTCTTCTTTTATATTTTGTTTTAAAAATCTTGTTAAAAAACACTCAATTGTTAAAATTAAGTAAGGAAGAATTCTGGTTTTATCAGTGGAAATAACTCCTTTCTATCGATTCATCGTTTAACTTTTTACGTTGGTTGAGCTTTGAAAAACATGTAGACACTATATCTTAGTAGTGCGTGGAACTTGATTTCAATTCTTTTATTATTTTGTGTTTTATGAAGCATTTTGAAACCAAATATGAGGTTTGTTAAATTGGGGTATCACAATATCTTAAAACTTTCAGCAAAGGAACATGATTATCTCAAAATTAGTTACGAGCGAATAATTGTCGTGTATGGGAACAAGATTCAATCATATTTTGAAATAAAATATTGGTCACAATACAGTTATGAATCCATTGAAGATGACCTAAGAAGGGGAAGGCCTTTAGATGCAACCAGTTTTGATGTTTTGCAGGAAAGTGGTAATAATGGCTCTCGAGGATTTTCTTTTGAAAATATCTATTAATAATTCTACATGGGAACCTTATTATCGTTAGTAAAGTTTCAGCAAGTTTCAATTGTTATTCCTTTACTTAAAGTACCGTATATTGCTGCAAGACTTCGTTTAGGTATTTGTTTCTGTCATAATAAAATTGACATAATGAATTTCATTAAATATTATATTTCCTTGGCAGCTCAAAATTTTTTTTTGGTTAGTGGTTTTCGTCGCCATTGTTTAAAAATATAATCTGGTGTTTTAACATCCAGTATTGCAGTTTTATTGCGTCAACAGTAATAATCGATATAATTTACAGTGTTTATATTCAATGTAGACTGTCGATATTACATGACAATAAATTTACAGATTGCTCAAGAATTTTAATTTATTTGCAATAAATCCATTGCAGACAAATATTTCAATCATTATTCTTTTACATAAAATCCTGCATTTTGCAGCAAGAATTCGCATAGGTATTTATTTCTGTTATATTAAAATTTATAAAATGAACTTGATTATATATTTTATTTCCTTTTGTGAAAATCAACTTGGCAGTCCAAAATTTTCCATGGTCTGGTGGTTTTCGTTGCCACTGTTTAAAAAGTTAATAATAAATTTTAACAGCCAATATTGCAGCTTTATTGTGGTATTAGTAATAAGTTATTTGCAATAAATTCATTGCAGACAACTATATCAATCATTATTTCTTTAAATAAAATACTGCATTATATGGAAGGAATTTGTACAGGTATTTTTTCTGTCATATTAGAACTGGCATAATGAACTTTATTAAATGACAGTCAAACATTTGTTTATTGCTTGGTGGTCTTCGTCACCGTTGTTCGAAAAGTTAGTACTGATTTCTAATATCCAATCTTATAGTTTTATTATCCCGTAAGTAGTAATCGATATAATTTAGACTGTAATTAGTCTATGACAATCAATTTTAAATTACGCAATGATTTTAATTTAATTGCAATAAATTCATTGCAAACAATTATTTCTAATATAAAATACTGCATTTTGCAGCAGAACTCCGTATATGTATTTGCGTCTGTCATACTGAAATTGACTTATTAAACTTCATTAAATATTCTATTCAGGATAGTACTTTATAATTTATTTCTGTGAAATTCAATTTGTAGTCATATTTTTTAATTGCGAGGTGGTTGTCATTGCAGAGATTTCAGAAGTTAATATTGATTTTTAACACCCAGTATTGAAGTGTCACTGTATCAAATGTAATAATCCATATAATTTAGTTTTTATATTCATTTTAGACTGTAGATAGTACATGGTGATCAATTTACAAGTTGCACTAGGATTTTAATTTATTTGCAATAAATTAATTGCAATTATTTCCAGTATAAAATACTGCATTTTGCAGCAGGACTTCGCATAAGTATTTACTCTTGTCATATTGAAATTGACATGCTCAACTTCATTAAATATTTTATTCGGGATAGTAATTTTGTGAAATGCAATTTTTTATGTCATCTGGTCTTCGTTGAAGCAGTTTAAGAAGTTAATATTAATTTTTAAGACCCTGTATTGCAGTGTTTTTATGTCAAATCTAATAGTCTATATAATTTAGAGTTTTTATGTTCAATGTAGGCTGCAGGTAGTACATGGCGATCGATTTACAGATTGCGTAAGGATTTTAATTTATTTGCAATAAATCCATTGCAGACAATTATTTCAATCATTATTCCTTTGCATAAAATACCGCATTTTGCAGCAGGACTTCGTATGAATTTAATTATAACTCTATTGTGTAAGTGTGTTCACCTTTAAACGTGATGAATTGCACTATGTGCACTCTTTGGCTATTAATACCTAATGCCAAGAAATGTAAAATTACAATTACGACAACGTGGTAAAACTTTATTTGGAACGAATGAGAAGATGTGTTTATTGGTTACGCATTTTAAAACATATAAAATTTGTAATTTTGAAAGTAAATCGGTGGTCTTAAGATTTACTCAAAGAATTAATTATTAAAACTAGTTTTTACTAGTTTTATTATTGTTTTAACCTTTTTAAATAATAAAAAACTATAATTAACTTGTATTATACTAAGAGATACGAGGCAGTATACATATTTTATTGTGTATTTTCCATAAAAGAGACAAAAGGGACTCTATTTACTTTTTTCATCTACGCATGGTATTTATTGGCACTACAACAGATGGCGTTGACACAAAGGATTTTAATCAGTGGCGTTCTTTAAAACTTTAATTTTGTTCGTAATTATAGTCATAGCAGCAAATGAAAATACTTTTAATAACAAATTAGAAATACACAGTGACGTAGGAAAATAAATATTATGTAAATACTTCGGTAAATACACATAAATAACTAAAATGAAATTTAAAATAATTAACTTTTCGGAATCTCTAAGTGCAAACACAACAAACACGAACGTCATAATAAAAACCACAAATGTCACTTTTTGCCAGGTAGCAAATGTGTTCTTTATTCAACTTATTTAGTAGCATTTCAGTCATTTAATGCTGGGCACAAATTTCGCCATAGTTGCATACATATATTTCTCACACACATATAAGTTCCGTAAGATCCTCGTCTATCCATTGTGCCGTATCAATAAGTAACACAATTTTATATCGCATATTATAGAAAATTCGCACTTTTTAAGCTGCTGCTTTGCTACCAGACGTCCAAATTACACTAGTCAATAAATACAAGAAAAATTGGCTGTCCGTGGGAGTTTAAAGCATCCTGATTGCGAATTTAACAACGAAAATTTTCAACCGCATATAGATAATAATAGAATGTATCAATTATTTTTAATTAATACAAACATTTTTATATAATATTTATACGTTAGTTCAAAATAATAAAAAAAAAACAAGAAATTTTAAGGATAGCAGGATTTATTTACAAAAATACACATGAAAATACGTTTATAGTAAATGTTTCGTACATAACTTTTTGGAAATGGTGACTTTCGTTTATATTCCTGATCGCTTTCTCTCATAAGAAACCAACAATAATCTCCCATCATTGCTGGATCCCACCTACCTTGATAGCATTGCTCCATTGGTAAAATGTCCTGGTGCAATAAGACAGCGACATGCGACAGCCCATTTTGCAGTAGCAGCAAGTTGTTCTTCAATAAGTTTTTCGTAGTTTTTTACTTTATTGTTCCCTAAACATTCCGAAACAATTGTTTTGAAAGAACTCCACTCAGCTAACTAAACATCACTTACTTTTTGATCAAACTGTTGATTCTTTAGTATTTTTCTAATTTGTGGTTTAACAGGTATTCATCCTTTAAGCTTAGCATCAATTTGTTTAATATATTTAAGCGCATCTCCTTCTTTGTCTAATGATTTGACGAAATTTTAAATCAATCCCAGTTTAATATGTTAAGGTGGTAACACTATTTTTTTGGATCAACAAGAGTATATTCTTCACGTTTGCTTGACCTGGCATATATTGATCTCTCAGAAGCCATTCTTTTACTTGGTAATGGTTCTGTGTTGCTCTACTGTCCCAAAGACAAAGCAAATTCACCCCGAACCCTAGTAATAGTCCTATGACTTTTAGGTCATCACATATTTGCCAATTATACGTATCATATCTTATGGCATTTAGAATAAGTGACATACTTTCGTATATGTCCTTCATGTCAACTGTATGTGCAAGAGGAATAGAGGGTCTTTTGTTGCCATTATGGAGTAGAACTGCTGTTAAACTTATTTTAAAAGAATGTCTAAATAAGCGCTATTTTATGTGCAAATCCTAATTTTTAATAACACTATTCTGATTAATACACACATTTTATCCTGCAGAGTAAAAAACGAGGATAGCTCCTGATTGCTGTTCCTTAATATTGTACTTATTTTACTTATTTAACTTATTTTACTTATTTTACTTATTATACTTGTTTTACTTATTTAACTTGTTTTACACATTTTATTATTTTACTTGTTTTACTTATTTCACTTACTTTACTTAATTTACCTATTTTACTTATTTCACTTATTCCACTTATTTCCCTTATTTCACTTATTCCACTTATTTCACTTATTTCACTTATTTTCTTATTTTACTTATTTTACTTATTTTACTTATTTTACTTATTTTACTTATTTTACTTAATTTACTTATTTTACTTATTTTACTAATTTAACTTATTTTACTTGTTTTTGTGGCTAATAAATTCAATTGTTGTAGTCTAGATTCTAATACTTCAGCATGCTCTTTGGATAAGTGGAGGTTCCTAACTAGATCTTTTAATCCAGGTTGTACGATTAAATGGAATGCTTTTCCTACGCCAAGAAGAATCGTTCTTTTCTCATACATTATCGAGTTCTGTTTTATCATCATACTTTTCTAAATCATCCGCCTATTTTGCCGGGGGCGCTGAAACTTGTCCATGAAGAAGCGGTTTTATTGCTGAAGGAATATCCGGATATTCAATAATATGTTTGGACTTTATTAAACACCAGACACTTTTGTTATAAAAAAGTAACAGTCGTTAAAATGATTTGTTGGTTCTCACTAAATCATTGGAACTGCAAAAGGCATAGAAGAGCGTTTTTCATTTAACTAGATACTTAGATTTGCTGCACAGGTTTGGCAACATATGTGAGGAGCCTAGTCCCGATCTTGATCGCCAATAAGACATCTAAAATACTTATGATAAGCTACTTTGGTCATTTTGTTAGTTATCCTTTTCTGCGACTTAGCGGTTAACATAGCCACGTTTCCGTACGTCGATTCAGAGATGTGATACTACGTTTACAGACGTCAACTAACTTTATTCAACACCAAATAATACAAGGCTCTTATTATTGGCAAGTTCGCGCACTTCGCTTCTCAATCTAATACTGACCACTATTCGTGCTAAACCGATACTGATGATACGACTGCCGGCCAGCTGCTTTTATAGTCATTTCGTAGTTCTGATATTTTCTAGAAACATGGGGTATCAGAGTGAAATTTAAAATTATACGGTTTTACTTGGGTACTTCTATTATTTTAAGCCCTATGGGGTTAAAACTTCGTGGTTGACTTGCCATTCCTAGACACCTCCACGTGGTGTTGCCAGATTGTGCACAATTTCTCTAACTTATAGAAATCATGTGATTTAAATACTTATTTATTTTTGCTGACCAAAAATTAACCAAAGACTGTCTTTTACATTACAGTCGCATACTGGCTGTAAAAAAGTAGTGTTATTAATATAGAAAAGAATAAAGTTTTCGGAAAATTTGTAAGTAAAAATAATAAAAAAAATTTTTTTTTGCATAGAATTAAGTGGTGTAATGGCACTCTGGCATTATTCTACTAGCTATCATTGTTTTGAATGCTCTCATACCTGATGAGATTTGAAGTAGACTGTTATCGTCAAAATTAATTGAAATTTTAGCTACCTTACTGTCAGAATTCAATATCAGTAAACATTGGAAATCATGGTTCTTGTGTTTAGACCGTGTCAAATTCTAATTATTACCTGACGTTTTGTCTACGATTGCACGAGGCATCTTCAGGGCTCTTTACTCAATGAGATGGGAACAATGAATGACCATCGAGGAGCAACAGCTCAGTATTTAGACCCGATTGTTGCTCAGCGAAACGTGATCCAGCGTTACAATCGATTTCCACGAGTGATGTAGATTGTAACCTGTATCTCTATTAATAATATTCGGATATTGATAAACTTCAACTGCTAATTTTACGTTTAAAGGAACCAGACACTGATGCTAGCACCTTAGTTTCTTTTACATTAAAGGTGTGACCTGTGCAATGCTGGTGTTCAGCTACTGTGGATTGTACAATTTGTTTCTGTTTTAATACATTTTTCATATTCTTTAAGACTAGTGGATATAGAACGTCCTGTTTCACTCATATACACTTTACTACAAGAAGAAGATATCTTCTAACTCCTTCTGTTTGCAATGGTATTGTGTCCTTTGGTAACTTCAAACATTGTCCAACATTCCTACATGTGTTAAAAATTGTTCAAATGTTTGATTTTCAGATCCAGGAAATTATGGAAGTTATCTGCACCACCCGGTCAAACTACGAACTTGCCATCTACATACCTCCACCAAAATTTAGGTTTTAGAGGAGCAGAAGACAAGACGTTTTCTTCGAAAGTCATGCTTCTACGAACTGCCTAAAATACATAAAAAATGGACCTCTATATCCAATTATCAGCGCAATAGTCATTAACCAGCAAAATAAGTAAATATCTAGCCAAACTTTAACATCCGTATACAATTAAAAATTCCGGACACTTTGTCTAAAGATTAAGAATCATCCAGTTTGAGCCCGAACATATATTGATTAGTTTTGATGGAGAATCTCTGTAAAAAAAGTATGATAATGATTTGGTTTCCATAACATCGCACATATCGTGAAATAATAACGTCGACTCCACCCTACTAGGATTATTTAAAGTATGCCTAATATTCTCTTATTTTATTTTTCAAGGAACTTTCTACGAGCATACTTCGGGAGGGGTCATGGGATCTCTGCTGTCACTCGTGATAGCGAACATCTTTATGGAAGCCCTGGAAGAAAGCGTGTTGTCTTCTGCTCCTTTAAAACCGAAATTTTGGTGTAGATAGATAGGTGATACGTTCGTAGTTTGGTCGCATGGCGCAGATAACCTCAATAATTTCCTGGATCATCTAAACCACTAACACCCTAGTATAAAATTCACTATGGAAACTGACTCAACTTCTCTTTCTCGATATACTAGTACAAAAGAAACATAATGACAAATTAGGGCATTTTACCTAATAATTAACTATTTTAACAATGGAAAGACTTGTCGCCACATAGGAAAAATAATAAAAATAATTGAACATAGAATAAGAAATAAAGTTAAGATGAACCCACGACAAATTCTTAATCAATATGAAGAGAGGTAGATTTTACGAAGAGAAGAAATCCAAAAATTTCAACATTGAAACTAGCGAAAATGCTGTAAAAACATATAAGTCAAATTGCTACTTCTCAAAACTTTAATTAACCGCTGAGCTAGAAGAAAATCATGGATAAGTAGGAAAATGAGTTGAAACGTTTACCATTTCCTGTAGAGTACTTGTTAAAATACATTGCGTTCTCACAAATTGCTTCTAAAGTAACCTAAATATGACTAATATCAAACGACGAAAACATAACACTGACAGAAGTCCTCCAAAACAATTACAACACTTTCTATGTGTGACAACCAAAATACTTTTTTGCCGATCCAAAACAAATGTATTTTAGTTTGAATTGACTAAAATAACTAAAATTACACTTTAATTTTTATTACTATTATCAGAACGGAATTTGCATATATTGTCTTCTTATCCGAACGAAGAAAGTTCATCGACTCTCGAATTTAGGGGTAGGGCTTATCAGATCCTCACGAACAGTTGGAAAATATTGCTGTGTCAACAGCCCGTCCAGGTCCTCGCTAAAACAATGCGGTAATTTAAACGATATACTTAGTTAAAATACCACATTGAAGTCCTTTTTACATATTCGCTGCATTTTTGGTAAATATTTTATTGCAAAATACGGCCGTGATTTGAGAATGATTTAAAAATATCTAGAATGTACGGGGTATTAAAAAAGTTCTTTCCATGACAATGAATTTTATTTTTAAACATAATTTTTCTTAACTTCTCAGCATTTGCTCCACCCGCAATTATTCAATTAGAAAAAATGATTCCAGCAGGCCTACAATAGATATCAATATCTATCCTTTTTTACCGGTTATCGTCTGGAAAGTGAAGCCTTCTGACGTGCATTTTCAAATTTCGTAAAAAAAGAGACAAATTTGGATTATATAGCGAATGATACAGCTCAAAGAAGTTACACTTGTGGAGGATGAGTTGAACTTTCGTTGCTTCGTAAACTCGCGTATTGTGAAGTACGAGGGTAGTCTTGTGACGCAAACCTGAACGTTCTAGATCAATATACTTATGTAATTTGGTCATAGGTAATTTCTGCTAGTATAAACGCGGCATACACTCTATAAGAATAACTCGTGCGCGGTTGAAAAAGATTGTGTATTGGTCTTTTCTGTAGGCGTGGATCCCTATTGAACTGACGCTAATTTTATTTCTGGTTCCTAGTGATGTACCCAAGTTTCATCGCCTGTTATTATCTTATCGACAAAGTCTCCATTCAATGAATGAAGGTGGCGATACTTGGTTATCGATGCCTATGCCTCATTGGGTCCTTTAGATCCAACCATAGCTGCAAGTCATTAGAGGCTGATCGCCTTTGTGAATCCAAGCAGCCTCTTTAATTGAACTTGCCTAACTGCTTGTGTGTGAAATATCTCTGACTTAGTCCGTTGAGTGCTGGACACTTTCTAAGGACATAGTCAACAGTTTCGTCTTCCTCCAGGCAGTATCTGCACGTGGGGTCATCTACGACACCGATCTTAAGGAGATGGCCCCTCAGGTGACAGTCTTGTCAATAATCCCACCACAAATCGCAGCTCATTCCTTCCTAAGGAGAGTAGCTCCTTAGTCGAATCAAACTATGTTGTTAACTGTAATGGATAAATTTTATTGTTTATATTGCGAAAGTATAGGTCTAGGTCAATTTAGGTTAGTTCAGATTAGTTTCAGTTTTACAAATTAACCAAAATCAAGCTAAAACCTGAACTAAACAAAAATTTTGGCTGGTTAAGATTAATTTCTCCCTCAGACTGTATAAAAGATTACAAAAATTGAACTATATTGTTGACAGATGGACAAATTTTATAGTTTATACCACGAAAGTATTTTACATCTAGCAACGTGTCAAGCAAATATTAGTCGTTTTCCCGAGTCTGATGGTCGATGGCCTTTCCAGAACATGTTTTTTTCTTTTTCCTTGTTCCTTGGCACACCTCATTCCAGGAGCTCTTCTCCACAATTCAAGAAATTTGTTTTCCAGCAATAATTTTAATTCCCTTTAACCAACGGCAATTGGGACAGGTAGAATTAGTTGGGGTCCATATGGTTTTAGTTGTGGATCCTAACTTTGTCAGACGATTCGCTTTCTTATTCCCGCGTATATCTGACTGACCCAGGACTCATACGAGTCTGATTGTGCAGCCGTTCCTTGTCTGACTGTTCAGTACGTCCTTGAACTCAGACACCAGTCGTGAAATTACGATACTGGCTTCAGTGCCATTATCGTTGCCTTGTGTACCTGATTTTGGTATAGATTGATCAAATGAAATAATAAAGCACACATATGATCACTGGTTTTTTACCTTTTTAACAATTTTACAATACTGCTAATATGACAAATTACAAAAGAAATGTACAATTTATCAAAATGTCAATACTAGACTGTCAAAATGCACATTTCACAATTTTTAAAATCATGTCATTATTGCAAAAATATTCGGCACGACATATTCTCGGAATTCAATATTATCTGTCCAAAATTGCAACAGGAACAGGCAGCCAATTTTCCGGCATTAAAGATCGGAAAAGGATATCGATTCAGAAATCTGGGAAAACCGTGAATCCAGTTAAAAGCGATGCCGATAGACAGCGAAAGGCATACGATCTCTTTCAAAATTTCAAATTTTAATAGAACAGGGGTAAAGGTAAAAGAAGGCTGTTACATGGTAATAATTCGTTAGTTAGGACTTGTTTCTTTTGTTAAAAATTTGATGATATTGTGAAGTTGCAATTTTATAAAACAATTCATAAAATACAAAATAATAAGACGAATTGAAATCATATTTAACACATGAGAAGGAAAAGGTTGTCACTATTGAACGTTACTAAGCAACGCACAGTTAGTTGTTTTTATCATGTCCATGTAGATACTTTTTTAGTGTACCTCGTATGCTAGTAAAGTTTACTTTCATATTCTAGAGAGTTTTTAAATTATAGAAATTGATCTGTCGTAGCAAAACTAGTTATTTTAGAATTAGGGTTTTTGATTAATTTATTTATTTTAATACGCTGGCGATGAGCCTTTTTTCTGGAAGTAATTTATGGTTTTTCCAGCCAATTAAACACATACATACACACAAAGAATTAATTAAACATTCTTGACATTGAAATATCTTTATTTGTTTATGTACAACGCATATGAATACAAGAATTAAAAAAATACGTGTTAACATATAGGGTGGTGTACATATTCAAATGATTTTCAAAGTAGGTGACTTGGCGTCCTACTGCGTACTGAAATAATTTAGGGGGGCGGAAGCAACTATTGGGGTGATCCTACTATGAAAGTGTTTTATTTCCCATGTATGTGTATTGTTTTATTAAGCGTACGTGGGTGGATACATAGAAAACGTACAGCATTTCAAAACTAGGCGATATCCTAATAAAGTTTGGGAAATACTGCTGCGAGTATGTCTTTTAAAATTTATGTGAACAAAAAATCAATATTACTTCATTAGTGCCCTCTATCAAAAAGGTTAATTATTTCTATAATTGGCTATTACAGCTATCGATCATTTGAAAGAAAATAGCAGGATCAGACTTCCTTAATGAAAATTGTAAAATAGACGTTCAAATAGAATAAATATAAAACCTGATTTTTAAGTTACTAAATTTCAAAACGAAAATCATTTTTTTTTCTTTTTAGAAACTTTTTGCAGCATATAAGATTTTCTTTGATATGATTTTAGTTTTCAGGGACAATATTTTACTAATATTCAGTCATACTTAACAAAATTGCCCAAATTATTACTGATAAAAATCCCAAATAAAAAATTAAAATTATCATCACGATAACGTCGAGGCATTTTTAACGTGATGAAAATACTAAAATGGATCTCCTGTCGGCAGGTACGTTCACACACTCGTGGGTGATTCTATAAAAATTTAAGTTTTTTTTGTTATTAAAAGCACGATTAGAAAAAATGCGTTTCTTTATCTATTAATTTTTCATGATCACCCTTTCTTAATATCGATATTTAAATTGCGAATTTGTATACCTCCGATTATGATATAATAAATTGCAATAAAAGGTCAACCATATCACAAATATAGTCCAGAAATTTATAGTGAACATCCCAATCTTCAAGGCCTACTATTCGTAATTGGGCAATTAGCCATCGTTTTCAAGAATTTGGATTTTTTATGGTACTACATGGAATATTATTCATACAGATTTACATTTGAAGAAGTAAAGGGTGTTTTTTATAGAAGTATAGAACTTTAAGTTAGCAACACTTTTTTAACTGGCGGCCATTTTGTCAGCTGTCAAGTGATTTATGTTTAGTTTGGGTTGGCATTTCAACATGAATAGACTGACGCCTGAACAACGCTTCCAAACTGTGCAAATTTATTTAGAAAATCATGGTTCTGTTCGAAATACGTATCGCGCACTACGTCCATTTTACGGTCAACATAATCAGAGCAATTAATTCGACTAACTATGGAACGTTTTCGCACCACGTATACTCTAAATGATAATACGCATCCACAGAGACGTCGTACAGTGCTTATAGAAGAAGTCATTGCTGCCGTAGAGCGTAGCGTAGAGGAAGACCCGAATCAGTCTATCCGCCATCGTGCACAGGAATTGGATGTGTGTCCATTCACTTTATGGAAAATTTTTCGGAAAGATCTTGGTTTGCGTGCTTACAAAATCCAACTCGTGCAAGAATTGAAGCCACACGATCACCTAGCAAGGCTTAGATTCGGTGAATGGGCCCAAAACAAGATTGCCGTTGATTCCGATTTTCATAAGCGAATTTTGTTTAGCGATGAAGCTTACTTTTGTTTGAATGGATACGTCAATAAACAAAACTGCCGTATTTGGAGTGATGATAATCCTCAAGTGTATGTTGAGACACCGATACATTAAGAAAAACTGACTGTTTGGTGTGCTTTATGGGCTGGTGGAATCACTGGTCCGTACTTCTTTAAAAACGATGCTGGTCAGAACGTTACAGTCAATGGTGACCGCTATAGAGCCATGATTACTGACTTTTTCGTTCATCAATTGAACAACCATGATGTGCAGGAGCTATGGTTTCAACAAGACGGCGCAACATGTCATACAGCTCGTGCCACAATTGATTTATTGAAGGAAACGTTTGGTAACCGTATAGTTTCACGTTTCGGACCCGTGAATTGGCCTCCAAGATCGTGCGACTTAACGCCGCTAGACTATTTTCTGTGGGGATATGTGAAGTCGCTAGTCTACGCCGATAAGCCCGAAACGATTGATCACTTGGAGGACAACATTCGCCGCGTTATTACTGATATACGGCCACAAATGTTGGAAAAAGTCATCGAAAATTGGACCTCCAGATTAGACTACGTCCGAGCTAGCCGTGGCGGTCATATGCCAGAAGTCATATTTAAATTATAATGCCAGAAGGTTATCTTTCAAATAAAGTAAATTTCATGTCAATTTAAAAAATTCATCTTTGTTTTATTCCATTTTAAAGTTCTATACCTGTATAAAATCACCCTTTATATAATTCTGTTGACTCAATAACTCAAATTAAACCACCGTTTATTGCATACAAATTTTTCAAATCATTTTCAGCAATAAAGCTAATTTTTGTTTAAATGACTGTTTGATTTGGTTTTTGGTTTAAAGGCATCATCAGATTTTCTCTCTTTATTTTAATGAAAATGTTGCTAGTACTACAGTCGATAGAGAATATTACAGAAATATGATTATTGATCTTTTCTTGTATGAATTAGGTGATTTTCATTTTAAATTTCAAAAAGACTTTATTGTCTAAAAATAAAAAATGTCAATGATTTACATCTAGATAAACATTTTAATATAAAAAATATGATAAAATCATTAAAAATATAAATTTAGATTAAAAAGACCCAGAAAAAATCACCAGTTAATGTATGAGAGCTTAAATTTAGAAAGGCTGTACATCGAAAACATATGATAATAAAAAAATAAAATTAATCACATTTTAAAAATTTTCCAAAAAGGCAATGAATTAAAATCTTTAACGCATTTAAAAAATCAAATTACACTTGTAGTTGGCTAATAAAATATTCTAATATATGGCAATATACATTTTTCAGTGGTAGAGCATTTCAGTTCCATTTCATTTACCTAACACTCAAAGTAATTATTGTGTACTTTTTCCGTTTTATTATTAATAATTTCGACTTCTTGCAACATAGCAATTGCTTAAAACTCGCAAATTTCCTATAATCGGCAAGATAGCATTGTGGCATGCACAATAAAAAGATGATGATCTATCGGGAATTATATAAGAGTGAGAATGACGGAACTACGTATTAATATTTTCCGTATGCAGCTATGATGAATTTTGTACCAGGGGCCCTATCCTCGAACTGGCGAACGTGAAGTGAACGGTGAAAAGGTGGCGAACGCGTATTCTTAAAATGTTCATCACTCATATCCTCGTTCGCCCGGTGAAAGACAAGCGAACGGTGAAACATGCGCAAATGAAATGTCAGCCGCTAAATGACATATTTAACGCACGGATTTGAAAAAATAAAATAGAATTAATAATTTTTATTTTATTTTGGTTTTTCAAAACTACTCGCATTAAAAAAAATAATATGTTGATGAATCGTTTCTTTAAGACATTTTATTTTCTGAATAAACAGTTGAAACGTTAATTAGGTGGTACCCCGATATTTTCAATATTTTAAAATTTTTTAATAAAATATCCTTAGAAAGTGGAATATGGAGTATGGCAAATATTAAGCAAATTTGAGATTACAGACATATAAAATTATTACAGGATATTCTGTTCATAACTCAATTGTATGAGCGTGCTATTTAAAAATGGTTTTCTAGGGCCAGTTCTGCTTATGGATTTAACATAAATACTTGTGTCCATAACAGCCGAATATCTTAGTTTTAAACAGTTAAATCTAATATAATTCTTTTCATGACACAACTTATAATAAATTTGAGAAATCACAATTTGTAAGCTATCTCAAACTTTTATTTAAATAAGTAACAAATTTTATATTTAAATTATGTTAACTACAGCACTTGACTTAATTAAACTGTGTTAAACACTATACGAGACTACAAACAAGTAAATATTATGATTATAATTTATCGAGACATATAAATATGAACCCTACAGACCAACGAATGAGGTCATTCAGCATAAAAACCTTCTTTATGGTACATTTGATCTTCAAGTCTCTACAAATCTTCATAAAATAATATATATATATATATATATATATATATATATATATATATATATATATATATATATATATATATATATATATATATATATATATATATATATATATATATTTATATATATTTAAAGTTGAATGTGAGATCTTCTGTCTGGCCTTTGGTTTCGGTCCTTGGTCATAAACAGTTTCACTACCATTGTTCAAGTTTCAGGATTTCTTTCAAATTTACTTGTCAGGACAGAATATCTTGCAGTAAGAGGCTGGACCCTTTGTGAATTCATACAATAAATAACTGATTGTATAGTTTCCGTAGTGGATTGGGATGATGGCTTTTAATCATACTACGTAAAGTTGTAATTTCCGCTGTTTCAAGGTTTATCAGTGCTGACTTTCTGCAATTACTGTCAGTATATTACTTTGTATATATGATTGTTGCTTTTCTTGATATCCCTTTTTCTTTATATATTAGAATCTTCAAGTACTTGGCTCTTTGTATGCATTTTTGTTTAACAGTTCTAGAGTGTCAAGATAAATTGAATCCAGGCAAAGAACAAATATTGTAATGGCAATCAATAACTTCACAAAAATAACAACAACAGCAGTATTTTTTTTACTTTGGACGATTAATTTAACGTACCAAAACTACTTTTGCCTAAAATGGCAACAAAATATACTAGGGACATTTTCAATCTGACAGATCAATTCAATCTGTCATCCATTTTATTTTGAAATTCTCGGGTTTTAGCACGTTCATATCAGGCAACATTGGCTTTTCAAGAATACGGCTTTTACTGTCAAAAAGTTCACATCGTTATTTCCATCGCCATTCACATCACCTTTCACATCACACTTTCGAGGATAGGGGCCCAGGTGCTAAATCACTGGAATTCTATTAAATAAATCGATTAAAGAATACAATTTTTGCTGCGTTCGCGTTTGTTCTGTTTGTACCTAATGGTTCTAAAAAATATTTAATTTTAAACTTAGATATTGTATATGTACCGAGATACATAATATTTATTTTTTCATGTGGGTGTGTACTTTTGTATTGATACTGAGAGTTAAAGCAAAATAATTGCCTGATTTAAAAATTGAAACACAAAATAGAAGTGGATATAGTTGGCTGTGTGGATGTGAGGATACACATCTGTTTTGTTTCATAAGTGTGACAGACAAAAAGGTTTACATGAATAATGTTTTTGGTTTTTCTATGCTTGGTAAGGTAAACATAAAACACAGCTTAATGCTTCTTATTTAGTTTTACATATTTTATTATGATTCAATATTTTGTTCCACATATTGGCACTACCTGTTCAGTCACGAGTCGCTACTGATTGGTATTTGATATGGTTGTGCTTTTATTTCAAATTAAACTTATGAATGTTTGATTAGAAGATTCGTTAGTATCCTGCACGAGTTAAGTTCGTTGCGTCTCGATTGCATGTTCTTGGGCTTAAGCTGGTATGGACCGCTTGTTTTTTAAAATCATGATATCTTTTTTATGCATATTGAGCTTTACGAGCCGATTGGGTTTCCTTTGGATTTTTCTAGTCTCCTGACTTTCTTTTAAATTGTTATTTGAATTGATTTAGACTGCTTGGAAATTGATTATTAAATTCACGCCAGCGGTTCCAGTTTTTAATAGGTAATGCTAAATTTTATCGTGATAATATAAAGAAAAATGCTGCAACTAACTCTAAATGACATGTTGAGCCATCTGAGCAAATCGTATTTTATGGCTGGTTAGTTTTTATGGTCAGTGTGATTTTTAGTGTTTTACTCCATCCTTCCTATGAAAGAAGGTGAAAAAATTTATTGCAGATATCTGAAAGTTTCAAGTCGTAGGAGGCACTCAGCAGATGATAAATACGTAAAAAAGTACAGCTGGATCAGCCCGGTTTTTTTTTATAAACAACATCCAAAGTCGGAAAATTCGGTTTTATGTCCGTAGAATTTTTCGGTTACATTTTGGGGAAAACTTGTCCAAATGAAAGTTGTGGGTACTAAAAAGACCTTTAATTTCGTTTTTTATACATCAAAATCAATAAATAATTTATCGAGATAATGGCGAAAAACCACCTTTTTAAACTATTTTATAAATAACTTTTGTAAGAAAGGCCGAAAGTGATGTATAACCCCTTAGTAATAAGGCCACTATATGCCTTTACAACTATGCGAAAGCTGGACCAAATCGGTTTGGTAGTTTATGAATAATCTTAATTGTTTATCCCAGATACCGAATGTTCAAACAATTGTCCTTGCCCAGAGGATGATTCTACAGATATTTGCAAAAGCGGAATGGATTCTTTGAAGTTTAAACTACAAACAAAGATGAAAAAAACCATGGATTTAAAAAAAAAGTTGTTGAAAAACCGTGTAAAATATTACGAATTGACTTATTTTCATTATCATAGAAAATCGGGAAATACCGAAAAACCGACCCCTTCTTTAAACAGTCTTTTTTAACAACAATTTTTTTAAAAATCCATCGTTTTTTATCTTTGCTTGAACTTCAAAGAATCCATTCCGCTTTTGCAAATATCTGTAGAATCATCCTCTGAGCAAGGACAATTATGTGAACATTCAGTGTCTGGGATAAACAATTAAGATTATTCATAAACTACCAAGCCGATTTGGTTCAGCTTTCACATAGTTATAAAGGCACATTATGGTCTTATCATCAAGGGGTTATTTATCACTTTCGGCCTTTCTTGTAAAAGTTATTAACATTTATAAAATAGTGCAAAGAAGGTGGTTTTTCGCCATTATCTCGATAAATTATTGATCGATTTTGACGCATGAAAACGAAATTAAAGGTCTTTTTAATACCCACAACTTTTATTTGAACAAGTTTTCTCTAAAATGTAACCGAAAAATTCTACGGACGGAAAATCGAATTTTCCGAATTTGGATGTTGTTTATAAAAAAACAGGGCTGATCTAGCTATACTTTTTTTTACCTATTTATTATCTACTGGGTGCCCTCTTCCACTTGACACTTTCAGATATCTGCAATAAATTTGTACGTGAAATCGCTACAAATTCAATAGGAAGACTCGAGTATTTATGGAGTGGTCAATTAGGCATCATAGTCCTCATCAACTATGTGGTTTGAACGGACTGTTAGAGCCTGTCTGGCTACACTCATCAGGTGTTACATTTATGTATTTTTGAGCCTCAGTTTGAACAAAAAAATAACAGTTTATTCTTTTTAATTTCAGGTAAGCCAGACAATCTGCATCCATTCCCCTATAGATCTTGTAAGTATATGTACAAATACGTGAAAATATTTAAAACCTTAGAACAGTTTCTAGTTGTAAAGTAAAAATTTTAGAAACAAAAATGTAATCAATTTCTTTAAAGAGGATTGAAGTTAAAACAAAATTATCGATATTCTGTAAAATTGATTTAATTCAAGAGGTTACCTTGGTTTAATTCAAACTGAAGTAAGAAACGAAGTGTCTGATTGAAAAAGCTTAGTAAGAACAATAATTAGACGTTTAGGTGCAATCTTTAAAAAGACCCCCTAATAAGATATGTACTGTGGTCATGTACCACAGTTTTTTTCGGAGAATTACCCTCATATCAAAAATACCGTAGGTAGGTGTTTTAGAATTTTACCTGGCTTCTTTAGCACCATTCAGGTTTTTAAATAAGATCACACTGATGACTAGATGACAAAGTAAAACAACTCTGTGGTCAGTCTATGATATATTTATACCAAAACAAATTTCGAAAGGCCTCTTTTTGTCACACGCCATAAAATTTTGGTTTTTTAGAAAAGCGCTAATAAATTTTTCATTACTAACATTAAAATTTTTCAAAGTTTAATTTTTTATATCAATGTTTTTTTCAGATTTACACGTTTTATGCATAAGTTTTGTAAACCTACTTGCGTTATTCCTCTGCGTGTACTTTATAACATTATAAGTGAGTAATTATTAATTGATGCATTTCTGCCATCGAGCTGATTTGAAAGCTTCTAGACTAGATATGAAATAATTTTATTTAATGATAGAAAATACTTTGTTTTTTGAAGGAGAGGAAATCTTGCAGAGATACCAACACGAAGTGTGAAGGTAGTGCCGGATTCCTACCGGCTAACCCTCCCCCCCCCCCCCCTGGACCTAAGGTTGTCACGATTCTATTTCCGTTAACTGTAGTGAAACTAAGATCAACAGAAATTCGGAGTGAGTGACCTTCGGTTTCCGGGCCGTAGTCTTTACAAACCTCCAGTCATTACCGCATTAGTTTTCCGCCCCAGGTGCCGGTGCACCTATTTCTTCGCACTCCCTTACATTTCGTATAGAATGTAAGGTTGATCTCTTGTCTGGTCTCCATATTTCATCTCTCTTATCTTTGAAATTGAAGTTCTAGTCTGAGGTGCTTACGTCCCTAGTTCCAGACCTAGGAACTTGCTCCCTAATAACCCATGATACTGCATCATAGTCTCGCTATCTTTCTTCTTCTACTATCTTCTCTTCTTTTTCTCCTCTTTTCTTTTTTCTTTCTTCTCTGAACAGACTGAGTACTCTTTTTCCTTATTTCGTTGTTTTTATTTCGTCTTTTCGTTTATTTATTTATTTTTTTTTAGGTTATGTTCTCGCTCTAGGTACATATACGCCCTAGTAATCAATGCCGCCCAGTGGGGGATTGCCCCATCTGAATTTGCGTTACGTCTCTTTTTTCTTCTCTCTTCTTTCTTCTGTAATGATACCAAAGCCAATGTGTCATTCTGCTTATGCGCAGGGAAATAAATCCATCGACGATGTGTCCTTGGTTGATAGTACGCAACTGTGTATGTAATTGAAAATATGTTTATTCTTCAATATTTTATATATAATTCCCGTGTTCCATCCCTGAAGTGATTTTCTGGAAGGCTTTCAAAATACACCTTTACAACTACAATATCTTCTTTATTCGATATAAAACGCTTTTCGAGCAGAAATTCGTTGAGATATAAGAACAGATGGAAGTCCGACGAAGCTGAATCTGGTGAATAGAGTGACTGTTCAAGCAATTCGAACTGTAATTCAGTGATTTTAATCATCGTCAAAACGCCTTTGTCAGCAGGCACATTATCCTGATGAAAGATGATTTTTTCTTCGGTAAATCAGGTCTTTTTTTCATGAATTCTTACATCCAGCTGATCTAGAAAATTGGAATAATATTTTCCTGTTATTGTTTTACCAGTTTGCATGTACTCAATTGACACTATGCCCTTTGCATTCCAAAAAAATTATATCATAAACATTTTGGAAGATTTTGACACTTTTGCCTGTTTCGAAGCAGAACAGCCAGGTTCAGTCCACTGGAACCTTCAAGCCGAGCAGCTGTCGAGGAAGCATCACTTGAAAATGCCAACTGGGATGTTAGCGAAACGTCTCGAAGATTTTTCAATTGACGAATGGATTGAAAACCTGAAATACACCAGTGCACATTCCACCATCCGTGAAAACCTTATCCTATTGCACCACCATCGAGATGATGGCCTACCTGGACACCATACCAAGAAGAAAGTCAAAACTTACTCTCCCCGCCACAGTGATACGGCAGAGGTACATGTTTCGTCTCTACTAGACTCATCAGGGTAACGACATGCACCTGGCTGTGCAAAGGACAGATCGGAAGGAAGCATGCAAATACTGAACGCGGCTTCGCCGACCTCCCGGCGGACGACGTATATATGTTTATACGGCTTTCACGGATTCCTCCGTGTGAGATGCAATAGCAGTGGATATATCCACATTTTGCCGTTGTAGTGCTGAAATCACATTCAGTAAACGTACAACCATATGCAGCTCCGTGTATGAATGAAGTAAAATGCGAACAGTAAGGTTGGAACGAAGTTTGCATTTACTGTTCGCATTTTAGTTCATTCATACACGGAGCTGCATATAGTTGTACGTTTGCTGAATGTGATTTCAGCACTACAACGGCATAATGTGGATATATCCACTGCTATTGCATCTCACACGGAGGAATCCGTGAAAACCGGAGGAAAATCTTCCTAATTATTAATATTAAATCTAGACGAAACAAATTCATTTTGTGAAACTTATGGGGCGACATAATACGTCAAGGGCTTTACGGTTCAGGGAGATTATGTAAAAAAGTTTTTGTAAGTCTTTTATTTCATTGTTTCAGAGAATATATTTTCAGTTCTTCACCAATAAATGCAACAGAAATTAGTGATCTCTATTCTGAAGTTTGCTTTCCTCTTATTTTAATATAATCTAATTCCTGGTTCCTTGTTGATCCGCCACTACATCTTCTTTATATTAATAGAACTCACTAAAAGAAAATAATTTTAATTTCCAAGTTTGCGCCAATCAAACGTATATCTTAAAAAACGAAGAAGAAGCATACCGTCAATAAGTAAACATGTTTTCCCATTGCTCGGCACCGTGGTAACATCTTTGCGGAGACAAATCTTATACTCGCAGTATTTTATTACGGGAGGCAATGCCGTTAATACCTATCCACACTTTCGTGACATACGATCCTGGAATATTAGTTACTGAGGCAGGGATGGACTTATTTTTTATAAGGAATGATTTAGATTTTTTTCGAAGGGGTAGAGTTAGAAAAATTATAAAATATGTTTGAAGGTTGTAGACAATGTTAAAGACTGATTAAAAAGTTGTTGAACTAAAATAGATCATATAGGCTCTAGAAGGTGAGATGAAAACATATGTTTTGGGTTTACGAAAATAATTGTACACCAAAGGAAATATATATGGTAGATTACAGGATTAGTTAGAAACTCTGACACATTACATGTTATAAAATTAAAAGTCACATGTCAAAAATATTAAATAGGTTGCTCTTACATAATTTTTGAAAATTAAAATAATATTAAATTTAAGATTAGCATTTACCATTATAACGAGATATCAAGAAGAGAAGAAAATTTACCAGAGTACATAACGCAAGAAAGAAAATGAACATAACACAAGAAAGAAAATTGGTCAAACAAGAAAACAAGGGTACGTTTTATTGATAGATAACGGTAGGTTAAAGATATAAAGAGATAATTCAAATGAAGCCTGTTACTTCATGATAAGAGAACTAGAGTTACTTTAAGGCAGATACACAATAAGATACTATGATAAGATATAATAAGATAACCTAAATGAAGCCTATTACTTCAAGATAATATTGCTAAGGACATTTTTAGTTAATTTGTCCTTCTGCAAAGACACGAGAAGATAATAAGATAAGAATAGTCGAGTTCCTCAAACTTAGAAAAGACTCGCAGGTGGAGTCAAAATTCCAGAAATAAGCTTGTAAAAAGCAAAAGGCAAAAGACTCGAAACTCACCTCCAATCTTCCTGAAGAAGTAGGTTGGAGTATTCTTTTCCATATGCTTTGCCCCAATGTTTTTGTCAGCGAAGTTCCCTCAGATAACCATACTATCCTCCCAGGAATCTCAGATGGCAAATGGCCGGTACCCTTTAGATACATTTTACCCTGGCCCTAAAAAATATGAAACTAGGAAGTACCACTCCTAACACGAGATTAGGTTGTCAAAATGTTTTAGCAGCAGATGCTTTTAATAAACAAAACAGGTAATTGAACATAATAATAAATCGCCAGGACCGGGAGATATGTCGGCTGAACTAATATGCTGTTCTGAAAAACTATGGGAAAGTTTCCCAAAACTCTTCCAAAACTGCATCAATGGAGGCAATATTGCAGAGGAATGGAAGGTAGCCCTAATAGCAGCCATATACAAAAAGGAAAGTCGAGAGGATTGTAATAATTACAGGTACAATTAGCAGAATATATGGTACCTTACTGAAAAAACGGATAGAAAGAAAATATAGTGACATCGAAGTTGAGGAGCAGGTGGGATTCAGGATAGGAAGGTCAACGATTGATCACATTGTTTGCGTAACACAAATTATAGAGAAAAGAATGGCCGTAAATCAGGAAATATATTTTTGTATTCGTAGATTTGAAGAAAGCATATGATAGTGTCCCACAAAACAAACTATGGGAAGCATTAAATAACATAAATCTGAACGTCAAGCTAATTAAAGCGGTGACAAACATGTTTGACAACTCTACAGCTAAGATTAAAATTGGAAGCAGTAGCTTTAATATCATAAAAAGTCTCAAACAGGGATGTAGTCTATTTGTTGTTGTTTAAGATATACCTCAAACAGACGCTGAAGATCTGGAAAAGAAAATGCAAAAATATGGGCATACCGATTAATAACAGTAGCATATATTCACTGTCTTTTGCAGACGATTAAGTACTCATAGCGCAAGATTACGAAGATATGGAATATATGACGCTGAAATTAATCGGAGAATACAGGAAATGGAGATTGAATATAAATATAGGAAAAACGGAATATATGTGTATTGGTGGCGAACAGAAAGACCTGATACTGAAAGAGAAAGTAATCAGACACTGCGATAAGTACAAATATCTAGGACTGTCACAAAAGACGGTAGTATAGACAGGGGAATAGAAGAAAGAAACAATTAAGGAAGAAGAGCCATCGCACTCCTCAACAGTGTATTGTGGGACCCAACAATTACCAACATAAGTAAACACCGAATATACAACACGATTGTCAAAAGCATAACTACTTATATATGCGAAATATGGACGCTGAAAGAGCGAAACTAGAAGCTACAGAGATGGACTTCTGGAGGTGCTCAGCCGGAAGATCCAGGTTGGAAAGGATTACCAACGATAGAATCAGACAAATTACGAACTTGCAGCATTCAATCGTAGACGAAATCGGAACCCAGCAGTTGAGATGGTATGGACACGTACAGCGAATGCCAGAGGAAAGACTGCCGAAACAGATCTAAGAGTGGATACCCCATTAAAGACGGAAACGAGGAAGACCACGTCTTAGTTGGAGAGAAGGGATCGGCCGAGAGATGAGGGATAGGGAACTGGAATATATATATATATATATATATATATATATATATATATATATATATATATATATATATGTATGTACTGGTGTTTTTCCTGTTTTCAATCCGTTCGTCAATAGAAATATCTTCACGACGTTTCCCCAACATCTTAGCTGACTTCCTCGGCGGCTGCTCGACTTCAAAATAAGGAGGGAAGATACTTCTAAAAAAGTTTTTCTATTTTTTATTATTTTCTTGGGATTAGGTTCATGTTTAAAATATGTTTTTTACCGTTCTGACGTCTCGTTCTTTATTAAGAACATCTTCAAAAACATTTCAATCTAAAATTTTAAGCGAATTATGAATATTCTATAAATGCAATCATGGAGACATAATTAAAATTCAACATTTAAAACAATATAATAATTAAATATATATATATATATATATATATATATATATATATATATATATATATATATATATATATATATATATATATATATATAGGTAATTAAGACTATCAACAGATGTTTAAGATAATTTTCATGGGCTCGTGTCATGATGGCCGATAATGAATTAAGAAAAATTACGGTAAAATTAACACTATTGACAAAAACCAAAGGAATTTATGCTTTGCAGATATATCAAGCCCTATTTTAACAAAACAAAAGATAATTTATATCCTAGATAAGATAATCTGCTAAATTTGACAAGAAATCTTGACAACAAATAAACGTATCTCATTCTATCGTAGTCAGCCAAGGAAGATCTGGAATTTCTGATTCCGGTCTTCTACCATAGGGATAAAAAAAATTGACGAAAGTCATTTGACAGATTTTAAAATTTGACAGAACAAAGCAAGCGAATTGAAAAACGAAACTCATGAGGATAATACAGAATTCGTTTAAACTAAATAAGTTATTAAAAAAAAATAATTAACTTTATTTCATTTCACCATAACCCTTCTGAAAACGAAGCACTGACAAATATAAATCAATGGTTCCATCAACTACGTCACTGCGAGCTCTATTAGTCTTGCGAGGGTCTTAGGAAAAATAGAGTGACCGAGCTGCCAAAAATTCTGTAACAAAATATATCCCAACATATCATTTTCTGTTGTATACGTTTCTCTCGAAAAATTGTAATTGGATTTGTGGGGTAACTGAGTACGAATATGAAGTAAGAAAATTGAAATTCTCATTTCCAAGATGGCGGATTCAAAATGGAGCGTCAAAATTTACACAAAAGGTTATTGGTATCTAAGAAATTTTACTTGGGGGTTTTCCTAGTCACTGATTAGAAATATTGTCAGAAAATAGAAATTCTTATTTCTAAGATGGTGAATTCAAAATGGCCAATCAAAATTTGCAAAAACGTTATTGGTCTTTAAAAACCTACTAACCTCTACTTAAAATGGTTGTAACTTCGCAAGAAAAAATCGTAGATAACCGCTCAGTAGCTTATTTCAAAGGGTAAGAATAGTATTAAATGATGCAACTAGAAAAAAAAAAATGTGTGCATCCTGCACATAATCTCAAAAGTAGCCAGAAAAGCTATAATTTAAATATCTCAAAATCTTGGCATGATAGGCCAATTCTGACTTCGGAATCAGATTCTACGCAGTAATTTACTTTAGAAATGATCACCGGCGGCCCAGCAACTTTATATTTGTGGTATTCTGTCGCACACTTCTAGCCGTGTAATATTTTTCGGAAGTGATTGCGTCCCAACTATAACAATAAAACAAAATAAACTTCAAACCAAGTGATCTTATGTGATCTTTCGTCTTCAGTTTCAAAGTCCTTGGTTTATTCTATGAAAGGTTTAAACTAACACTACAAAACGGTTTTGAACTTTCAATACGTTAAGCCACATTAAACCACATGTATAGGCTAAATTACCAAGGTTCGTAAAACTAAATGCGAACGCCCCTCCACAGCACCGACAGTTTTTTATTGGGCAACTTAAGCCGAGACCTGGCGAGGTGTTAAATATCGAAAGTGTTAAAATAAAACGACGACGCTTTTAAGCATAAATATGTCGTTCTAAGCCGCTTACAGGCGAAATATTCGTGGCTATATTTCGAAAATACAATTTAATTAATTTAGAACCTTATCTTTTTGTGAAATCCAAAATAAGCTGCTTTGAAAACGTGAATAATTGTTCGTTTATTTTTATATTAGCGCATAAGTCTGTCTCCGGCAGGCAAAAAAACTAGTTTATTTGTTTTAATAGTTTGATCACTGCTCACTAAGTAGAATCAAAAATTGATCAGTTAATAAAATCATACTGCAATGAGTATAAGGATATAATGAAATAGCAGACGAGCTTGCCAGAACGGATTCACCAACTCGTTGTGGGAGAGATAAGCCGAAAATCTTTAAAACAAAATAAAATAGCTTCTAAATATCGTGAAAAATAAGAATAAATTTTTTGTAATTACGATAAAGTTAATTTTTTTTTACAATATGTGCGAAAAATAGAGCTCTGTAACGAAAAAGCGGAATAGCTGAGAATGTAAGCTACGGATAAAAAAAAATTCCAATTATTTCTTATGCCTGATGTAATGTTACATTAGAATAAGCTATTTCAAATTACCTGAATTTTCCGGAGAACTGGAAAATCAAGTGCAAAGAACAAAAATATGTTTTTTTAATAAAAATACTACCTGTTAAGGTACGGAAAACTTTTGAATTTGTACCTCCTTCGAAGTAGAATTATTTTCTCGAAAAGCGATTGTTGTAGCTCTATAATACAGTCGTAATTGTAATATGTTTATATATATATATATATATATATATATATATATATGTATATATATATATATATATATATATATATATATATATATATATATATATATATATATATATTCAAAAAACTTTGGTAATTATTTGCAGGTTTGAAAAATTTTTTGAAAATTGATGCAATTTTTCGAAAATGTTAATATCTCAAAACTTATCAGTGGTGGATAGTACGCTGAGAAAGGCTTCTTTTGAAAAAATATCCAAAAACGTTAATTAAGTTTGGTGCTACGGGAACTCAAATTTAATAAGAAGTTGACAACGAACTAATTGTTTTAAAAAATTATTTAAAATCACTATAATTTGGAGTGTTTCTGCAAGTTTTCTTTTAAAAAAGTATATAATAGCAAACGCGTATGGATAACTTGAAAAGTCGGAAACTCATCAGAAAGTTTGGTAAGTTACGCAATAAAAATAGAGAGTAACACGGCTAGCACAGCTAGCCTGCTTGTGGCATCGTTATATTTGTCTTGACATTTTATTTAATAAATTCTTGATAAAAAAGTAATTTTATAAACAATTAGTTTTCTTTTTTATACATACGAAAACACGTTATTGAAAAATATTGCTATAAATTAACATCCACATAAAATTTATTCATTTATATAAATATATTGCTTTTAAAAATTATAATAATGGTGTGCCTTCAAATATCATGGTAATTATAGCCAAACTTCAAACCTGTAGCTATAATGTATTCATATATATATATATATATATATATATATATATATATATATATATATATATATATGGAAAAGTTATTTTATTCTCCGTTAAGAAATGGGTCAGACAGTATATTCTTTGCGAATTCCACTCTGCTCTTTCCATACTAGTTTCGACCACCTAATGGTCTCATTAGTGGAGCTGTGACGAATCGAGAGCAAAATGCACAGAAAACAACTGTTTAGTTAAAATCCCCATGTCGCAAAATATCGGCAGGATATTACCCGCAAAACTTGATGCCGGACTGTTATCTTAAACAGTACAAACGAACATCTGAATATACCTCAGAGCATATATATACTATATATATATATATATATATATATATATATATATATATATATATATACATATATGTGCAAAAAACAGATCGGAAGGAAGTATACAACACTGAAAGCGCCTTCGCTGACCTCCCGCCGGATAGCGTGTATATGTTGATGCGGCTTTCACGGATTCCTGCGTGTGAAATGCAATAGCAGTGGATATATCCACATTGTGCCGTTGTAGTGCTGAAATCACACTCAGCAAACGTACAACTATATGCAGCTCCGTATATGAATAAAGTAAAATGCGAACAGGAAATGCAAACTTCGTTCCAACCATATCCTTTCAGTGTTAGAGGTTGCACAGTTGACACAAATTGCTGAGGAACACAATTCATCCTATTCCACCACCATCGAGATGATGGCCTACCTGTACCACTATACCGAGAACAAAGTCAAAACTTACCCCCTCCGCCACAGTGATACGGCAGAGGTACATGTTTCGTCTCTACTAGACTCATGAGGGTACCGATATGCACCTGGCTGTGCAAAGAACCGATCGGAAGGAAGCATGCAAATACTGAACGCGGTTTCGCCGACCTCCCGCCGGATGGTGTATACATGTTTATGCGGCTTTCACGAATTCCTCCGTGTGAGATGCAATGCAATCTAGGCGGTATGGTGGTACAGGTAGGCCATCATCTCAATGGTGGTGGAATAGGATAAATTGTGTTCCTTAGCAATTTGTTCCAACTGTGCAACCTCTAACACGGAAAGGATATGGTTGGAACGAAGTTTGCATTTACTGTTCGCATTTTACTTTATATATATATACATATATATATACGTGGACTGGTGTTTTTCCGGTTTTCAATAGATGCAATAGCAGTGGTTACCCCCACATTAGAGCCGCTGTAGTGCTGAAATCACATTCAGCAAACGCACAACCACACGCAACTCCGTATGTAAAATGCGAACAGTAAACGCAGAACTTCTTTCCATCATATCCTTCCCATGTTAGAGGTGGTACAGCTTGGCCAAACCGCGACAAAACGCAATTGATCCTATTCTACTACCATCTACATAGGTTACCTAGTTCTAATTGTTTTAAAAATTAAGAAAAAGAAATAAAATACAGCACATCACACAGCAAATTTAATGATGATCGTGCTTTAATAGGTATTGAAAATGACCTCCATTTAGTTTTAAACATTTTTGGATTTTTTTTTGACCAGAATTGCGCACGTGATTTAAAATTTTGTGAGCTATTAATGTGTGTGCATGTCGAATACCGTATTCCATTTTTTCAGTTGTGGTTGGTGCTATAGCCATCATTCTATTTTTTATAAATTCCTACAATAAAATCTAAGGTGGTCAAATCCGCTTTAATATACCCATACTTCAACTTGGATTTGGTATCAATGTGACAAGTTGACACAGACATTACAGAAGTAATTCTCAAAAGGACCATCTATTTAAATTGAAGGTATGCAATCTTCGATCATACTATTAGATTTAGATAAAAATAAAATTATTTTAAAGTTGTTTATTATCGGCGGGAATACACCCTATTTTGCTGTTTGATATATATAAACATTTTTGTTAAGCTTTGCTTATAGTTTTTTGGCTTGTCGATATTCTTTTGAGTATTTTTAGGTGTTAAAAATTATTACAAATGGGAAGTATCTAAAAACATATCTTTATCGGTAAAAATTTATAAAAATTATTTGCAATTTAAATAACAACATAATTATTTAAGCAATTCAGAGACTCGTACTTTTACTTTACTGCTCGATTATTTTATTATCGAATTGCCGTACGGATTAGCATGTTATACTCGTTTAAATGACACAATTAGAAAAAGATAACATAGAGTCAGTTATTAAACTATTAGAGTAATGTGGTCATTTTATAAATATATAGTTTTATGATCTAAAAGTAACTAAATGTATGGAAGAAACCGGCCAATAAACAATAATAATTGACCAGAATTAAAATTTGTGTTTCGGATTTAATTAATTATCAAGACAAAATTTAAATAAGATGTAGGTTAGTTAATCTTAAGACGTGACGTAGTAAAAACTGCCGGAACCCTCATTTTACATGCGTTGCAGATTTTCAATAATTAATTATATTGGTAGCAATAATAACTGTTAAAATTAATAACCCTGGACGATAATACGGTTCTACTAATCTTTTAGTATTCACAATTAAATCAGTTAATGCTTTATATACATATAATTAAAAACTTACTTTTCTTATTGTTTTGTCAATTTAATCACGCGTGATCAGGTCTACATACAGTGTGGGCGCCCTAGGGTTTTCGTGGCTGAATGAGATCCATGGAATTTTTTGGTTGATTCATATATATTTTGAGTTGCTCAGTCCGAACCTTCAACATGATAAACCGTTATATTGCTATTAACAATTTAATCGTTTATAACGCATTAAATTGTTAATTATCGAGGTATCGATTTCGAACCTATGCCATTTTTTCAAATTTAATTACCAAGATGAGTGTAAAGTTGAAAAAAGTTAATTGAAGCTATTTTTAATGAAAAAATGGCAAGCGTGTGCACTACACCAACAAGAGCAAGTTTTTTATTAACATTTTTCATCGTATGACGATTCATTTTAGACATAAATGCTTACCCTTAGATAATATGCCATTATAAATGATTTGTGAACAAAATTAACCAACAAAGTCAAAATTTTTGATGTTTTTTTGCCTTTTGGTTTTATTTTATGTTTATTTCCATGGTTATTGCAAACATGTATGGAATTAAGTCATTTTATTCCGGGGCATGTAGAATATTTTATTATTCTCTGAATCGTTAATGTCTCACCTGTTTCATTAAATATGTTTTTAGAAGTTTATTTCTTTTTCCAATTAGAAAAAGAATAACATTCTACTACAAAAGAAAGACATTGACAAGATTTTCTTGTATATCTATGCATCTACCATCTGTACAGTTGTAAAGTAACCCGTCTGCATTAGAAGATAATGTTTTTTTTGGCATTAACAAATTGTCTTACCATTGCCCATTTTCAGGATTCGTCGGACTATCTAAATCATTTATTTGGTAATGCTTCATATGTATGGCTCATAAAATATGCATTAAAATAGAATAGAGTATATGAATTTAATAATATTGTAATGAAAATTCAACCAATTCAATCGTTACATCATGAGGTGATAAGATTGAATGTTTTCAATAGCTGGCAAAAGTGCGACGTGCACTTACGCATTCTCCTCGCTATACAGTGGGGGGAAAAGTAGTTTTTTTTTTATTAAAAAATCCGGCGTTAAATCAAAAATTTATTGATTAGTATGAATCTTCGCTTAAATTACTATTCGTGAGCATTACTGGGATATTGTCGAAAATAGTTATGAATAATCTCCAAAAATCAGTTCAAAGTATTTAATAATAAGAGTAATTATTTTGGTTAAGTGAAATCTAGGAAAATTATATTTCTTGGAAAAAATTTTTTAATCCCCTATTTAGTCGTAGTAGGACAAGATTCAGGCTTATGGTTTTTTACAATTTCCCTTCAGTTTCCCGAAAAACACATAACATTTAACTTTAATTTTAGTTTTTTGCGCTGTTTTATATAAAATTTCATTTTTTTAATCGAAAAAATCAGGAATAACGCACAAAAAAACTTTAAAAACACAATTGGAGGTTCCATCTATCAGTGACGTCATTTGCTTCCAGAGGACAATAATTTGCGCTGTTGCCAAAGCATAAAGCTGATTTCGTCGTTCCATTAGAGCTGTAAAAGAAAAGGACGCGAAAAAAATATTTTTACCTTGTTTGATGTTTATGTCGCACACTATTTCATTAGAATCGGCCAAGGAATACGATATTTTTTATTTGAAAAGAAAATTTTTCAATAATAACAATTTTTTTGTTCATTACAAATTGCCTGACCATTTTTTTTGGAATCAACCCTCGATATTGATAATCAGGAGTGCAAAATGCATATAAAAAACATATTTCTTCGTCGGCTATGAAAACTATCTGGCTCCCCGGACTGAAATGTTTTCAAGATAGGTGTATTGAAAGGGGGTTAAAAACTGTAAAAACTTTTAAACATTTATAGGTTTGCAGACATTTTCGCGCATTAATTTTGATAGAAGTAAGATATATTGATGCAATTATTAGTATATTGTAGAGAATACTCTGTAAGAAATCTTGTAAAAATCTTTACACTGTAAGTTTATGCAAAGAGGCTAGAAACTAAATAAGACTGTTGATGAAAGACCTTTTTTGCATTAAGTCGCTTTTAGGGCGTTAGAAGTTTTGAACAGTAAAACTGCAATACTATGGAAGTAAGAGATGGAGCATCTGGTAGATCAAATTGGCACTAGTTGGAACTGCGCATGATTGCAAAAAACTTTAGGCAGAAAAAATATTTCAGTTCTAATAAAACGTAAATAAATATAAAGTAGACATATTAAACATAAAATTCAAGGCATTTTATTTTGTTTGAAATTATGTCCAGACTACCCCAAACTTGCATTTACAAAATTTGCCAAAAAAGTATTTTAGAGCCGCTGAAATTTACATGATGTATTTATTAATCATATTTGAAAATACCGATGAAAAGCCAGAAAAAAAAATTGTTTTTAATAACCGCTCGACGTGAAAAAAAATGCTTATGAGTGCGAGTGAAAAACGTTAACAGTAGATGAAAGAGCGAGAGAGGCCGTTTATCGTAAGTTATTTGGGACTCAGCTTGCTCTGTCAGGATTGGCTACTAGAGAGACACGTCACTTGATAAATAAGTTGCTAACGTGTATTCATCGTTGAAAAATTTTGGAGCATTTATTCTTATTGTGCAGTTGTCGTTTACATTTCAAAAATATCGTATTAATAATTATTATCTGTTTGTTGCTATTGAGATTTTCTTAAATTTCTAAGTTATTATTCTGTATTATACGAATATACAAAATAAAAATATTGATAACTTCCAGGCTATTAAAAATTTTAATATAAATAAATAGATGCAGCTCCATTCAACAGTATCTTGTGTGTTTTGCAAAACCAGAGTCCGGATAAAATTATTGTTTTTAGTGAAACTGTTTTAAAAAGTGCAAAACAAATATTAAATATACAAAAAACTCACAATTTAAAAATCCAGAGAAGAAAATTTTCAAATTTTTTTATAACTAATAATATTTAATGCTACATACCAAATTGTTTTCTCATTTCGATAGTTAAAACCTGAAAAATTAACTTAAATATTTTTTTAAACTTTAAAATTTTCTATTTCTGAATAATTCGTTAACGATTCTGTTAAATTTATCATTTCAGTACCTAGAGTTTGAATTTTTTTTAGAGAGATTATTATTTTTAGCCGCAGATTTATGAAAGATAAATAAATGATTTATTTATGATTAAATTAGTGAAAAACATTATTTTACTACAAAATTTTTCATCGATGAATACACACTAGCAACTTATTTACCAAGTCACGTAGTCTCTCTAGTAGTACGCTAAGTTCCCAGCAACTGATGATAAACGGTCTCACTCGCTCTTACATCTACCGTTGACGTTTGTCACTCGCACTCATAAGCAATAGTCTGGCGGTAAATAAAAACTATTTTTTTTTCTGGCTTTTTATCAATATTTTCAAATTTGTTCAATAAATACATCATATAAATTTCAGTGGCCCTAAAACACTTTTTTGGCAAATTTTTTAAATACAAGTTTAGAGTAGTCTGGTCATAATTTTCAACAAAGTAAACTGTCTTGTACTTTTATTTTTATATTTAATAATATGTCTAATTTAAATTTATTTAAGTTTCATTGGAACTGAATATTTTTTCTGGCTTAAATATTTTGCAATAATTGCATGATGCGCAGTTCCAAGGAGTGCCAATTTGAACAGATGCTTCATTTATTTCTTCCATGGTATTCAAGTTTTACTGTTCACAATTCTAACGCTCTAAAATAC
The DNA here is from genome assembly GCA_034092305.1 of Diaprepes abbreviatus. Classification (NCBI taxonomy): domain Eukaryota; kingdom Metazoa; phylum Arthropoda; class Insecta; order Coleoptera; family Curculionidae; genus Diaprepes; species Diaprepes abbreviatus. The sequence goes on from JASJET010000175.1 coordinate 1,402,832, forward strand.
CTGCTCGAAATTCGTTATGAGCTCTCGCTCTATAGGGAGTACTAGCAAGGGATTCCCGCACATATATTTCCACGGTAAGTTTGTTGGAAAGAGGCTAAAAAAAGCAGTTGTTGTTTGAAGAACTTCATTGCTTTTCAATTTTTCTTTTTGAGCTAGCGTTTTTTTTTATATTATCTCATCGAAATTCCTCCTTATTTTTTTCTTATGTTCAAATTAAAAATACCAAATAAGTAAATCGTTGCAATATTCAACAGTACACATTTTAGCTTATATTTTTAGTGCAACTTTTTGTTATCGATTTATTTTTTATTATACTTTTTAGCTTTCATATAGTAAAAAATGAATTAGTTAATTTGTTTATAAAGGTTACAAATATATGTAATGGTTTTTGTATTTAACATTAGCCAAATAAAGAAAATGCTATTAAAATAATTCCTAACGCAGTTAAAAAATTACTTTCAATGTCGTAATTTAAAAAAGTATACAGTTGTAACAATAACAAATTGGTCAGCTGTTTTAAACACAACCAAACACTTCAAGCAATAAATAAAATTAACTGAGAATTGCATAGCAACTGTAAGAAGAGGTGACGTATACAAAGTGCTAAATAAAAATCGAGTAATAAGGCTTAAGCACTCCAACTGTCAGAGATGGCATCAGTGAAAATGTCCTTTACTTTAGGGGAAAGTTGTCTATATTGAAACACTTTTCATGTTTTCAAAATTGATATTTTACTAGAGCTTTGCTTATGATATATTGTAGAAAATTCAGTGAATATTAACTGAACCAGCAAGGAATCTATGTATCTCTTAACAGGATAGTTTAATATTTACCAAGGTAAGGAATCATAAGTTTATATCGTTTGAAAATGTTTAGTGTATTTTAACTGAATCCTCTCAATTCAATAGTAATGGCTTTAAATTTCATCTGGTCTAATTTTAGGCAATAATAACGTAAATATAGGACATTGATGATTTAAGAGCTGGTACAATATATACGACTCTCCCCTATTTTAAGGCGTCATTAGCAATGATAGATGTCCATGACGTAGCGGAACCATATTTAAGAATGGGTTGCCCACTTCTTCGACTTTCAAGCCAATAAAATAATAATTTGAAGGTTCAGCGGGGGTTATACTTAGGTTTTTAACGGCTTCAATTAGTTGATAGAAAATTAAGTGACTATTTATATATATTAAGTGACAATTCAATCATTTGTTTTTTAAAATTTGTTTCTTGCTGGTTTTTCTATTGCTAAAGACTCAAAATGTTGAGAACTTTTTCAGTTTTTTATCTTTTACATACTAACATTCTCATGATTTTTTTTCATATTTCTAAATGAAAGGCTCATGAATTGGATTTCAGTTGCTTGGATTCTTGTAGTGCCGTAAAATGGAGACAATTTTTATAATATGAAGAAACGATTTCGTGAACTCAAAACTTTAAATGTTAAAAAAAAAATGTCAAACTACAGTACAATTATATAAGAGAAACAGTTCTCGACCAACTGAAAAAACCTTATACTATAAGGACAAACGTACTCTGTTCTAACACAGTTAGAGACAAAGCACTATCTCAGATTGCAATAATAGCATGAAAGGGTGGAGGCCTTTCCCATGGTGGTGCACCGTCATTAGTAGACCGGTTTCGGACGTGTTAGTTCTCGTCAGTACAGAATAGGCCAGCGTTCCTCAACATAGGAGAAATAAATCCTTTAAGCGACTTATATTAGACAAAATATGAAATCTAATACAAGCAGCGCCATCTCTCAGCGTTCCACGCAATCTGAATATAAAATTTCGTAGAGATCTGTATATATACTAAAAGTGGATATAATATACTTGCAGTTGGGTGTATAAAATACAATTATATAAGAGAAACTTAGTACTCAACCAACTGAAAAAACCTTATACCATAAGGACAAACGTGCTCTGTTCTAACACATTTAGAGACAAAGCACTATCTCAGATTGCTCTAAATGTGTTAGAACAGAATATGTTTGTCCTTATAGTATATAAGGTTCTTCAGTTGCTTGAGAATGCAGGGAGATGGCGTTACCGCCACCATGGGAAAGGTTTCCGCCCCTGGTATTCTCGCAATCTGAGATACTGCTTTGTCTCTAATTGTATTAGAACAGAGTACGTTTGTCGTTATAGTATAAGGTTTTTCATATAGTTGAGAACTAATTTTCTCTTATATAATTTTATTTTAAACACCCAACTGTAAATATATTGTATCCACTAGCGATAAAATATTTTTTTAAACTGAATCTAGTTTCTTTAAGTGACGCAAGATGAGACTAGACGAGGAATAGCTTTATTCTCGTCTCGTCCCCAAGAATTCAGACATAAAATATATTACTTTTCATCTCAGAATCCTAAATTCTCGTCTTATTTCTTGTGAAAGTCATCTCAAATTTCTCAATGATCATAAAGTAGTTTTTAGCTTTTATTTTACTGCCCGATATTTCATGTTTTAACAAAAAATTGTTTCACCTTTTTATACATGGATGCGCTGAATACAACTTCCAAGTCCAGATTGCTCTATTAGGTCAGAGTTCTCAGTAGTAATCCTGAAATTGGAAGGCCTGCAACGGATACGATTTGAGAAAGTGTTATTTTTTTATGGTGGTAAACCTCTTACTTCTAAAGGACTCGTAGAGTGAGTTACACTTTTATTTAACGCTTTTTAAAATCTACAATCTTCAAAATGACCAGTATCGGCGTTTTTGATCTTTTGTCAATTTACGGAGAACCTTGACTTGATGGGGCGATTTACATACCAGATTTGGAAAGAGCGCATCCGAATACATAAAAGTAGAAAGGCTCAGGCATAAATTTAATCTGTAAGTCTGATAGTTTCTCACAAGATCGTTTAATTCTGATTGGGCTATTTTGTGCGGTTGGCGGTATAACGCGCTGGGTGTGAAATCAAGATCTCTTGATGTTGATGGCATATCTTCTTCTTGAGAAATCGTTGTATCGTTATTATCTGATTCGTAAGTGAATGTTCTGAAATAGAAAGTTTGTTACTATGAGCCACATGTCTCATGGCAGATGGTATATTTGGATAGTTGATCAGCGACTTTTTCTTCTTTGAAATACCTGTGCCTTGTCCAAAACGAGGTATGATTGCAGAAATAGCAATCCTTAACATGATTGGAAGGCTCTCTCTAGATCATTGGGACAGCAAACCGCATAGATCGTTTTTTACTATTTAACCAGTTTCTCAGATTTGAAGCGCATGAATTACAGCAGATATGTGACGCCCACTGTTTGTCTTGATCCCTAATATTGCAACCAAAATAAAAGTGATATGCCTTTTTTTTATCAATGGGTTAATAGACTCAAAAGTTACCTCACCGTAAACGTAACAGAAGTGATCTGGGTTGTTTACACACTTTCGAGACATCTTACAATCCCAACTATCCGATTCGACTTACTAACTTCGACTGACTAACCCCTCCGCTTTGTAGCTGCTTATATATTCAAATACGGCTTCTCCATTTTTTGAGAATATTCGAGAATCTTCTTTTCAATTCCATAATATTCGCAATAGTGGCGTTTGTCATTTGTTTGTTTACAGGGCTGTTCAGTACAAAGCAGTCATAAAAATAGATTTCTTCTTCTTCTTTAGGTGCCATGCCTGTATTCAGACGTTGGTCGTCATCATGTTTACAATTTCCTGAAATCTTTCTCTATCGGCTGCTGCGCGAAATAGTTCTTCTACCGTGCAATCACACCACTGCCTGATGTTACGCAGCCATAAAAGCTTCTTTCGGCCTATCCATCTTTTTCCTTCCACTTTTCCTTGTATTATAAGGCGAAGTAGCTGGTATTTAGGTCCTCTAATTATGTGACCGAAGTATTCTGTTTTCCGCTTCTTTATAATGTTCAAGAGCAGTCGATCTGTATCCATCATTCTGAGAACATCCTCGTTGGAAGTGTGCGAAACCCATGATATCTTTAGGATTCGACGGTAGCACCACAATTCGAATGCTTCTAGTTTGTTTAGCGTTGTGGTTTTTAGTGTCCATGTCTCGCAACCGTATAATAGAATAGACCATACATAGCACTTCAGGACTCTCTTACGAATATGCATTGATAGGTTCCTGTTGCATAGAACTGGTTTCCATGTCATAAAGGCCTTCCGCGATATTTCTATCCTAGCTATTATCTCTTCATCTGAGTCCCCATTTACATTCAACCAACTGCCAAGGTATTTGAAATGGTTTACACGCTCTACCCTCTTCCCATCGAGCCAAAGTTGACATTCATCTACAGTAACCTTTCCAACGGCCATCCACTTTGTTTTTGAGATGTTGATTTTAAGGCCTCTTCGGCAGCTCGCTTCATTGACTAGGTTTACTAATGTTTGGAGATCCTCGATGCTTTCCGCAAGAATGGCCGTATCATCAGCAAATCTAATATTGTTGATTACTTCTCCGCCTAGTCTTACTCCTTCTTGTCTGTCATCCAAAGCCTCGCTAAAGATTTCTTCAGAGTATACATTAAAGAGACAGGGTGACAGAACGCAACCCTGTCTTACTCCACGTTTGGTGGGTAGGTTTTGAGTAAAAAAAAAATAGATTTACATGGCTTTAAATGACTATCTTCCTTATTTTTAAGCCCTGGGGGGTTGGAGCTTTGTATAGGGGGGGGGTCATTATTGGAGATCCCCCATACGGTGTTGCCAAGTTGTAAAAAATTCCTTAACTTCGTGAAACGTACATTTAGCAACGTCGCACGCCTTGTATTATTGAGGTTACATTGTTAATATATGGGGAGGCATGACATCACGTATCTCTAAAACTAATATTAAAAGATAAGTTTAGTTTTGGTTTTAGCACACCAAAAATGTATATAGTCGATTTTATTTTAGATACATTTTGTCTTGTCTAGTGCAATCGGTACCTATTTTTTTGAGGATAGCGATGATGGCACTCAGACTGTTATATCCGATCATTATTGCTATATGATCTGGACTTTTTTGGCTCCAGAAATGCAAAACCAGACAATCGGACTACATTTTTTCAACAAGAAAGAGCAACTTTCTACGTCACGAATGATCGTTTGGCATTTCTTTATGAGATTAGAGCTACTTAAAAAGTAAAGTTTTCAACCCATTACCACCCAACTTAAATGTTCTAAAGCAAAGAATCACAGCTTCAGCGAGCGAAAATTTAAGTTCGAGGTTAAATGATTATGAAGAAGCGGATGGTGGGTACTTAAGGATGGTTGTTTTTCATAAATAAAATTTCATATTTAATCTATAATTTAACAGCAATTAAACAAGTCTGAATTAATTCTGATGTTTTATTTTTTAAGAGTCAAAAACAAAAAACATTTCGAGACACTCTTGATGATTTTACACTATGAGATTTGACCTGAAATGCACCATATGTGTTACTCATTTATGTCAGCAAATGAGTATGACTTTTCAATGGAATTTTAAACTATAATAATGATATTTTGGTTAAATTGTGTTAATTAACACTATCCGAATTGAACACGGTGACCAAAAAGTAGTTTGCTCGTTTGTAGTGTTTTGTAGTGTTTTTTGCATATCTGAAATTGTAGTACGTACTGTTTTATCTCTAGATTCCTTCATTCGTAATTGAACATTCTTACAATAGAAACTCCAGAGACCTAACTAATTCTAATAATGAAGAGATACATTCATTGAAAACTTTTTGCCATCATCAGATTTACAATGATGAAATAATATCGACATGTTTTAAGCAGGTTGCGTATTTTTTTCGATATAGATTTTGGAGTGTTTAAACCGGGTTGTTTTACAAGAAATTATATTAATTGCGGCATTCTTTCGGCCCGATAAACTTTATATGTAATCAAAAGCCAATATCATCGTCTACACATCAAAATAAAGGAAATTAATCGATTTTTTTCAAGGCTGCACAATTTCGGCAACATTATATTGCTTTGCATTTCGGAACGCAATTCGGCTAAATTAGTCCTAATTATGCATAATAGTAGAGCTATTTGCAAGTGAATCTTCCAGCCTGCGAAATTAACTATACTTTTACGGTGCCTCTCGGAACACTTAAAGTATATTGGCCATCATGCTTTTATGTCTTCAGCACAACACATTTTTACTACTTAATTTATACTTTGCATCTTCGCAACCTTTTTTTTCTTGGGCATTTGTTCATGTTGCATCAGTTCCATACTTTTTATGGTTTAGTTTCAAAATTAGGTATTGCACTTTATAGTTTTAGAGAAATATAAGTTGCTGATTCATCGATTTTAATTTCACGTATATCCTGTAATATTTATTAATATTGAAGCGCTCCTAAGAAAAATAAATTTTTTCGGAACTTTCAAACATGTCTTTAGTCCATTAATTTTGTAACAGCCTCGACACTAAATAAATTAGATTATATAGGTGTGGAAAGCCGAGAACAGAACCTCTTAAAAAAAGGGAACGTAACAAAAAGCGACGGACAACCCGTTTAGCCATGTTGAAGAAGTGAAATAAAGCATACTGTTGTATCGTAGCTTGCTTTCTGGTTTCCAGCAAAAATGGCGTCGGGCAAGGACTTTTCGCTGGTTTCGGGTCGTCAAAACACAGTGGGTCGAAAGCCCGGATTTGATATTAAAAATAAAAATCGCAGACTGAAACTTTAAAATCATGAAAACAAATTCGAAAAACGTCTAATGTGGTTCAACGCTTTAAAAATAAAATAAAAAGAATAATTGTATTTCCATTAATCAAATATTGCGCTTGACTTCAAGGAACATTTTAAATATAATACTATAATAATAAATACATGGATATCGATAATCTTTACAAAGGCGAAAGTACTTTTTCCTCCATGCTTAAGACTTCTTAATAAATACCAATGCAAATAATTTGTAAGTAATATAATATTTATTGATTCACATAAATGAATAAATAATACGACTGTAAAAAAAATAATAAAAAGAACTTTTTAATCACTGTCTTCTTTGTTAACAGCTCTTTTCTCATTCTCCAATACGTATGAATTGTTATCCGAATCCTTACTATGTCAAAAAGAGTGTAAGGATCCATCGATGCCAAAAGTTTTGGAACACATTCTCCATATTTTTTTTCGAGACGATTTTCGGGCAAAGTCTAGACAATAGTTTCTTATCAACTTGTCCGTTGATTTTTGTGCATCTTTCGATAGTTTACCTATCGGTAATATTGCAAATGATGTCTGGTCAATGAAGTAAATTATTTGTGGATTCCTGTTGGAATGTTGTACCAAGAATATCCTTTGAAGAATAATCTTGCTGTTCGAAGTTTGTATTCCCAAAACTTCACCATTGCAGTTTAATGTCCGCTTCAAATAGTTTGGCAAAATGACGGGAAACCGGAGGATCAGTTTTCGCTTTACTCTTGTTATAATGGCTGTAGCTTGAAATACTCTGTATTTACTGAGACACAGTATCAATGTTGTTGAACTGAGATGTTGTTTGGCAGAGGTAACAACGTTGGACCGATTTCGCTCCAGCCAAAGCATTCACCTAGCCATCTATCATCGTCATAGATAAGTTGTACTGTACTGAAGCTCGGGCGGCAAAGAAAACTCTATTATATGGTGCAAGTTGTCTGGTTCGAGTTCATAATTTTCTATTTTCGTTAAAAACTTTTGTTCGGTTTTCTTAATAAATTGAAATTTCAGAGGCCCGCAATTCATAGTAGACGAGTGTTTGGAATTGTACAACACAATCTGTTCTTGTTGAGTTTGCGTGTTAATACCTGCTAATTGAAGTGGAATAAGAGAGGTTAGGAATAAGTTTGTATTAGAAATAGTGGAATCAGTGAATTTAATTGTGTACTGGCTCTGACCTGACGTTCCATCGAAGCCCCATTTGCAAATGAACCTTAAATCTACAAATCTAATTTATCGATTTGTTCAAGGGCGTCTAATTTTAAGTAATATAATTCGATCCACTGTATGATCCGGTAAGCTTTGGAATTTAACCTCGGCTTTTGATTTAGTAAAAGTTAGATACTCGTCATGTAGATAACATGCTTTTTTTGTATTTTACACACAAGAGTACGGCGAAAATATATTACTGCCTTTCTGTTTAGCCCAATTTTGCAATGGTTGATATTTGTTTCTCGACAATCCAATGTTAAATAGAAGAGCGGCGCACTTATATAACTGGGCGTGACGCAACTACAACACTGTTGCCTTTAACCTGAGATGAAACTATAGAAAGAAAAGACTGGCCGTTCATATTACCGAGGTTTAATAGAAACGTTACTATAGCCAAACTTCTATTTTAAATTTCTTAACTAGAAATTATTTTGTCCGTTTCTGAAATTCTAACCCACTAAGCCCGTCTAACTTCTTTCAGACAGTTCGGACAGAAGAGTTGTTCAAACAGGCCTCCACTTTGAGTGAGACAATAACCCAGTCTATTGTAAAATATGGTTCGCGTATTTGCCAAAATTTCAGGGGTTATATCCCTATTAGCTTTAAAATACTCCGAACTGTTCGAGCGTTCATATCAAGTTCTTTGCAATTACGGTACTATTGCAAGGAAAATTAATTTCTGCTACTACTACAAACGTCAGTCTCCCCGATTTGCTCGTTCTTCAATTATTTGAGGAACCGGTTGCTCCTCATTATTATCAGTGCATTTTTTACAAATTTTTAGACAACCGGTTGTCTCAAATGTTTTAATAATTTCCGAAATTTTAAATTTTCAAGGAACAGGATGATTTTCACACAAATACAAATCTGCCGATTATTTACCAGAATAGTGTACCACTTAATAATGTGCTCTTTTTGTTCCGTGGAATAAACTACCATTGTCACAAAAAATTTGGCGCGAAACACCGTACTTACGCTTCGACGGCCGAATGAAAGCAAATAACTTGGAATCCTCTTGTGCTAGGTGTATGTTGCCGCCCGCTCTCACCGCGCCAGCATTGGATTACCCTTCATCCGAGGGCCAAATTGGTAATTTATACGTATGTCGATGCTTACGATGCTTATTCTTCTGTCTCATTCTGATTTGATGAATATTATAGTATTTTCTTTATTTTACTTAAGAAACGTCCAGTTTCTGGTGTGGATTTTTCAGACCTGTATACATTTTTCTTCTTCAGTAAGAAGAAAATATTATGAGAGCATTTCTGTCAAATATAAGTCAATATTTCCAAATAAATTTCCGCAAAGAATTGTTTTGCGTATTTAATCCTGTCAATATAAATCTTTACAAATTCAAATATTTCGTGTATTTATGGGCGAAGTGGGAATACGGTGTTTATATTCCTAAAAACGAACACAATAGCTGCGCTACTTTGAGTGAGTTTCGTTTTTTTCTAGGATTTATATTAGTTTCAATCTCTATTAATAAAATTATGTTCGTTATTTTAAAATTTAAAATAATTTCCATGTTTTCCACGAACTAACACGTTTTCTTTTATATTTTTAAATATCATTCATTCAAATTGACGGTGGTTAAACTGTCTGTCACACTAAAATGTCTTAATTTTAATTTAGTAACAATAAAAATACATTTATTGTTTATCACTATAAACATAGAAAGGGATATGTGTTTTAAAAATGTATAAATATTAGCAAAACAATGGGCCTCAAAATATGAGACATACAGCATCTAAACGTCAAAAACTTTAATTTTAACTGAACATAACAAACTGGAAATCCAAAGTATTTCGGAAGGATATAGTTGGAAATATTAGAAAGAAGAGAAAAGGGTAATATTAGCCTTCAGAAAGGCGAAAATCAACGTTGGATAAGGAATTTATAAGAGTATTATATGAAAATGATCTTGCAAATAATTCTTTTCTATGATGTAGTAATATAAGTAAGTGTTTTTTGAACAAATTAAGAATAGAAACGTGGGCATAAAATGAAATTCTTCATATAGATAAAGTAGCGTTTTATGTTTAATAATTTTAAATCCAATAAAAGTCATGTGCTGCCTGAATCTATTAAACCTATTAAGTTATTTGATTTTAGCAAATGTTTCCTTCCAATGGTAGATATGAGCCCTAAATGTGCATTTTAGCCATACAGAATGCGATATCCCCGTGTGTCATTAAGAGCAAAAGAAATTATAAAAAAATCGACAGAATCACAAAGTAACTTTCGAACCTTATTACACAAAAGACATCTTTGACCACGAATAGGCTTCAAAATACCATAACAAATTAGAACTTTGGACGTCACATGCTCGTTGAAAGATAACTGTGAATCTAATATTCATCTAAAACTTTTATAAAGGTCAAAAAAAAAAAATAAAATAGCATGGTTAAATTTACGTTCAATAGTATTTTTAACCAGGTGTTGTCAGCTTAAGTTTCAAAAATTATAATTTGCATTTCAGTGAGATAGAAGTAACTCTATATAATTGTTTTTAGTCAGAAATTTCGCTTGCAAAAGAATCTCATATTTGTTATCTTCGGCGTAGAAGTTGGGGTTTTAATACCCAATAGATTTATAAAAGGGAGAAGTATATATAGAATATATAAGAGAGGATCTAATAATATTACTCCGCTGCACTTTAGTACTTAAGTGCAAAGAATTAGAACACTGTTACAAATGGTTTGTGGCGTGTTCCAAAATTATTTACAAGTTTATAAACATCTTCACTAAACCCAATAATAGGGAGAACAGACCTGATATTCTAATGATTAAGCACTTCCGATGCTTATTAAAAGCAGGCTTAACTGCAGATTGAGTGCTTTATTTTTTTTATTGGGTGTCAACGTGACGCCTTTCAGATATTTAAGTTTCTTGGAGAAGAGCGAAAGGCATTCCCATAGCATACGTTGTGCTATTTCGGCTGTATGATCGCAGAAACGGCAGAGAAGTCTTTGCTCGTCTTCTCAAGATGTTATCTCAGAGGGTAGCGTCCTGTAAAGAGATTTCTTATTATTCAAATATCCCTTTTGGAGAGATTGAGAAGCATTCTTGTTTTTTTTTGGCTATAGGTCTATAAATTTTTTCGCTTATACTATGTAGTTTGTTGCTAATCTACAGAAAAGTTTTGCCCCTTCTTCTGCGAGGCTGGGTTACTCGACTGTTGTTTGCCAATTGATTCAGGGTTTGGCTAAAGTTCCAAGTCAACTTAGACTCCATGGAGTTTGACCTGAGAACTTTTAACGCTGCTTGGCTATCTAATGATATGCATATTTAGGCAATTCTTGACACAGATTTGAATTGCCTGAATTTATGTTTGAAAGAAGGTGGGGAATTTTCTAGATATTTTACAAGATCGAAACCTAGACCTGATACTTCCACTCCAACCTTTCTTTCATCTGTGATCCATTAGTAAACCACATCACTGAATTCATTGTAGTAAGGTACTCCTTCAGAGCTCAAAGTTGTGCCTTATAGATATAAAGTCTGGGGGTTTCGATATGGATTCTGTTGAAATTGTATTCAAAAATTTCATATGCCCAACAGTCTCAAGGTTTGAGATTTTCTATACTAGACAACCTAAGACCATTTGGTGCTGCTGCCCTCATCACACCTATATGTAATGAAGAGGTTCTATATCATTCTATTCTCACTGTGGGGCGTGATAGGATCTCCCCAGTGGCTCCTGCATAGGCTATCCTCTGTAGTTTTTGTAGTTTTCTGCTGATTGTTGTGTTTGTCACCATCATACTAAGGAGGTATATGTGACAATGGGTTTGGTGATCTTTTGATATGATAATGGGATCATTTTTGGTTTAAAAATCAACATTTTTCTTAACCTTCCTCTGCATGTCCAGTTTGCCGCTAATGCCTTGCGGAGAATCTTTTCAATGTCGCTACCCTAGGTCAGATTTTGGTCTATTATTACTCCCTGTTTGTAAATTTTGGTTGGGTAATTATTTTAGCTGGCTTCCAATGAATAGGAAAATAACAGGAAAGGATATAATTTGAAACAAAAAATAATATTCAGAGTAGAGATAAATTATTGTTACTCTAAAATATGATGCTTACGTACCAGAGGCAGAAGAGGAGTTCACCCACTCCCCTTACTTGACTCCACTTAATATTAATTTGGTATAGATATTTCAAAAATAAAGGATTTTAATCCAAGCCATAGGTAAAAATAGTTGCATAAATTCCGAGATGGTTGAGACCTCAACAGGACTGTTAGGGGCAATGTAAGAACAAACCCTACATAAAACGTAACAAAAAAAAATAGGTTGGGGTCAAGAGAGGGCTAAAATAGGTTTTTTGAATTTACAAGCCAAGAAACACATTTTGTTAATTTGTTATTGCGAATAGGCCAAAAAACTCTTAAATACGGCCATTTGTTTCTTGTCAATTATTTTATTGCAAAATTAATTTTTTTGCACTTTTTTTGCTTTTAAATGGAAGCCCTCGTTTTTTGAATAATGATATTTTATGATAGTAAAACGGATAATTTGTTGCTGATATATTGCTAATTGTTTATCCCAAGACGCAAAATGTTGATTCCTATAACTTTTTTTTGAGTGAACATTTTGACCTCCACAAAGGTTCAATCTCTTCGTAAAGGTCTAATCTTTCATGTCTTGTTAAGGGCAAATGAAAAAATTAGTTTTCAACCTCTTAAATATCGTTTTAAAAAAGGGGGTGTTTTTTTTTATAAAGTGATAGAGATCTCTCGCTCGCGAGAATACTGAACTCGTAGCTTTAAATCAGCAGCGCTTGGAAAAATTCGCTGTATTTCAGCAACGAATGGATCAGTTTCCGTGTTTTTTTTTAACCTGAGGTAGCTTGAAAAATTTTGAATATGGCACATCCCTTTTTTAGAGCGATATTAAAAGGGTTGAAAATTAATTTTTTCATTTGCCCCTAATAAGATCTGAAAATTTATGCCTTCACGAAGAGATTAAGTCTTTGTGAAGGTCAAAATGTTCACCCAAAAAAAAGTTATAGCAATCAACATTTTGCGTCTTGAGATAAATAAATAAAAATATCTCAGCAACAAATTATCTGATTTACTATTATAAAATATCATTTTATTCAAAATGACAAAGGCTTCCCTTTAAAATCAAGAAAGTGCAAAAGAGATAATTTTGCAAAAATGGCCGATTTGACGTTTTTTTTTTTTTTTTGGCTTTTTACAATAACAAATTGACAAATATGATCGCACAAGAGCTGACATTGTAGGTTTTTAAAACCTCTACAACTTTTATTTGAATCTTTTTTTCCAAAATGGGTTCCTTGGTTTGTAGATTCAAAATACCTGTTTTAACCAAATTTGACCGCGTTTCACTTGGCCTCAACTTATTTTTGCTCTTGCATTTTATGTCGCTTTTGTTCTTACATTGTACCCAACACTTCTGGATAGGTCTCATGCATCTCAGAATTTATGTCACTAACAGCACCACAACAAACCTCTAGATACGTTAAAAGAACGTATAAAATATGAAATCTATTGAAATGATAGCTTATACGAAATGAATTGAATGAATGAAAATGTCTGTCTGTTAAATTGTGAGCGGCCATCAATTCGAATCTTTCATTAGATTTTCTATTTATTAAAAATGATATTTTAGTTGAACGTTGAGCTTATTTTTTGATGTTTTTGCATTTTTGTCAGAATTTTCAAGAATATTAAAATACATGTATTGATTGTCGAATCGGCCCACAATCGTTAGTATTTCGAAAAATATTTTAGTGAGACAATACTTGTGATACACAAATGTTTCAATTTTCTTGAGGTATTTGAAAATGCAAAAGCGTAGTAGGGTTGCTATTTTAAAAATCAAAATTTTCATTTATCCAACTTTATTGACGTGTCATATTTAATACTAAACAATATAAAAGATTATTTTGAATCTGTCGTATTTGGTTATTTAAAAAAAGCTGATTAAAAAATCTATTTCATTTATGTACACAATGAAAAGCTCACGTCTTTACAAACAAATAAGGCAATTAATAATAATGTACTCTTAAGCTGTTCTAGTGAAAGTGGTTTGGTTCAATACTTATATAGCCTTAATCTTTATAATATACCTATAAGTAATATTCCTTTAGTGAGGTCAAATCTATTACAAGTTAATTTCCATAAACCGAGAAAGCAATTGCAGGTGTCTGACCTTATTATCCGTCTTAGAACAAGTCAAATACCTAGAATCTGCAAAACGTTAAGTAACAGGTTTATTATTGCACCAAAAGAGTGCATGAATATGGTTCATAGTTCGTGACACTACTTGACGTAATACACGCCTTTTAAAGGTTACCTAAACAGGTTTGCAATAATTGACATATCAATGGTATTTATGTACGCTAAATGGTTTCAAACAAGATACAAAATCTCAAATGTTTTAGGTTTAGCGGCTCTTTATCTTTGAACACGCTGTATAATAGAACTTTAAAGAAGATAGATGAACTCTCTTAGTATATGTTTCATAGATAAACTGAAAATGGTTATTTCTTAATCATTTCCAAACGTATTAGAAGAATTTGTTTGTAAACAAAGTAATAAAATTAATAATGATTTATTTATTATTACTATTTAAAAAAGTATAAATATTTTAAGTTTTCATTATATATTTATAATATATATATGTCATAAAGTGTCCATTATTTATTTTGCGTCACGTCGTGATACAGACTGTATCAGTGAAATATTTGGGGTTGTCATCTCTATATATTACGTTTGATCTTGTTTCAGAAGAGACTTTACCTTTGTATAGAGTGGGGGTAATAGGCTGTTGAATATGTCAAAAACAGAGGGGTAAAAGGAACTAAAATGTTAAAGTGTTTTCATTGTTTCATGCGTCCAATTGACCTCCAAATATGACAAAATCATAAAATCCTACCCAATTAAGGGTGTTTTTGAGACTAAGGTAGATTTGTCCACTTTCCAGTTCTTTCAGTTTTACTAGAAAACTACACATTTTTCCTAGCTACCTGTCTAGAGAAAACTTGTAGGTAATGAAATTTTCTATCGAAATAATACATAAAGTCCAAAAAAGTCATTTTACAAAAAATACACCCCAAAAACAAAACGAAAAAGCAAATAAAATTTTAATAAAAAAAATTGAACCGACTTCTAAAAGTGCGCTAAAAAGTGAAAAATAACATTTTTATATGAAATTGAACTTTTTGAAGTCGGCTACAAATTAATATCTGACAAAATGTGATTCGCATAAACAGATTAAAAATATTTTATTTTTAATTGCTTTCTTGTGATAATTTTTACATATTAGTAGTTATTTATTTCATTTAGAAATAATTTGGCGCCGACTTCAAAAATTTCAATTTCATATAAAAATTTATAGTTTATTTTCACTTTTTAGCGGTCGGTTCAATTTTTTTTTATAAAAGTTTTGTATTTCGACTTTTAGTTTTGATTTCATTATGATATTTATAAATTATTTGAACTAAGTACTAGTAGATTAGTATACCTCGCAATGACTCCAAGGTGGCAATAAAGTACCCGTTTTATCTGAAGTTGTAAATTACCTTAAAACGAACCACTAAAAATTCTTTGATTCTTAGAGTTCTCCAAATATCAGTGAAATTGTGTCAAACAAATATTTAGTCTGTCATAGTAAATCCACTATCTTCAAATTAATTTTAGATTGGTAATATAAGCCCCAAAACCTTCCAATATTGGTATTTAAAGAACTTGAAACGTAAATTTCTTAGCCCGATATATTTTGTACTGCATGTTGAGTTTCTATACGTCCCAAGAACTCTGCAGTATAAATTTTAGACAAAATCAAAAAAATAATTTTAACATCTTAATCTAGTCTAAATCTAAACCCTTTAAAGCCGCCTAGTACCAATTTTGGATTAAATTTGGAAATTTAAAATTTCTATACCGTCATATTGCATCTAACATATTAGATTTTCTTTAAATAATTTTATATTCACTATTTATATCCTTAAAAACGATTCAGTCCCACCTTTGAATAAAATCGAAAAATGTAAAATTTTTAGTCCGCTATACTGTATTCGCCATATTGAATCCTGAAAAAATACTTTTAAATTCATAATTTACACCCCCTATATCACTTTTGGAGAAAATCGAAAAATGTAAAATTTTTAGGATGCCATATTAAATCCGCCAGATTGAGTTTTTCAAAAAAATATTTGAAATTTGTAATTAGCACTAACAAAAATCCCCAAATACTGATTTTAGATAAAATTGAGATATGTAGAATCTTTCATCGGCCATTTTGGATCAGCCATATTTAATTTTCAATAATTTGAGATTCGTAATGTGGGATTCCAAAACCTCTCCCATATCAATTTTGAAAAAAATCGGACAAAATTAATTTCAGCCATATTGGATACGCCATATTGATTTTTTTTTAAAATAAGTTCAGATTCCTTCTGTACGACCCCGAAAACTCCCCCGTATCAATTTAGGAGAAAATCGTACAAAATTGATTTTTTCGTCCGCTATATTGGATCCGCCATATTGAATTTTAAAAAAATAATTTTAGATTCGTTATGTGAGAGCCCGAAAACTCCCCCATACCAATTTTGGAGAAAATTGGACAAAATTGATTAGTTCGCCATATTGGATCTGCCATATTGAATTTTTTAAAAATATTTTGGTTTCGATATGTACGATCCCGAAAACTCCCTCACACCAGTTTTGGAGAAAATCGGAGAAAATAAAATTTTTTGTCCGTCATATTAGATCCGCTATATCAAATTTTTTTAAATAATTTCAGATTCTTTGTCTACGACCCCGAAAATTTCCCCATGCCAATTTTGGACAAAATTGGACAGAAATAATTTTTTTGGTCGCCATATTGTCAGCGCTATCTTGAATTTTACTGCATCAAATTCAACCAAAAAGATATGGAACCACCACAGCAACTTCCTGAACATAACGCAAATAATTTCATTCAAATCCGTGCCGCCGTTCCGGAGTAATTGGTGTACAGGGTGAGTCAATGATTGGATGAAGTAGGTTTGTGCCTTTTCGGTGAAATTAACAAAGAAACTATATTTATTGTTTGATACAGTTTATTTTTACGCAGATTTTAAAAATATTTAGGACTCTACAGGGTGAGCCAAAAAACTAGGACAGCATAAAGTTGTATTTTTTTAAATAGAACACCCTATATACGAATCGTATTTTCGATTTAGCTTATAATAACCTATGGGGTTATATTAAAAATAAGGTGTATGTTAATCCACCAACAACAGTGGAAGATATGCGAAACAGGATTAGGGATACCTGTAGAACAATAACGCCACTAATTTTGTCCAGAGTCCGAGAAAATCTACAAAAAAGACTTAATTTGTGCATTGCACAAGAGGGTCGTTTATTCGAACACTTATTAAAAAGAAATAATTAATCTCAGTATTTAATAGGTAATTTTTTTGTTTCAATTTAGTATAAAAGTAAATATGTATTTGCCTTGTCGTTATTGTTGTGTTAATTTTTTCACATTATGTTTAATTAAACTATTGCCGTTGTAATATAACGAATAATGTATTTCATCATATTTAACCACATTCTGTTTGTTTCTGTAGTTTCTTTTTATTATTTTACATGGCTACTATGATAATGAAGACTATTTCTGTAAAAAAGTATGGAAAATAAGAAAAACTGAAATATCTCAAAAACTATTATAAATAGGTATAGGATATATTGAACAAAACTTTTAGGGTTTTTATTACTCTATTAAATAACATGAAAATATACAGGGTGTATCATTTAAAAAAAAAAGAAGATATTTATTTATTTAAACTTGTTCAAATTTGAGCCGATGTGTTCAACACCCTGTAGCTTTTATTGCAAATATTAGGTAAAAATTATGTTACCTTGTCCTTGGCCTTGCTAAATTCCAAATTTGAATATATTTGTCACAAAATTGAAAACGTTATTTAGGATTGAATTGATGCTTGAAAATGTGACTTTTTTTCTTTAAACTTAATTATCTCAGAAACTATAAAGTTTTGTTATAGTAAATCCATAATAAAAAAGATTTAAAATTATAAGCTAAATCGAAAATACGATTCGTATATAGGGTGTTCTATTTAAAAAAAATACAACTTTATGCTGTCCTAGTTTTTTGGCTCACCCTGTAGAGTCCTAAATATTTTTAAAATCTGCGTAAAAATAAACTGTATCAAACAATAAATATAGTTTCTTTGTAAATTTCACCGAAAAGGCACAAACTTACTTCATCCAATCGTTGACTCACCCTGTACATACATAAAAATACATAGTCTACGAATTGAGAACCTCCTTCTTTTAGAAGTCGGTTAAAAATGCAACATTTTTGATTGATTCTGTCAATGACACAGGTGGTCATGAAATTAGAATTTTCCATATTGTTTTGGACATAAGTAGTAACTATATAGATCCAATGACAGATGGTTTTAAGCAGGTCGTAGCTACGAATTTTACCTTTACATTGCTGCTTGTTTTCATTTTCTATGTGCGTTTCTTGCTTAATTGCCATGTCAACGTTTTAATCCTGCAATAGTTTCGAGGTATATTCATCTTACGCTCTGCTAACTCTTTCGATGTTTAATTGGAAAATCCGGATTGTTCTTCCGATATTTCTTGTCAGGTGATTCCGATGAGGACTGTTGTTTGATAATTTCGGAACCAGGTATGGTAGCCTGGTTACTTACTATCCAGGGTGCACCAAGAGGAGGAGAACTATCATTACACTCCTCAAATTATTAAAATTATTGTTATTTGGATTAGACGTTATCAAGGGCGTACCACGGGGAGACCAACTAGCATTACATTTCTCAAAAATTATTCAAATTATTGATATTTTTACTAAATTCTTCCAAAAAGCGATTTTAAATTTAAACATTTTTGGGCGTATGTTGTTTCATATACATATATGACTAATCTTATATAATACTGGAGATTTATAGGTTATTTTAAGGACAGGTGATTTAATAATAATAATAATTATTGTTTAATGTCTGTTACTGGTTACAATAATATAGTAATAAACAAACCATAATAACATAACAACTAATACCAGTAAAACTTTTATATAGGTTTCAGTTCAGCCATAATACCGAAGAGTATCATAAATAGTTATTAGTGAATGGCGTCCAAAATGGATTTTGACTTAATTTGGCAGCGAAAATGGTGTTCGCATCGTGTTATTACTTCTTATTTATCTTTATTGAAATCATGGCCGCTCGGCAGCAAATATAAAAGAATATTGGGGGAAGAGAGCTAATCACGGCCGTATGTTGGGTTTAAATCTGGCAGATTGGCTGGCCGACTGTTTAAAGTAAACTACGTTAGGTATTTGTGAAATTAATAAAGCTGGGATTTTCTTGGATTAGTGGGAATAAATTTATGTAGATTTATAAAATATGATATTTTTGTTTTTTAGAAGATTTGGTCAAATTTCTCGTGGGACGATTTATAAAATACTTCTGATTAATTGGGTTGGCTAAAACATTTTGTTTTTTTAAAATACGTTAAAACTGGTGTACATTGCGTAACACATTTCCTGCTGATCATATATATATATATATATATATATATATATATATATATATATATATATATATATTTCTTTTTCTTGGGATTATGGTCCGTTAAAAAAGGGATCAAAATGTAATATATGTATGTGTAAAATGTGTTATATTTTCTATATTTTATAGTTTTTCAAAGATTAACGTTTCGGTAATTTATTTACCTTCGTCAGAATATACAATGTGTAGCTAAAAACAATAAAATATTTTGTTGATATAACTATCAAATTATTTACATATTGTGTATTTACCATGAAACAATAATTCACGAACAATCACTGCACTCACTGTGTGTAAATCAATTTAATATTATATTGGAAATGTAGATTTCGTAAAATAGCAGAATAAAGATGACCTCGTGTGTCATCTTGAAGCTAGAGTTTCGTTCGGAAAAGACTGAAACTCCAAAAATGAGAAAAACATATGTCATATACAATATTCCATGCAAAGGCTGCAAAGGCGAATACATAGGTCAAACAAGCCGACACTTAAAAAACCGGTTAAAGGGACATAAATATGACAAAAAAAATAAAATGGCATTAACAACACATAACATGGAACCCACCATTCCTTTAATTCTAAGAGAGTGAAAATCTTATAAACTGAAAACTACACACAAAAACGAGAATTTCTGGAAACGATAGGTATATAAAAAAGTAAATGATAAGGTCGATACCAATTAACTTAGCAGAATATTTAACAATATTATAAAGTAACAACTAACTAACTAAGAAATATAATTCCAAAACCAAAAACCACTTTCGGACTAGAGTTCTTAAACCCTCAATAGCAAAAAAATCCCATTTGGATTTTCAGTACTACTATAACTTCAAGATGACACACGTGGTCATCTTTATTCTGTTATTTTACGAAATCTACATTTTCAGTATAATATAATATTAAATTGATTTACACACAGTGAGTGCAGTGTTTGTTTGTGAATTGTTTCAAGCTAAAGACACAATATGTAAATAATTTGATAGGTATATCGACAAAATACTACACACTGTATATTTCGGCAAAGATAAAATAAATTACAGAAACATTAATCTTTTAAAAAATGTAAATTATAGAAAATATAACACCACTATTATATTTTGATCTCTTTTTAAAGGACGATAATCCTAAAAAAAAACAAAACAAATAAAAAATATTTTACTTGTCCAAGAAATATATGTATATATATATATATATATATATATATATATATATATATATATATATATATATATATAAATTTTGTCGGTGTAATTTTAAAATAAAATAAGAAATTCTTGGCTATGCGGACATAAAGACCTTTGATAAATGTTACTCTCATCCTAAAAAGTACGGAGATTTCCAAGATAATGGAAAAACTCCGGGTTCGAAAAATGAAGACATCGCTGTTTCGTCCTAGTATGGGAATCATCAGACCATTGCGTTCGGTACAAACCATCATCTCGCATCTGTGTCTTATAAACAGATGTAACAGTTGAAAAATAACAAATAAGACACAATGGAGACACCTCGATGGATCACTCAATAACCCAAGAGCAACACAAACCAATAATGTTGTATAAAACCGCCATGTGATGGCGCGACGGTAAATTGAAAAAGTAATATTCAAAACTCGATACACGAAACGTGCTACTTTAAGGATAGAGGTCGCATTATTCGGCATCGGCAACCAAACCAACCATCAATTCAGCAGTTTAAGTAAAGTGTCCCACCAATGACCCCCTAAGGGAGCTGTTGCGTGTTCTTTAAGCCAACAAATATAAAAAAGAGATCAGTTTTTGTCCATGTAATTTTAAAATAAAATAGGAAATTCTGGGCTATTTGGATATAAAGACCATTGATAAATATTACTTTAATGGTAAAAAGTGCGGATATCTCCAAGATAATGAAAAAGCTCTGGGTCCGAAAAATGACGACAGCGATGTTTCGTCCTAGTATAGGACTCATCAGACCATTATCTTGGAGATCTCCGCACTTTTTAATATGAGAGTAATGTTTATCAATGGTCTTTATGTCCGCATAGCCGAGAATTTCCTATTTTATTATATATATATATATATATATATATATATATATATATATATATATATATACATATATACATTCTTCTTCTAGTTCAAGTAAAGTAATTCATTATGTAGTGTGTTTGGCTATCATCGACCAGGCAATATCTTACCGATAGATTTCGGAACAGCTTTATCTAGAGTACCTTAAAAATTCTTTATTTTATATGTTTCAGAAATGCGACTGTACTGTAAAATTATATTTTAGCCGCACCTTATCTAAATAATTGTTTTATTCTAATTCAAATAGAAATAAAAGGTAAATAAAATAATGATTATTGAATTCATAAAAAGGTCATTATATGATTAAAAAATGCATGGTTTGCATACATTTAAGACGCATGCAAGACCATAAATCTTTTAAACGATGGACATTTCGTTAAAATAAACAAAGGCCGAATAAAATAAGAAAGTAAGTAAAATTTAAAATGCGTTTTGTCCGTTTTCGTGTATTTAGATTTCTGCATTTAATTTGATTCTCGAGAAATGCCGAATTTACATGTAAGAGTACCTGTACGCCATAAATCGAATTTGGGTTCTCGGGACAGGAGACAGTTGAAGAAGAATAGTCTGTTATAAAAAGATAAGTTTAGTGATTCACGAGTGCGACATTGGCTTTGATTCAGGCCAGGAGTGGACTGGACGGGTAAAAATCGACGTATGAGATTCTGGGAATTTCTATAGCGAAGGTAAAATGGAGAATGATAACATGAAATACAAACGATAAAATTAAACCAGGAAAGACATATTTAAATTAAAAAAAAATATTGCACTTTCATATGTAGTCATAGAGTCAGCCCAAACTTTAAATTAATAGTTAGAAATATATCAAAATTTAAGTTTGATAGACCTAATAGTACTATGTTCGATTGCTATCAATTTGAATCACTTTGTACTAACTCAATCTAACTTCATGTCTTTTAACTACTTTTTTTTCATATATATATATATATATATATATATATATATATATATATATATATATATATGAGGCTGGCTCAATATATAAGGTGAATTAGTCATAGATTGCGCCACTATCATTCTTAAATGCATATTATTATGTAGCTATACTCTTCGGAGGAACCTCTACAAAGTTTCAGTATGATTTGATGCTTAGTTTATATGTGGCAGTCATTTGAAGCAGACCATCACACCATTGCTATAAATAATGAAAAAAGACGAGTTTCGAGCAGTGATTAAACATTTCTATATGAAACGGTAGACAGCTGCTCAGATTAAAACTGAGTTGGATGTTGTTCGCAAAAATTTTGTACGGACTTTAAAAACTATTTATTTTTCGTTAAACGAATTTAAACGTGATCGAAAATCAACTAAAGATGAAGCACGCTCGGGACGCCCAGTTGAGGTCACTACATCAGAAATTATTGAAAAAATATATTGTATCGTGGACAACGATCGACGAATAAAGGTTCGTCATAGAGCTGAATGTGTACGCGTATCAAATGGTATTGTAGAAAATATTTTGTACCAATATTTGTGTATGAAAAAACTGTGTGCCAGATGGGTGCTGCGATTGTTGACAGCTGAAAACTAGCTTACCCGAAAGATCAATTTTGAGCATTGATTGGCGATGATTAGAAGTAATCCAGCAGATTTTTGGCGTAGATACATGACTATGGATGAGACTTGGATCCATCACTACATTGAGTTGAAGCTGCTGTCAAAACAGTGGAGGACGTCCGAAGAGAATGCACCAAAAAAGGTGAAAGTTATTTTGTCGGCTGGAAAGGTTATGGCCACTGTTTTTTGGGATTTTTAAGGCATAATATTTATTGACTATTTAAGAAAAGGACAAAAATTACAGGGGATTACCGTGCAATACTTCTTGGCAGTTTGTGCTACGAATTGAAAAAAAAAACGTCCAAAACTACAACGAAGAAAAGTTCTTTTTCACCAAAATAATGCTCGAGTTCACACTTGTGCAGTTGTAATGTCAAAATTAAATGAATTACATTTTGAATTAGTATTCCATTTACCGTATTGGCACCTAATGACTTTTTTATTTTTCCTGACTTTAGAAAGTGGCTTGGAGGGCAGAGATGTTCATCAAATGAAATGGTTATTAGAACTATAGAAGACTATTTTGAGGATTTGGATACTTCCTACTTCTCAAAAAGCATAAAGAAGTTGAAATACGTCAGGATCAAGTATACAGAGCTACAAAGCAATGCTTGAGTTCACACTTGTGTAGTTGTAATGTCAAAATTAAATGAATTACGTTTTGAATTGGTATTCTATCCACCTTATTGGCACCTAGTGACTTTTTCATCTTTCCTAACCTAAAAAAGTGACTCAGAGGGTAGAGATTTTCATCAGATGAAATGGTTATTAGAGATGTAGAAGAATATTTTGAAGATTTGGATACTTCCTACTTTTCAGAAGGCATAAAGAAGTTGAAATACCTCTGGAACAAGTGTACAGAGCTCCAAGGCAATGCTCGAGTTCACACTTGTGCAGTTGCAATTTTAAAAAGTAAATGAAGTACGTTTTGAATTAGTGTCCCATCTACTATATTTACCAGATTTGGCACCTAGTGACTTTTTCCTCCTTCTCAACCTAAAAAAGTATCTGGAAGGGTGGAGATTTTCATCAGATGAAGCGGTTATTAGAGCTGTAGAAGACTATTTTAAGGATTTGGATACTCTATGTTGGTTTTTTCTCTTTTTTCCTTAATTATTGAACCACCCTTGTATATTAACGCAGCATGGCGTAAAATTCTCCTGAATAGTTTTTAATTTTGGTTTGAATAACAAATTATTAGGCTTTGGCAAAATGTTAAGTAACTTTTATTTATGTAGATTCTTGAAATTTAGTTTGGCTTGATAAGCCGATAGAATCTACTTCGTTTAGAATGGCTGAAAAAATAATCTAACAATTAAAATAAAAACCACGTATGAACTGTATCGTAATGGCGAGAAAAGTGTATTGTGCGACGTTTTTGGAAGTGTATTACAATACAAAAAATCAGGAGTACCCAAAAATATTAGCGAATACCGAGATAAGTAAATTAGAACGTATCCTAAAAAAAATCTATTTTTAAGTTTCTCGAGGTGGAGTACTCTTATTACGAAAGATTTATAATAAGGATCAGCCAAAAACATTTACTGTCTGATTGTGAGTAAAACAGACATATCCAATTAGAATCTGCAATAATTCATGCCAACCAGACAAAACGTGATTGAAAATGTGTCATTTGTAGTGACGATCTAAAAATAAATTATTTAATATGAGTAGCAATGGAGTTTTGTATATCGGACGTTTTTTTAATGAATGATTCTGTCGAAAACACACTGTTCCTACTGCTGTAAAGCATGAAGGCGTATCTGTAATAATACAGAGCTATTTTACAGCTTTTGGGCTTGCACTTTTGTGAGGAAAACATAGTGCAATATTGTGATGAAGTAGTTCCCTTAAGATATTAATTCAGCAGGACAGTGATCCTATATATTTTTTGCAGTGGTCATCCAAATCTTCAACAACATTTATAATACACAGATAAAACATGAAAAAACAATCGATTAGCAAAAGTCAAAAAAAAAAGGAAATTAAATATATAGACAAAATAAGTGTCTATACTCTATAGTAAAAAATATTCAGGGAATCCAGTGATGAATTGCAGAAAACTTTTTTAATATCTAGTTAGTTGCATATCTTTAAGAACCTAAATCTTTCAGAAATTTTGTAATCTCGAGATACACAAAAAACAACTTTAAAACTGCTTTAAGTGGACAGTGGAAGATTTAAATTGATAAGCATAACAATAAGGCAAGGAGATATATTTCTTTTATCGATTCCAAAATCTGATCTTTAAAATTCTATCCTTAATTTTACTACAAATATAACAGTATACTGAGCAAATTAAAACTGGTCAATTAGAAGATCTAACTTCCATGGCAAATTAATCCGGTTTTAAAGCATCTTAGTGAGTCTGGCCGTAATGTTTTTGTTGTTTGTTATTAGGTATTATTTTCTATAATTTTTATTAATGATTACCTTAATACATTTATATCAAAAACTACAATGAAATATTTTAGACTCAGTACGGAATTTTCACATTATTTTCTTGTTATAGTTTCTTTCATCTATGTTGCCTTTTTTAAATAACGGTAATATAAAGTTCATAAGGAAATTTGAACGTAAATAAACAATAAATCCAACAAAAAGTAAATAAAAATGTTTGTTGTTTCCAAGACTTTGGGCGATCACGTCACAAATCAGCGTTTTGTCCTTTATTGTAGTTGTTGATGCCATCTCTCAATATAAATTTATGATTCAAAATTTGTTGTAAATCGTTAATTAGATAGAAAACATATCAAAATTGTTTAGCCATAGAAGAAACTTGGAAAACTTAGGATCCTACAATTATCAATTTTTAAAAAGTCCGTTAAACCTTTATCTTTCGAATCACTTCATTTTCTTGGTGTACCTTACCCTCCTTGTACATTGGTGATCCCACTTACCCATCTGGTTTTATCTATTGCCGCTGTACATATTCAGTAGATGACATATCTATCCACTGTTGTAAATTTTTCAGTTGGAGTTGCAGCATCTTCTTGGTCCTCTTTTACCGATTATTTTTCCTTCAACTATAAGTTGTAATTGACCATATTTTTGCTTCCTCATAATATTGCTAAAGTATGTGCTTTTTCTTTCTTTAATATCGGTAATTAATTCTGTTTCTTTTCCCTTTCGGTTGGATATTTCTAATTTTGTGGTATGTGTTGTCCAAGAAACTCGCAATATTCGGCGGTAACTCTAAATTTCAAATGATTCTGTTCCTTATGAGTATTGTTATATCATATAACGTAAGAACGAAGGAAACGTAGTATTTTAGCACTATTGTTTTTGTTTTCAAATTTAATTTGCAATTAGACAGTATATTGTAAAAAATACTTGGTGCTTGTTCAATTCTACAGTGTATACTCTTCCAAGTATTTGTTAATGTATTTTAATGCTTATGTTTATATTGTGATTTTTATTAACTACTTTACTTAGTTTTATGCCATATTTTAACATTTCTACATCTTTTAATTAGAATGTGAATAGTTCCCTTCCGAGTCCATTCCTAAACCCAAATAGTGTGTGTCCAGTATGTTCATGTAATTTTTTGTAAATGCGTTGATATACTTTAAAGAAGAGCTTCAAAATGTGGTTCATGAAATTTATATTCCGATATTTCCTGCAATTCCTATCAAATAAAAAAGAAAGAAATTAAAGCCGCTCTACTTTTTCAACTGCAAAATTAATTTAATTATTTGTTTTCTGAATACAAATTTTCATGATATTAAAAAAGTTTTTCATTGTGAGTAGTGGCAGGATGGTTTAATTTTTTCGAATTAATTTTCAAATTTCATCTCTTTTAGTAATATTTCACCATATGCTCTTTGAATAATATGCCGTAGCAAAATTATAAATGTTAATAGGTGATATATTTCAAATTT
The DNA here is from genome assembly GCA_034092305.1 of Diaprepes abbreviatus. Taxonomy (NCBI): domain Eukaryota; kingdom Metazoa; phylum Arthropoda; class Insecta; order Coleoptera; family Curculionidae; genus Diaprepes; species Diaprepes abbreviatus. The sequence goes on from JASJET010000175.1 coordinate 1,429,797, forward strand.
TTCCAGTAATCCGTTCCTGGTTCTATCCAACCAAAATCCGAAAAGCGGGTATTATAAGTAAAGTAAAACAAAACAACAGTGGTCGCTGTTTTTGACAATCCGAGAAGAGCCAAGTTGCAGCGGTGACGGTTCGCTGGTACCAGCAGGAGAAAGTGGGGACAGGGGACCTGCTACATTTTTGGTTGTCTCTTTGCGAATTTACTGCGACTGATAGAAATCTGCGGGCCGAGGACCGGACTGCTCCCTTTATTTTCGGCGTTGACAGACAACTCGAATTTTCTTTATCGGAAGAAGGATTTTTGACGAAAAGAATTGGTTTAAAAATTATTTGTATTTTATATACTATGATGATGTTCAATTATCGATGGATTTTCAACTGATATCTATAGCTTCTTGACTGAAGGTTCAACAATAATATTCTGGTAGGGCTGGGCTCCACTTTTCTTGATACCCTCATTCCATACCCAATAAGAAGCGCTCTTTATCTTTATATATCTTTCATATTTTGTGATCAAAATAAAAGTCTAAATCTGAGTTTAAAAAATATATTCTGGGAAGTATTCAGCAGGCAAGACTTGACTCAAGTGATTTACTAATGCTCTATAATTTTCTCTTCTTTTCTAATAAGTTTTGGGAAACCTGTGTCACTGTATGGTGGATTTTCAAGATTCTTTTTTACATCTAACTTTAGTGGTTTGCTCTTGTATCAAATCTAGAATTTGAGACCATATAAAGGTCTCCTCCTGTCATTTTCGATACACTGAAAAGGGATATTTTGTACCTACTAGTGGCCGATGAAGAATATTCTTTGTGAAATGATTTTGGCTGTTACGGCTGTCCTAAAGACATAAGAAGCGACAGTACTTTGTTACATACTGTTGCATTCCCAAAATAATTGCAAAATTTGTAGATTTTTATGTTTCCTATACAGGGTGTCCGATAAGTACCTCCTGATTTCTCTGGAGCATACAGGGGAGGTCATAGAAAAAAATTCGTAAAGTGCCCCTTAACGGAGATATAGGGGCTACACAGCGATTTACCTTATCGGCTATAAGTTTAGAACCGTCTTGTACAATTTAATGAAATTTTAAAATTTTATAGAAGCCATAAAGACTCATTAAATCATACTGCACTAGATGTTTTACATCATCAGAGAAGTTAGGAAGGGACTTGCAGCCACACTCGTTGGGCCTAATTTTTGACAGGTGTCATTCTATAGAGCTGAAAACTGATTTTTTAAACACTTTGGTCATTTCTCTCCAAAAGAGTTACTCTTAATTTATTTCGATAAAACTGGCGGTTTTCAAGATAAACCGTTTTTATGCGAAACACTCTAAGGTTACTAATGCTAAACACAAACAGGTAAAAATTAGGTTGTTATTATAAATACCTTACTCAGAGTATGCTGATATGAATGTAATTTATGGTGAAGCGCTGTCAAATTCTTTGAAGGCAAGAATACTATATGCTGAATGATTTCCAACATGCCTTAGTACAAAAACCTTTTAAAGGGTTGATCGCAGCCCAAGGTAAACAAGTAAAATATGTTTAGAAAATATTAGAGTTAGAAGTTAAAAAGTTAGAATTGACGAATTGTTTTTTTACATGTTTTATTTAGGGTCATTCTTGCCGTAATGTGGCGGTGAGGGTCCTCCCAGGAGAGCACGAGACCTTCACGTAGAGCAACAAATTTTGCAAGGTATTGCTGATAACTCCTTAATCAGCAGAAAGCTCGCGATCCAAAATAATGTTACATAATGAATTGTACATGAAACTCTAACAGAAACAGTCACCCGTACCACGTTGAAAAGGTACACGCTATGTCTCCGGCTGATTTTCCCGTAAGACTTCAAGACCCCAACTGGTTTATACAGCAACATAACCTAAATCTAATTTTTTTTAACCTTATGTTGTTTACCGATGAACCCGGTTTTACAAGAGATGGCATAATAAATTCACACAATTTACAATTTTGGGCTCATGAAAATCTGCACGCTAAAACTCAAAACAAGCATCAACGAAGGTTTATTGTAAATGTGTGAGCTGACATCATCGCAAATAATCTTATAGCTCCATTTATTTTGGAAGGAAGAGTCACTGGTTTATTTAGAATTTTGCAGCAAAATTTAAATAATTTATTAGGTCGAGGTCGGCCTGTTTTATGGCCACCAAGGTCTCCAGACCTAAATCCCTGAGACTTTTACTTGTGGGGACATCTGAAAGAACTAGTTCATTCAACACCAGTAAATACTAGAGAAGAACTATGCGCGAATATCACAGCACAGAAATTTTTTTTCTATGACAAAATAGGGTTATCTTGACCTCCTCTGTATGTTCCTCAGAAATTAGGAGGTACTTGCCGGACACCTTGTGTATTAGCATGATTTATATAAATAGAGAGGTTTAAATTTAGTTCAGGAAAGTGAGAAAATGGGCTAGGCTTCAGAGTATTTAGTCCTTATTAGACCCGTTGTGCATCCTCTTATAGGGGACTGCCTGACTCAAACCGTCACCCAGTCTATAGATTTGAAGTAAGCTATGACGTTATCAAGAGACTTATGGCGGTCAAGGTGGGCTAGTACTCGTCTAATATGGAGCCTCTTTTTAGTAAAGAAGCAGAATATTCGCATAGGACAGGTTCTACAGTCTCATTTTCAGTTCCACAATCCCGACAGATGGGAGCGTCGCATACTTATGTATTATATAAGCTGGCAGTGCCCGGTGACGATTCGTAATCGTAATTTTTTTTTAGACATCGTCCACCTCTGGATAATTTAATAACTGCATGGAAATAAATTAGTTCTGTTATTGTTGATTAAGCCAGAGCTGCTACTGGTACTCCAACATCTGCGGCTCATTTGCTGGTTTGGATGGATAGAAGATTTTCATTGGAAAAATTTTGTCCTTTTATCAAGTATCAAGATACCACATTTTCAGCTTCAGTCAAGGCATGGATCACCCTTGTGTTAGGAAAAATGTCTAGCCTGGTTAGAGTTAGCAGTGCCTCTCTGCTGTTTGTATATATTTTTATCCTCTTGTCAGAGAATTTTTGCTGGTAATTTTGTTTGCTAGTATGTTTGTACCAGTGAGATCTATTTGATTTACTTACACAGGCAAGCTAATAGAGGAATATTTATTATCGTTGTGTAAAGAATCGCTTTAAAATTAATTTTAGAATAACTTCTTAATGAGGAAAACTATATCGTTACAATTAAGAAGATTGCCGTCCATGTAAAAATCCTGTGAGATCGTTATGGTGGTTCCAAAAAACATTGATTTTCGCCCTGTTTGTTCCTTTATTTAAGAGATTCCATTTCTGAACAGAAAGGCCAAAAATTTGTGCTAGTGCTTTCAAATAATTTTGATCTCTTGTTAAGTTATTTAGTTTAGGTTGAGCAATAACATAAGATTCTGGTGAATACATAGTTCAATGTTTCTCAAACGAATTTAAGAAAGCATTAACTCCAAAAATCGTCTCCATCGTCCCCTTCATCATCGCACATACCATTTTCATCATTATTCTCAATTTCATTGTACATATAATTCTCATCATTATTAACATTTTCATTGTTAAAATCATTCTCACACATATTATTAATTTCCTGTGAATTGTCATTATCGTTTTCTAAATCGCAGGAAATAAAATTTTTGAAGCAATTATTGCACTGTCCATCACAGCGCTCACACAAATTTCTGAAATTTTTGCTTTGTTTGAAATATTTTTCGATACAACTTTTATTTTTCGAGATAAACTCAAAAAACCGAAAATCGTGGCCATTTTAGTCCGCCATTTTTTTTGCACAGGTCTTTCAGAGTTACCATCGAGATATGTTTTATAGGATGCCGAAATGAACACATTCTAGCAAAAAAACAAATGTTACATTTTTGTTAACTAAACGCTCTTTTTTCATCTAATTTCCACGAAGTAATAGTGTTATGAAAAGCAACATATAAAGTAGTGGACATCGACGGATTTAAGAGTATTATCCAGGAGAGGGGGGGGGGCTGATCCCTATGAACTGTAGAGGCAGAAATATTCAAAGGAAATATTGAGACTACAGTCGCTCTCACTTTTATATGGTTCCTAGCTGCGTCCTAGTCAATTATGATGAAACTGATAATAAATTAATTTAGGCGCCTATTACTAACTAAATATTATATTAATTTTGCTGCTCTGTGTTTACCAGATAAATGTTTTAAAAAATTATCTATCAAATGTTCATTTTCAGTATAAGGCAGAGAAGTATTCATACTGTTTGGATCAGCATTGTTGTTATTCGAAAACTTTACGGTAGACACTAGAACAGTTGGGATGGGCGTAGGCCATCTGGCCTTTTTCTAGTTGGGCCAACGAGGGTAGTGGCTACGTATTCTTCGCAAAAATATTTATTAAGTATTTTGTAAAGTTTTATCAATTTACGAAGCACATAACTTTTATTTTCAAAAACAGGACATTTTCTGAACAAATTTGTTTTATATATACTCAAGTCATGAACAGCCATTGTTTTGATGATATAATTTTGCCTTAACTTAAAATTTCTAAATAATAGTGCCATGTGTATCTAGTTCGAAATTGAAAATGTAGTCCTTGTTGAACCAGAAGTTGGCATTTATGGGTAGGTAATTGACGCTGCACTACTGTGTGTAGTACTTTATCTTAAAAATAACTAAAATTTTAGGAAAAAAAATATTATAATAGACACAGTGTTTCGTTTAAAAAAGTAAAATTAGGAAAAAAATTTGGAATTTTCATAATTCGTTGGTTAATTATATTTAGCTTTTTTTTTTAATTCAGTTTAAAAGAAACTCAATGAATCACTGTAAAATATATGAGAAACTTTATACAATATTTATGATGATAATTAAAAGAAATGGCGATTTTTGATACCGAAAATTTTATATATATTTTTTTTACCTCGTTACTTGAATATTTGGCAATCTCTACCAAGAAAAAGAATTTTAAATTTAAATATTTTAAGCGATTTAAGATACTTTTGTTAGTTTATTCAACGAAGAGCCAATTACGGATATATTTTCTTCTCTTCATGTCACTGAAATGTCGAGGGCACCATCTTTGAGCAGCGTCTGGGCTTGTGAATTGATTATTTAAAGCTGGCAGAAAACTTTTGAGATTGTACGGACTCTTTACGTGCGCTGGCGTTTGAAAGAATGTTGCTAGTTAGGATCGAAAATGCCTTACATAGATTGAAAAAAGTCTAAAGCATGATGTGTAGTTTTCAGTATGTCGATAGACAACATGCTGTCAAATTACATAATAAAGAATTCCTCATTAATATATTTTTTTGTTACTAAAATCACACTTACAACTTCAATTCAACCCTCCATTCACCAATCTGACGTCTTTCGAGACAAAATGACTTAGACTTAACCTTTTACCCAGCTGAACCAACAGCTCCTAGAATATAAGGATTTATTGGTCGATCGCTTTAACCCAGCATAGGTCTTATGTGCGGTGTTCTTACTTTTAATGCGGAAATTTAATTAGAAGTATTTTTAATCAGGCACAGGTATTTGGGCAAGTGTATGTTCAACTCATTCTTCTTAATTAATTCCATAGTTCTCGTGTGGGTTTATATGTATAAGGCCTGAATTTTTAAAAATATACCAATGACGTTTACCAGACTAAAAGCTACCGGAAGATATAAATATGCAAAATGTGTTATCGTACTTTGGAAAAAGCAGACACTTGTGTGTACTAAAAATTCTTCTCTTTTAACTATGTATTTACAAATTCATTAGTAATATCCGTTAGATTTAACGAAAATGCAAATTTATTATTAATATAAAGAAATTGTCCAAAGAACAAAAACACTTGAAGGTTTCTTGTAGGAGGTTTTAACGATTTTTTTAAAACTAAATTGCCGTTATTTTCTACGGTCAGTTATTATCCGCGTTGTCAGATTTTAATGGGTTTTAGCAGAAATCAAGTTTAATTTATTAGAATTTTACTCCGGCTATACGGAATTTTATTTTACATTTACAACGTTGCTTCATCTATTCATAACAGGTTGCCTATTCTTGAATTGGACAAGAAACAAATAGAAAATTGTTTAAGTTGCTTTTGAAACTTATAAATAGAAAATACATTTAATTAGAAAAGTTATTTGACTGTATCAAAAATGTATTATGAATTGTTGTCATCCTAATAGACATAAGTTTCTTACTACTACAGTGAATTTATAGATGTCGTTCGACTGGCGATATTTTTCAGTCTGTCTGACATCAAAATGTGGCCCAATCTTAATATCCTGCCGATATGTCTTCGATTTATTGACAGTTAAAACTGAAAATAAAGTAGTAACAATAGTTTATCATTTTATTAAATGTTGAAATATATATATATATATATATATATATATATATATATATATATATATATATATATATATATATATATATATACCAGGGGGGACCCAAAAGTAACGTGAATTGGGCTGCGATTGAGGAGAGTGGAGGAACCCATTGTTCGAGCAAGTGTCCGTTGAATCACGCCTCTTGAGTCAGTGTGCCAAGTACTGTCGCTGTGAGTGCATCAGTTCGCCCGTGAAAATTTTTTTAGTAAAACAACTTTTTTCATGTCGTCCAAAACGTGATGGCAGATTGTCGAGAGAAGCGCGCGGAAACTATTGTAATGCTTAAGACTGCTTATGGGGATGCTGCCCTAAGTAAAACCAGAGCCTACGAGTGGTTTTCACGTTTTAAAAGTGGAAATATGTTAATTGAAGACCAACCTCTTTCAGGACGCCCCTCAACCTCAAGAAGTGACGAACACGTCGACAAAATCAATGCCCTCGTTCGTGAAGACCATTGCCGCACAATTGATCAACTCTGTGAGATGTCTGGAATGCATTGGAGTTCAATTCAGCGGATTATATGCAAAGATTTGCACATGAGAAGGGTTGCAGCCAATCGTCCCTCGCCTTTTCACAGACGAGCAAAGGGAGTGTCGACTTCAGGCATGCTTTGAGCTTCAAAATCAGCTCGAAGAGGACCCTGAATTTTTTTCCCAGGTGACTACTGGTGATGAATCGTGATGTAATTGATACGACACCGAAACAAACAGAAATCAAACCAGTGGAAGACAGCTGACTCTCCTCGTCCCAAAAAAGTTCGTCAAATGAAGTCAAACATCAAGACAATGCTCATTTGTTTCTTCGATCGCAGAAATGTTGTGCACGAGGAGTCCGTTCCTCCGGGTCAAACTGTCAACCAGAAGTTTTACTTGGAGGTTTTGAAAGATTGAGGGAGAGTATCCGGAAGGAAAGAGCAGTTCTTTCGCGCATAGATGACTGGTTCTTCCATCATGACAACGCGTCGGCCCACACCGCCATCTCCGTAAAGCAGTTTTTGACCAAAAATGACAAGACACCAATTGTCCCCCTACTCACCAGATCTAACCCCCTGTAATTTCTTTTGTTTCTCAGACTCAAAAGGGACATTTTGCCACTGTAGAGAAGACAAAACAAAAATCGCTGGAAGGCCTAAAGGACATCCCGATAAGTGAACTTAAAAACTGTTTTGAACAATGGAAGAATCGTTTGAAGAAGTGCGTTGTGGTCAATGGAGAATACTTTGAAGGTGATTAAAATTTGGTGTAAAAATGTTAAGAAATAAAGAAGTTATGACGAAATTTCCTTTTTTTTTTCTTGGTCCCCCCTAGTATATACATATATATATATATATATATATATATATATATATATATATATATATATATATATATATATAAATTCATTCTGAAAATTTCTGACTACACCTGTAGTAATTAGCCGTATTTTTAAACAATCTGATTCTTTAAGCCATCTATTGGTCTAGTTTAGAAAATTTTAGTTTTAACGTAATCTCACAAGAAGAAGTCAAGAGAGTTTAAGTCTGGAGATCTCAGCGGCGGCAACTCGCTGAAACTTCTATTTAATTTTATTCACTGCTGATTGAGGAATTAGTGCAAGATTAGGATATTTTTCTTGAAATCCTATCATCATAAGAATCTCTATCTTCTCTGCCTCAGTAAGTTTTATTATCAGTTAAAATTAACTCAAGTGACCATTTTACAAAATTTTACGAAGAAACAGGTTATGGAATAAGTTATGCTGGAAAATAGAGAGAGGGATATGTATTTTGACGAGTCTTTTAGCATCTAACCTGGGTTGTTTTGGGAGTATTGGACTTTTACTTCCTTATATTTTGCCCAGTAGTTGGAAGCCCTTCAAAAAAGAGATTAAGTTGTTGTTGTTGTTTTGCGTAGAGGGAATGTCTGTCGAGATACCCAAGATTTTGTATCTATTGCGTTGGTTTTGATAATTGGGGCAGACAAAAAAAAGTGATTTACGGTGAGGAGAAAAGCGCATGTAAGACACAGAGGCTGATCCCGATTATATATCAGGTATTTGTTGGTAATGCGTGTATCACCAGTACGTAGTCTATATATTACAGATTTCCTTCTAGTAAGTGAATGATCTGTTTTATTGTTGAAGTAGAAGTATTTGATGTTGTGTAGTTTATTTTTCTCTAGGGTTCGATCCCATTCAAGTTGGATGAGATTGATAATAAGGTTGTTGGAGTAAGTATTAAAGTGTTTGATATATGAAATAGGATTGAGGGAGTGTTTGAAGAGGGAATTCCCCCTTTTGTTACCCTGTATACCCACTTGGCTAGGGGTTCATAGGACAGTTATATGTTTATTGTGCATACGTCCTCTCTCGTGGAGATATTTAATTAGTTAGGGTGTGTAGGGATGTAAGAAGAGATATTTTGAATAGAACTGAGTGAATCCGGTAGCTATTATCCATTCTGTGTGGCAAGATGATATGATGTTCTTAAGGGCACTGTATATTACATATAGTTCTCCGGTTAGAATACTGCTTGTTTTGTGCATTATAAATAATTTTTGAGTCCATGAAGAGTAGATTGCTGCAATAGTTTGAGTGGCAGTTTTAGATTCGTCTGAAGATTTTCCTGATCAATTGAGGGGAGGTGTTGTGTTTTGCATATATAGTGAGGGAAAGGTCTTGTACAAAGGGGGACATACTTCACGGAGGTAATGTGTAGCCATTGTTATGCGGTATAAAGCATGTAGGCAAAGAAATTTGCAGTTTGTCCTTGAACTCTTGGAATCTTTGTCTAGAACTAGGGGGGTATTTATTGGAGGGAATTATCCATGGATTGGTGAATTGGTGGAATAATTTTGATATAGGGATGTTGGGCCTAGAGAAGAGGAAATAACCATAGTTGAAAAGTTGTTTGTCTCTGATATATTTCATGGGTAGGGTTTCAGCTTCACATATGATACTGTTAATGGGCTTATATAAAATGGGTCTATAGCCAACCTAATTCCATTGTTTTGTATGGGATTTAACCTGTTTAAAAAGGACGGGGGTGGGGGAGGATAGAGCCATATATAAAGGAGTCATAGCCAATTTTAGAAAAAGAATGTCGATCAGAGCCCCATATGGTGTCTGTCAAGATTTTTATGATTTTGAGATCGTACTTATCCTGGAGCTTATCAATGTGATATTTAAAATTTAATAATTGGTCGAAGGTTATTCCGAGGAATGATTTTTTTGTTACGAGTTGTGTGGAGATCTTATTAAGATGCAGGATGGAAACTTTGGGACAGTTTCTTGTTGGACAGAAATGAACCATATTTGATTTTCCAGGAGCACAGAAGATTTCAAATGAGATTTTGACATAACATCTGTCAGTTTCTACAAGGAACCAAACTAATTATGTTTGACACGAGAAATGTTTCAAAAGCATTTTTAATCGGGCATAGATATTTGGGCAAGTGTGTGTTCAACTCATTCTTCTTAATTTCAAAATTTTTGTGTGGGTTTATATGTATATGGTCTGAATTTTTAAAAATATACCAACGTTTACCAGTTTAAGAGCTACCGGAAGATATAAATATGCAAAATGTGTTACTGTATTTTGGAAAAGGCACACACTTGTATGTACTAAAAATTCTTCTCTCTTAACTATGTATTTACAAATTCATTAGCAATATTCATTAGATTTAACGAAACTGCAAAGAGAATTTAAGGTTTTTATCTGAGGACCAAGTGACAAAGGAGTTAAAAGAGGTTTGAGGGAGCTATAGTTGGAGTCAGCCCAAGAATGGTATAGTAAGCTGGCCAATAATTATTGTATTTCATTTTGAGTTTTAACTGTCGATAAATTGGAAACACTTGCATTTAGGTATAGGACATGTAGTAAAACAATGATTAAAATTCGGCAGTGAGTGTAAGAACTATTAAAAAATTGGGGGTCACAATTTTAAAAATCAAATTGCAAGCACTGCTTCTTTGGAATCACCCTGTAACATTTAATATATTGGAAGAAACTGTTACTAAGAAAACAAAGTCGACATGTCCGAGATAAATAGTGTTTTTTAAATGATGAATTTATTCTTGACTTTACGTCCTCATTTTATGCTAGTCTATTGCTTCACAGAGTACATGGTTTAATATTAATCGGGAAGTATATCCATTTGTTGGTTCGGTTTCTGGTCGAATCTTGGAGACGATCTCATTTAGCACCTTCTGTGATGTTTGATTGAAGATCAACAAGGAACCAACTTAAATAATTGAAATTTTTTATAAAATCTAATTTAGGATATCGGCTTTATGAAATAAAACTATAAAAGATTAAAGAATAAATCTTTAAAAAACAACCAAGATAACCATCCAATAATTTACCACTATATTAATTAGCGACCATCTTTCAAGATAACTTCTCGAAATAATTCGCAGAGCCAAAATAATAAACTTAAAAGCTTATGGAGAATTGATAGTGATCTACCGTAAAACACGCAGGCGTACTCCCGGCCTAAACGATTCAAAATGAGTTAAAATATTAATATAACGATGCATAAAAAATAAAATTAAAAAGACAAAAAGGTTGCGATCTGTTCATTAGTTTTTATGAGGTCGTCTTTCTTGCAGTCGAGACGGCTTCGTTCGCTCTTTCTCATCCGGTAAGGATAAGACAAAGAGGGACCGGTGAACCTCTTAAGAAAACCAATCAAAACTCGATCAGCAATTTTCTCTAGCTCTTGTGGGATAATAATAACAAAGGCAGCCATTAATTACAATGCTGAGATCTGGAGTATGCGTTTATATATACCAAGTGAAGTTGAAACACCAAGTCTGCAATTAAGAAACTCATTAACAATGCTTTATTTATAAACCGTGCAAAGGTTGAAGTACACATTTTTACACGAGCTTCGGTGTGTTTGTAATAATTTAGATGATAATGTGTTTTTTTGATCATTAATCTTGCAATTGCTCTGTAGAGATTTTTCATCTACTTATTTCTCATTTTATAGATGAAATTGTCAGGTATTAACTTTATTTTCAGAACTTTTTTATACCTAGAATTAGTTTTTGTTATAAAATTTCGATTAAATATTTTTTCTTATTTTTATAAATAATTCTCCTTCAAGCAATAACGCTATTTCTCAAAACTATAGTGTAAGCAAGGTGAGGACCAGCCAGATTTCAGCTCGTAATGAATTTACAATAAGATATATTCGAAATTATCGAATTATTTCATTTGTTTATAAGCCATAAAAAGGTATCATTTTTATCATTTCCTTATCTAAGCATAAAGTGTCTTTACAGGTCTACAGTATATCATCTGTTTAAAAGTTCAGCATCAAAAATAATCCATGGGCGTTAAATTCGGTAAGCCAGTTGGCTAATTTGCAGGAATATCATTCCGTATGCCGAATCATACATTTTTAAAATTTGAGTTATTTCTAACTTAAATGTAATATAAACAAGATTATACTTTATTATTTGTAACATATATTACATTTTTTGACAGATTATTTAACCTATTAGATACACAATTCTCAGATATAGAAATCAAATTGTTGTTAAAAGGCCCAAAATATAACCCACCTTCTACTCCCTATAAAATAGAAACTCTAACAACTGATGTCAAACTCGCCCTTTCAAATTATGAAAACATAAGTCTATCTAAAGAACAGATTACAACCTTGATTCATAACTTCAATAAAACCACGTCACCTGCAACACTAGGGAGAATAATTGTCAAATTTATTCAAAAGAAAATAAATGATGATAGTCTATCAGTTAGAAGATCCGACAAAGGCAACTCAATAGTTATTTTAAAGAGAGATCAATATAACGAAAATTTTTTAGATTTTTTAAATAAATAAAAACCTACTTTATTAAAGAAAGACCCTACCGAAAAAATACAGAAGCTGCTAAAAACAAATGAAATTTTCTCGAGTAAAGAAAAGTACCATATAATAAATAAAAACCCAACACCACCTAACTTATACGGCCTAGTAAAAATTTACAAAAAAGTTGCCCCATAATACCAGTAGTTTCGTACTCTAATACCCTCCCAAAGAGAAATTGCAATTAAACTTAATAGCAACCTAAGAAAGTTAATCAACTTTAAACCTTGATACTTATTAAAAAACTCAATAAGCCTAAACTTAAAAATAAAAAATCTTAAACTTCCTGAAAATGCAGTTCTAGCCTCATTTGACATCGTCAACATATTCCCTAATATTCCTTCTAATGAATGTTATCACATTTTAACAAGAAAGCTGAAAAATAAAAACGTTAATCCCGTTATAGTTCCAGAAGTTTTACAACCGCTGGAATTATGTGTAAATGAAAACTATTTTCAATAAAATAATCAATTTCATAAACAAACATACGATCGAGCAATGGACTCCCTGTTAAGTTCACTGCTAGCAGAAATATTTATGTCAGAAATCGGGGAATCAATAGTGAATTCAAAATATGGAGAAAAAATTTTTCTTTTGGTATAGATACGGTGACGATATCATAATATGTTTCAAGATAAATAAAAAAGAACTTGAACACACTATCAGCCATTTAAACTCCATACTTCCCCAAATCAAATATACACTAGAAGTAGAAGAAAATGCCTCAATAAACTTCTTAGATTTAAAAATTTCGAAAACAACTCAAAAAACGATACGATTGAATATATACAGAAAATAATCTTACAGTGACAGAAAAATTCCTCACGACTCCCTTCATTCCAAAACACATGAAATGGCAGCATACAGAGCAATGATACTTCGTGCGTTCTCTATATCACCTTCCAAAGAAGATCTAGAGAAAGAACTCTACACAATCAGAACAGATACACACAACAACGGTTATGCACTGTCTGAAATAAATTCAACCATTTCCAAAAAACAGTCTATTCGCAGATCAAAGAACAAAATATTAGAAAATTCCGAGCTCTTAAGTTTTTTTGGGGAAATTTCTAGAAAAATATCAAACATCACTTGTAAAGACAAATATAACATGGCCTTCAAACCTTCTAACCGATTATCTAACCTAATACATAATGTTAAAGACAGATATAATAAATATAAAAAAATCAAGAGTTCATAACTTCAAAAGTTAGAATGTAATGAAAACAATAGCTATTACATTGGACAGACAAGAAGAAATTTTGAAACTAGATTTAATGAACTCAGATCCTATTACAGACTTAAGAAAAGAAGATCTAATTTCTCAAATCATCTTTTAAACGTGAACCATGAATTCCCATATTTAAATAGCTTACAAATATTACACTATGAAGAGGAAGGAGAGAAATTAAACATATTAGAATATATTGAAATATGTAAATAAAAAAAGGTCAAAATATAAACCTTCTCCATATTTAACTGGAATTTGGAAATTCCCCGTAATTAAGTGTAATATACATCAATAAAATTAGCCCATCTTTCTTAAGTTTAGGACCAAAAAAAACCGACATTAGAGAAAGCTATTGTAAACGTCGAAATATTTATTACACCATCTGCTATCTTATATTTATATATAAGCAGTAACTTAATTTTTAAACCATAATATCTGAAGATGTACTTATTACTATGAAATTACTGTAATGCCAAAAATTTAATATATATGACAAATAACAAAGTATAATCTTCTTTATATTACAGTTAAAATGCAATATTGTCACAAAGTAGCGGACGAATTCATCACTTTTGTGATATCTGACTCTTTTGCATGAACTACAAGGTCTTCTAGATGATTCTAGTAATAAACAAGGTGGTAAAATCACAAGAGCAATCTGTCAATGATCCTTACTCATGCATTAATTTTAAATTTATGTTGGTAATGCACAACCTTCATTGCATGCGGGTTTTCGTCAACGTAAGCATGTTCATTATGTAAATTTGTCATAGCCCTTTCTGTAAAGCAATACTCGTCAGAAAATATTTTTTTTATGAAAATGTACGTCATCGTTTCTTCGTTCATTAATAAATCTACAGAAACCTAGTCTAAATTCGAGGTCTTGTGCTGTCTGGCGGTGGCATGGATGCAACCGCTATGCGCTTAAAGCCTTGTTCACTGTATCACAGTGTGTGATGTTCGTACTCCAATTTTCTTCTACTCGTTTTAAAATCTCTTCCTCAACCTCGGGTGACCTAGTTGTAAGACTCTGTCCCTAATCATTCATTGCAGGAGCAAAACTACCAGTTTGTCGAAGATGCCTTTCAACAGAGGCCAATGTTTGGTGGTTTGGTACGCGTGTAGTTAGAAATCATTATCACTGTACTCTCACGGACTCTAGACTATTTCCTTGGCAATAACGGTAAACTAATACCAAAGAAAATGGTATACTTCGTCAATGCTAATACTATATCGTTTATTTTTGCGTTAGTCTAGTATTTGGTTACAGCGAAAAAAAAATATAATTTAGATACCCTGTATTTGGGAAACAATCAACTTTTACATCAAGGTAAATTGAGCGTGATCCTCATAATTTAGCATCAGAAATTTGCGCTAGTATTTTGTAGAGACTTATTAGAGACACCTTGTATATCGAAAAAATATATCTGCCCTTCTATATGTCATAATATTCCAGGTCACACTTTACTGATGAAGTCGTCAGCTGCAGGAATATCACGCAGGTCCGAGAAACACAAGTTAAAATAAACACTATTACCATTATGAACGGTTATCATTAATCTACACTGTCAAAAGGAAATGCATTAAATTTAATGTAAATATGCTGGACGCAAATTTTACAAACGTTTATTAAATGCGTTTAATGTAATGCATTAAATTTAATAATTTACATTAATCTAAATTAATTTATCGCATTAACTCCAATGTAATCATACATTAAATTTAAAGTTTTGATCATTACTTTTTAAGGTGATTCAGTCCTTTAAGCAACTTATATCTTATATCATACTAAACATAAAGTTAAATACAAGTTGCGGCATCTCTCTGAATCGCATGCAATGTACCTTATCTAATATGGAATAATAATGTATATTCCTTTAATGTTAAAGTACATGTGAATTAAGTTTAATGTACAGAAAGTTGAAATATGGTTTAAGTTACTTTATTGAAATTTAAGATACCATTTAATTACGATTTTAAGTACAAAATCATTAAATATAATGTAGAATGGACATTAAATTTACATTAAGTTTAAGATTATTTTTAACAGTGTATATTGCTTTAGCCAAATTGTAGTCACCAAAAATCACTCAAACTGGATTTCGTTGATAGATACACAGCCTCAAAAATGTTCTTTTGAAACCCAAGATGTGATTGTAACACACAGTTGTTCAACACTAGCCTTTAGGATTTTTATGGATGGTGATTAATGCTTTCCGGTCCCTCTGCCTACTATCACGATTACTGCATATATGATAAAATTAGGATCATTTCATTGGGTGAAATATGCTTTAAAAATAGAATTGTTACCATGACTATAATATGACAGACGATAACCTCCAGATCAAATTCTACAAGCTTTATTTTCGTTTGCCTAAATTTTGAAGGTAGCGTGTTTCAATTTAACAATAGAAAATGAGCCTTAAAAAATGAATATAAAGGTCAGCTACCTCCTGCTTTTTGCGCTGCTAATTCTTTGAGCTACCGTCATACAGCACTCATATAAGTAAGCAACTGTTTGTTCAAAGAAACTGGAAGCAGGCGTAATTAGTTTCTTTTTGATGTTTTGAAGTTTTTCAAATCGAATATGTATAGGTTCTTCTACAAAGACATCACCACAAGAATAGCAAATGAGCAGCAAAAAAACTGTTACTGTGTCTTGTAGTAACCTCAAAAATTATCTAATTTTCTTATATGTATTGAAAACTATACAAATATTGAATCTTTGAAGCAAGGTGGCGGTTATACTAAAGTTTATAATCAGTGTTCTTGTATCCGATAAAAAAATGACAACTGACGACAAATTGACAAGCGATAGTGAGAATTTACATTTATTGCATGACTTCCTGTGCCTCGAATGTCCCATGCTGGTAACCTTTATTTTACATATCTATATTAAAAGGAAAATAGCATTATTTGATTCAGTCCTCAATGCAAAATTTTAATTTGAAATGTTGTTGACGTCATCACTTTTCCTGTCCACGGGTATAAATTATTATTAAATAAGTTAAAAGTGTAAATTTGCTTTCTGAGTATTTATGTGGAGTGGTAGAACTAAGCTCTTATACTGAACAGGATATGGATCCCTTTCATTATATATAAAGTACATCTCGATGTTTTTAGATTCAGACTAAGTAATTAAATTAGTTGTCTTAATTTAATGTTTTAAACCAACTTAACACTACTAATAATCCTTTTATTTTCAGGTGAGTCTTAAACAACAACAACTGAAAATAGCTGTAGAGAAAAATGCTTTAAAGGAGAGTAAGTAGTTCATTATTTATCAAATATTACTTTTAAATTTAATCAATAATATAAATAAATTTTTCTTGAAATTTAATTCATAAAAAAATCATTGACAGGAGCTTTTCTGATATATTGACAGTCATCAAGCAGTTATGACATTATAAAGGCATAAACTTTAGGTTTTTGCTTGAATTATTATATTCTGTTAGTATAAAATACAACTAAATATATCCCATGCCTAAATTAAATAGTTTTTAAGACATTGATATATAAATAATGATAATTTTAAAATTTTAATAGGCCATGAGAATTCAAGGGTATAATAACTTTCTATCAAAAGATTTGCTCATTCTTATCTTGGATTTCATTTTCTATTCAGAAATGCCAACTTGCGGTTTAACAGGAAGTAATATATTTCGGTTTCTTGTTATTCTCCAAATAACTTTTCGGTTAAAAAACTGATTTAATTAATTTGATTTCAACTAAAAATGTTGGTAGACACACAAATTATAGAAATGCAGTTTATGTAGATGTAAATTAAGATATAGGGAAGACCCGTACAAAACCGTACATCTGGATAAAACCATATAGGTCTGATATTTCCTATACTAATTCAAATTTCCCGCTCGCGCGCTGTCAATAAGTGATCACCAATAGAAACTATTCTTCAGTAAATACTTGTCAGAGTACTCATCAGCGTTATGAAGTTGTCGGAAAATATTGTTTTTGGGTGTTTTAATCTTATTTTTGTGCCAAAAAGAATATATTTCTTGAAGTTTTTACGATTTCTAGATTAGCCCTGTTTGGTATACGATAAATTATTTATATTTATTGTGCAATCATGAAGTTCTTAACGGCGAATCAAATCTATGAATGTAGTGGTGCGTAAATGTATGTGTGCTGTGCTTCTGGGCAAAACCGTATGGGTTAAAACCAGTTTGGCTGATTGGTATATGGTTTTGTCTGTCTGTTTCAGTAATGATTATTAAATCAATTTATGCGTATTTCTGTTTATAGAGGGTTCGAAATGCCGCGAAATTATTAGGTGATCACGAAGAGGCAAAACTGGGATAAGGAAAAAAGTGTTATTCATTGCGACTTTGGGTATTTAGAAGCTGCAAAAACTTACGGCGTACCTAAATCACCATTACAATATGGGATTAATAAATACAGTCGACCGGTGATTTAGTTGTGGTAATTAGTAAAAGAATAAATGCACCTTTGGGGGGTAGCAGAAGTACCGAAAGCTGGAAAATACTGAGATTTTTTTCGAAAAGAAAAATCTAAAGATATCATTTCACCGATTGGTTTATCTCAGTGGGATGAATACTTTTCAAAATTGCTAGCAGAAGAAAGAGCAGAATACTAACAAACAGTACAAGCTGATTCCGGCGTGCACGTTCGCACCATAGCATTTCCACTAAGGATATATTGCAACGAAGTCAAGCAAATATGCCAAACATTAAAAAACCGAAAATCATCAGGTGCCGGAAATATCCCGCCTGAGCTACTTAAATACGGCACAGAGAAGTTATACAGACAATTGACCAACCCCTACCAAAAATGTATAAACGGAGAAAAGATACCCGAAGAATGGACAACATCCTATATTACCACTATTCACAAAAAAGGAAGTCAAGACGTCTGTGATAACTATCAAAGAATTGCGGTTCTTTGCACAATCTCGAGAGTGTATGGGAAACTAGTCAAAAAGAGAGAGCGAATACTTAGATATGGAGGCATAAGAACAGGCTGGATTTAGAGCAAGTAGATCTACTGTTGACCATCTCTTTACAATAACCCAGCTCATTGAGAAAAAATCAGCACAGAACCAAGAAATACACCTGCTCTACGTGGATCTCAAAAAAGCCTATGACAGCGTACCACAACAAAAACTCTGGGAAGCTCTAGAAAAAACAAATATAAATATAATACTTATCAAGGCTATTCAAGAGCTCTATTCAAATAATACAAGCAAAATAAAGAGAGGGCATAATATGTCAAAAGGATTTACGGTTAGCAAAGGGCTCAAGCAGGGATGCTGTTTGCTGTTGTCTCCAACCTTGTTTAAAATCTACTTGGAACAAGCGTTAAAAACATGGAAAAGAAAGTGCGAAAATATGGGTATTCCACTAAACGATTCCATACTATACATATTGTGTTTCGCAGACGACCAAATAGTTCTGGCACAAGACTACGAAGATCTAAAATACATGGCTCGTAAGCTAATAGAAGAATATCAAAAGTCGGGGCTAGAAGTTAACATCAAAAAAAGGAATACATGTGTGTTGGGGGACAGCAACAAAACTTGATTCTGGAACAACAGCAGCAGGAAATAAATCACTGTGAGTAATACAAGTATCTCGGAATGCATATAACTAACGACGGCAAACTTGACGAAGAAATCAAGCATAGAAACAACCAGGGACGACAAGCTGTTAGACAGTTGAACAGCATATTGTGGGATAAAACAATATCCAAACAAAACAAACACAAAAACTTCAATAGTATTGTTAAAAGCATAGTCACCTATGGAAGTGAAGTATGGCCATTGAAACAAAGAATTCTAAGAACACTGGAAGCTACAGAAATGGATTATTGGAGAAGAGCGGCTGGAAAATCCAGAATAGACAGAGTCAGAAATGAAAGAATCCAAGAAATTATGGGCGTTAAGCACAATATAACAGAAGATATTAAAATCAACCAACTTAGATGGTACGGACATGTTCAACGAATGGACGATACTAGACTTCCAAAAAAAGTTTTAAATTGGGCACCACAGGGAAGAAGAAAGAAAGGTATACCCAGACTAAGTTGGAGAGGAGTGGATAAAGATATAAGAACAAGAGGAATGGATGCAAACCTATGGACAAACCGAGATCAATGGAGACTGGAAATCAGAAGACGGCGTAGAACGTTATAAACTGATGTTATATATATATATATATATATATATATATATATATATATATATATATATATATAATTAGTAAAAGATTAGGATGATTCAAACCGGTGTTGCTGAACAAGAAATAGTTGATCTTGCATTGGAAATGAAAAGACGTTTATTTGGCCTCACAAGACTTTTGACGCTTAGCATATGAGTTTGTGGAGGCTAATAATGTGATACATAACTTTAACACAACAGTTAAATTAGAGGGTGAAGACGGGTTGGCTGGTTTCATGAAACGGCAACCACAGTTATTTCTTCGGGCAGCAGAGCCAACATCACTAGTGGGTGCTGTGAGATTTAACAGGATCAGTGTTAAGATTTATTAAAGAACCTGATGGATAAGTACAAATTTCCACCAACAAAAATCTTTAATGTCGATGAAACGCGTTTAACAACAGTCCCGAAAGAACAGTCAAAAATAATTGATTTTAAAAGAAGTGGTTAGATAGAAAGTGATATTTTTGTGGAGTGGCTAAATCATTTGATCCCAAATGTCACGCACAAAAAAGAAGACCCAGTCTTACTTTTGTCAGACGGATACAAAAGTCACACAAAATAAACCTTTGATTGGTAAGGCTAGCGAAAACGGCGTTATAATCCTGAATTTACCACAGCATTGCACGCAATACCTGCAACTTTTAGACGTTGCTTTCATGGATCTACTTGGCAGTAAATTTGTGGCTTCGTAATAATCCAGGTAGAGTGGTTTCTACTTTTGAAATATCACATCTTTTTGGGTCAGAATATTGGAAGGCTGCAACATTGCAAACAGCTATATCTGGATTTTTGAAAACAGACATCTATCTAACAAATCGAAACATTATACTGACTGATTTTAGCAACAATTTCTGCTTCGATCGAAATGAAAATTAACCAAGGAAACGATAGTCACGTGATTAGCATTATCTGCTAAATTTTAATTTTTTTTTCCAAAAAATATTTAAAAGTGGGGTTATATATCAAAATATCGGAAAAAGTTATTGGAATAAGTTTTTCTAAATGCAATTTTCAGTCCATATGCAAAATTTCAGCTGTATAAAAAATTTATATTTTTTGCCCATTTTTTGTAAATTGTACCACTGTTGCAAAATAAGACTCAACGCAACCTACATAAAACTTCTTCGCGTTGACAATTCTTTATCCCAGACATACGTTGTTTAAAGTAGCGCTATATTAAATGTGCGTTTTTCTACAAAATCCAAATAGAGCTGTTAAAATTTGGTCACATGTGATGCCAAGTTTATTTGTTTTTGACCTTGTATAATAACTATTTTTGAAAACGGAGTTTGTGTCTAAAGTAAAAGAAATTTTAATAATGGACATTTAAATTAAATAGTTGAAATTAGATAAACTTTACGTAAAGTTAAATAAAAATTTATTTTCCACCTAATGCAGACTTTACTAATGACACTGTGTACTTGTTTGTCTTAATTATACTATACAAACTATGTTTTCAAAAATAATTATTTTATAAAGTTACCTTATACAGGGTCAAAAACAAATAAATTTTGCATCACATGTGACTACACACCCCTATTTGGATTTTGAAGAAAAACACACATTTAATATGGCGCTACTTTAAACAAAATATGTCTGGGATGAAGCATTGTCAAAACTAACTAGTTTTATATAGGTTGCGTAAAATCTTATTTTGCAACAGTGATGCAATTTACAAAAAATGGACAAAAAATTTAAATTATCTTATACAGCTGAAATTTTGCATATGGGCTAATATTGCGTTTAGAAATACTTTTTCTAATAACTTTATCCGATATTTCAAGATATCACCCCACTTTAGAATTTTTTTTTGGTAAAAATTTTTTTGGTTAATTTTCATCTCGATCCAAGCAGAAATTAGTACCAAAGTCAAATTTCGAATAAAGCTGTTATTAAAAAAAATCCCACATGATGCTTACTTTACTGGTCACACTGTATATAGAGTTATACTTAGCACCGACTGTGCCTCAAAATGACTCAGTACCCTCAACTTCTAAACTCTTGAAAGATTGTTCAACTCATTCCAACCTTACTACTAATCTATAGCTAACTTCATTTCGAGTGTCAGTGCCATAACCTAACTAGACCCAAAACCTTCTACTTCGAGTGACGTAAGTAAAAGTAGAAGTTCAAAATTGCCTGTATCCCTAACAGTTCTCTTACCATTCCCTAAAATAAATAGTGAAAAAAAACGACAAACTAACTACTGAAGAAGCAAATCAGCTGTTATCACTTCTTCTTATAACACAAGTTATTACCTGATTCTCAAAAGGCAAAGAAAACGTCCATTCTTAAGTTAAACCAACCACCAAAGCGTAAAACGAACTACCAAAATAAACAAAGAAAGTAAAGAATAATGAAATGTTTTTGTTTGTATTGCTGTGAAGATTGATTGATTGATTTATATTAATTAAAGACATGTCAACCCATGAGGGTTTTCTTGGTGTCCATAGAAGAAAAGCGTTAAAATAAAACTTCGTTTCTTAGTATGCTATCCAAAAATAAATATGTAAATAAATAGATAAAATATTAAAACACATATTAGTAAAAACAAGGGACATAATCAGAAGACAAATGGGGTTATATACTAAAAGACTAGCATGTTTATACATGTATGCACTAATTTAAGGTTTATATATGAGATAACAGGGGGGAGTCTCGAAGGAAGTAGAAAATTTTGATGGTATTTTCATAAGAGAGTTTCTCCTTTAAGGGGCCCTTGATATCATGTTCAACCAGATGATGAGAGTATTTGGGGCAGATGTCCAGAATATGTTTAACTGAAAGAGCTACCTCGCATTGGTTACATAGGGGGGGATCAGAGCGATCGATAAGATGGCCATGTGTTAGTCTAGTGTGGCCAATTCTGAGCCTGGCCATAACGGACAGGGGTTTTCTAGGAAAGCTCTGAAGAGCAATATTAATGTATATTGTGTCTTTTATTTCATGTAGCTTATTTTCTTCCAATTGAAGATCCCATTCCAACTGCCAAAGGAGTCTTATTTTATGCTTAGAGAAAATACGAAGATCTCCGGGGCAGAAGATGAGATTAACAGAAAGAGAGGTGGGATCACCCTTTGCCAAAGTGTCAGCCTCCTCATTTCTTCCGATGCCCACATGACTAGGTATCCATAGAAATGATACTTTCTTTTTTTGTATGCTTATTCTTGTCAGGTTGTATTTTATATTCATGATCAAAGGGTGAGTGGGATTATATGATTTTAGAGAAGTAATAGAATTTAAGGAATCACTGGCCATAGCCCATAATTTTTTGTGGAATCCTTTTATTATCTCAGTGGCCTTAAAAATCGCAAACATTTCTGCAGATAGGATACTGGTGGATGGATGTAGGGAGTAAGAGTATTTATGAGGGGAAAAAAAGACAGCTGCACCAACTCTAGAATCGGTCTTGGATCCGCCAGTAAATACCATTGCATGATCTCTGTATTTAGTGTGAGTGAGTTCATTAAAGTACTTTCTAAGGAGTTCTCTGTTGCAGGTCTCCTTAGAGTATTCCAGAAAGGACAGATCGGTAATGATGGGCGATAAATTCCATGGAGGGAATGTAAATCTTTCATGAGAGATCGGGTCTGGGAGCGGGTGAGAGGTGGTTTACCATAGTGAAAGGAATCTCATATGTGAGCCAGACATACTATTGTTGGGAGACGGGGGGAAATGCAAGAAATATTAGGAATGAGATATAAAGGGTCTAAATTTCAGAGAGTTTGCATAGTTTAGCAGCAATAGATTTCTTCTGTGATGAAGGGGGAGAAGTTCTGACTCGCAATATCAACTGGAGGTGGGGCTGGTACGAAAAGCTCCCAGGGCCATTCGTAATCCGCTATTATGGATGGGATCTAGTCTTTTGATAAGGTAAGGAGGGGCAGATGCGTATGTCACCGAGCCATAGTCCAATTTTGAGAGGATGAAAGAGTTATGTAGTCTTAATAATGAGATACGATGGGAACCCCATTTAATGCCAGAGAGCATTCTTAAAATGTTGAGATCTTAGGAACACTTAGCCTTAAGGTAGCCAAGGTGTTGTCCGAAGTTTAGAGAGGAGTTGAAGTATAGACCCAAGAATTTGTGGGCAGGGGGGTTGGGATTGCTGTGGAGAATATGATGTTACCCGTTTAAATGAGGACTGGATTCAATGTACTAATTGTGACAGGTAGGCTTATGAAAACTGCTGTGGTTTGGATCAAGAAGAGCTGGCTTCTTTTGAATGTCTATCTTGCATTGCTAATCATTAACTTATACATGAAGAAAAATCGTACAGTGTATACGATTTTGGCCACCCTTCGAGGTGAAACCGGAAAAAAATAAATATTTTGTTATTGTGTGATTATTATGTTTTTATTAGATTTAATTAATTTGTTACTGGTGAAAAATGTACAAGCATGGTAACACTTATTTCTCTATCAACTAGAGGACTTCGACCTTAGCTATACAATTTTGACCGGGTCTCTCCTACGATATATTTGGGAAAAATTTGGCCTTTGCAGCATGTACAGGGTGTCATCATAAAAAAAAAGACATAGTACATATGTATGAAATTGAAAACAGTCGCTTTAAAAGTTGATTAATTTTAAATGAGTCATTTCGTGGATTGACGACTATATTTTCAAAACACCTGGTAAACTTCCAACCAGTAACGAGAAACGCTCCTAGTTGGCAATTTTTCTGAAAACTAATTATAAATGCAACTTAATTTTTTACAAACGAAACGGAGACCCACTAAATTATCGGCCTTTAAGAAAAATAAAAACGAAGCTTAAAATATTGACTTAATGGTTTCTGTAAGCGTTATCTTCGTCATGTTCCATCGAAGGAGGCGCGAACAAACTTGTTTTTTGGTGTCATTAAATGTAAAATACAGCTATTTTTCAATGTAGTAATTAATAAATTTAAATATAAAATATATTTATCGATAAACGTCGAAGCGGTCTATTTTTGTTTAAATGTTCGGTACGAGATGGATATTTATAATTAACAGGACTGACTTAAGACTGAAAGCTTTTTTGTCAATCTGACCATTTTCTTCTTTAAATAGTTTTAGTTCTTGTTCAAGTTCAAAATAAACCCAACTTAGTGTATATTTCTTGACAATACACTTACTTATAATTGTGCATAGGTCTTGAGTGATTTGATTACTTTTTATAACCATTATCAAACAAATACAGTGGCCAACTGCAATGGTCATTTTCTTGCTTTGATTTTAAATGACTATAATACCTTCTAATGAAAAAGTACCCGGAATTCTTCAATAAAACAAAAACTGTTTAATTATTCATCGATATTCATTTTTTTTCTTTCAACGTAATCTCCACTGCAAGCAATACACATATTCCAATGCTTCTTTCAGTCTTGAAAATACTTTTAGGTCGATTTTGGAATTGCCTTCAGCTCCTTCTGCGAATTTTCCTTTATCGCCTCAATCGTCTCAAAACGGTTTTCGTGAAGTGGTAAGATGAGTCGTGGAAATAGGAAAAAGTCACAAGGAGCCATGTTGGATGAATATGGAGCTTACGGAAAGGTTCGAAGGTTGTTTTTTGTTAAACAGTCTCGTACAAGATGAAATGTGTAAGCCGGTGCGTTGTCGTGGTGGAGAAATCACGAGTTGTTGCTTCACAATTCTGGCCTTTTGCGACGAACACTTTCCCTCAAACGCTTTAATACGCTCACGTAATAGTCGCTTATTTACTGTCCGGCCTGGTGGAAGAAATTCGGAGTGGACCACACCACGGCAATAAAAAAACAGTCAAAAAAACCTTAATTATGGATCGACTTTGTTGGTATTCTTGAAGAACTAGAGTCAAATAGAAGGAATAACAGAACTAGACGTTTCTTCCAAGAGGTAAAGGATATAAAAAACGGATTTAGACCCAGAGTTGGAACAGTAATAAAGAATGACGAAGGTAACCTTATTACAAATGAGGCTGATCAGGCAGATGAAGCCCGGCCTGAATATACATACCTTACGGCCGAACCCATAGTAGAAGAACCTACAGTGGAAGAAATGTCATGAGCTATTCAAAAACTTAAAAACAACAAAGCCCCAGGAAACGACAATATACCGGGAGAATGTTTAAAAAAGGGAGGAGAAACCTTGAAACGTGCTTTCTATCAACTCATCTGTCAAATATGGAAAGAAGAAAAAATACCAACCTCCTGGAAAGAAAGTGTGATAATATCAATACTTAAGAAGGGCGATAAAACGTGCTGCTCCAATTATAGGGGTATATCCCTTATTAATACAGGATATAAAGTCTTCTCTGTAATGATCTTAGAACGATTGACTGCGTGTGTGGAGTATCAAATAGGAGATTACCAGTGTTGATTTAGAAAAAACCGCTCACCTGTAGATCAGATATTCACGATTAGGCAATTAATGGAGAAATGTTGGGAATACAACAAAACATTGCACCATCTATTTATAGATTTTAAACAAGCATACGATAGCATCATAAGAGTGGATTTGTGGAATGCTATGGCAGAAGTGGGCATACCGAAGAAGCTAATTAACCTCACCAAAACATGTGTAGAGGGATCTACAAGTGCAGTAAGACTCGAAGGAAGATTGTCAACCTTCTTTACAATCAACAGTGATCTTAAACAAGGCGATGCGCTGTCTCCACTCCTCTTTAACGTCGCCTTGGAAAGCATCGTGCGAAAAACCAACACAAAAACGCTCCTGTTTAGAAATCAATGTCCGCGCATCATACTGGCGTTCGCTGATGATATCGATATTGTAGGTAATACAACTACCAATGTCAAGGAAGGGTTCTTCAAACTGGAAAACGCCGCAAAGAAAGTTGGCCTACGAATCAACGAAGAAAAAACAAAATATATGGCTACAACAAGAACGGAACGGCGAGACAGAATAGGCAGAACGTGACTATGGACCACTACAATTTTGAAAGGGTCCATCAGTTTAAATATTTGGGAGCTACGATCATCTCTGACAACAACATTACACAAGAGATTAACAACAGAATACAAGGAGGCAACCGCTGCTGGTATGGGCTGCAAAAGATAATGAAATCGAAAAATATATCCCGCCGCACGAAAATAAGAATATATCAAGTAGTTATAAGACCGGTAATGGCATATGCATGTGAAACATGGATGTTGACAAAACAAAATGAGAATAGACTGAAAATCGCAGAAAGAAGAATGCTTAGAGGGATATACGGACCGGTCAGCGACAACACCACACAGCAATATAGAACGAGAACAAACCAGGAATTGGAGGAACTATACAACCAGCCAGATATAATGAAAATAATAAAAACAGAAAGATTAAGATGGGCCGGCCATGTTATGAGACAAGATCAACGTATCGTCAAGTTGGTATGGCAAGAGAACCCAGAAGGAAAGCGGCCGCTAGGAAGACCAAGGATGAGGTGGAGAGATAACGTTGCAGCAGACTTACAAACCCTAAACGTCGAACGCGCGGAGGAACTGATGGTGGATCGCAGCAAGTGGAGGCAGATTGTGAAGTCAGCAAAGACCTACCCCGGGTTGTAATGCTAGAGAGAGAGAGAGAGAGAGAGACTTTGTCGTGGTTTTTTGAATTTTGGCTTGTCTGACAAGCGCAACTCTGATGATTGTTGGTTAGTTTCGATATCATATTCATAGACCCATGCCTCGTCACCTATAATGATGCCGTCGATAACATTTTGGCCCAAGGAAAGCATTTCTTTGGCAACATCAATCCGATGCTGTTTCTGCAACAAATTCAGCACTCTCAGCACAAGTCGCGCTTCAACTCGTCTCATGCCCAAAACATCGTGCATAACGCACTGATCTGAATGAGACACCAAGATCAGCTGCTATTTCCTTGATGCTCACACGACGATCTGCGAGGATAATTTTTTTCATTTTTCCATGTTTTCGTCAGTCACATTGGTGGATAGACGACCAGAATGAAGCAAATCATCAACCACAGCACGGCCCACTTTAAACTCTTTATACCACTTTTCGACATTGTCGAGTCCCCGTTGGCCGCCGTTAACATTTTCAACGCTTCCGCACATGATATTTTGTTAGAAATACATTGCAAAATTCACAAAATACAACAAACACTGACTTGTTTACAAAGATATCACGTACAAACTCCCAACAGATGGCGCTCAAACAGATATTTGAGCACCAGATAACAGATGTACCAACCCAGAAAAAAAAAGATTTTGACAATATCTCAAGCACGGTTTGTTAGAGTGGGAAATTTAGGGTATTTTTTGATCAGAAGGTACTTTAGAGTTCAGTTGGTACCAAATCCTTTTGTGCTCTATGACAGTTACCACCTAGCCTTGTGTTCTCGAGTGGATTATGCTAAGATTTATTAGACTATGATAGTTTTTATTACGACTTTAAAAATGTAAATTATCATGATATTAATAATTTTTTGAATGAGATTTCCTGGGAACTATTGTTTCAGACAGTTTTTTTTTCAGTATGTAAATTATGCTATTGAATGTTTTGTTCCAAAATTGCGTTCAAAAAATCCAAAATTTTCAGACTGGTTTAATTTTAGGCTTAACGAATTGATAACTAGTAAAACGACTTAAAATTAAATAAACTGATTATATATTATTATTTTCAAACTTAAATTCTCATATCTATGAAGAATATATTTCTTTTCTGCAAAGGGTATTGGGTAGTGATAAAGAGTTTTGGAAGTATGTAAAAGTAAATCAGATAATTCAAATTTGACATTAAACTTAATTGCCGCATCTTCATATATAGATCATTACAATACTGGGGCGGCTTTTAACATTCATTGTCACTCTGTTATAAATTTTTCAACTTATCAGTTTTCAAGCATTGTTTTTAACAAGATAGATACATTAAAGGACAACTTGGGCTTTAGTCCTGATAATTTAACAGTTCTTTATGTAACAATACATCTATTCACTTGTATTGAGCAAATTATATAATTTGTCCCTTCAAAGTGGGACTTTTCTTGATGAGGGGAAGAGGAGTTATGTATATGTGCGGATTCAAGGCGGGGGGGGGACAGTCGCTCCCCCCAAAGAGTTTCAAATTCAGAAGAAAGACTGGCTCCTCTGCATTAGGAACTTGAATGTCGCCGGTACAACTCGCTTTCACTTACCATACTGTGCGATTGCCCCCACCGCAAGAGCTTCGAATTCAGAAATATAGATCGCCCCTAAAGTCGGTGGCATGTCTGGCTTCCCCTCTTCCAGTTATTCTTGCTCTCGTATGATACATTGTACTTTATTGATACCCCCCTTTAAAGAGAGTGGCTGTGTTTTGTATGCTCTATATATAAAAATTCAAATAGAACACATATAGAAAATTATAGGCCCATTTCCAAATGCCCCATATTTTCAAACATATCTCTTAACTGTTAGATTAACAACTGTCTTTATAAATCCTTTAATTCCGAAACAACATGCTTTTTGTAAGGGGAAGTCGACAGTTAGAAATCTTTTGATTTATGTAGACTTTATGTTATGCGCCTTGAAGGATCGTTGCCGGGTCGATGCTATATATACTCATTTTTCCAAGGCGTTTGACAGGGTTAAATCATTCTTGTCTTAACTAAATTGAAATCCGTTGATATTTAAGATCAGCGAAGCTATCGTATGCGGAGAATACAAGTTGTAGGATATAAGAACTATTTGTCACATGAATTCAGGGTGTAACCTGGGGTTCTTCGGGGAATCTGAGGATGAAAGTTGCAGGATGCACCCTGAAGTTCCCTGAGGATGCACATACAAATGCGGCCTTGGGTGCTTTCGGATAATTAGAGAAAACTAAATTACGTCTATTAGTCATAAAATATACAATTTTGAATTAAAAATGACTTACATTTTTCTTCACTGAAAAAGTTTTAAGCGCAACTTTAAAATCTCGATAACTTCCATGAAAATGATTTTTTCGCAAAACTGCAAAATACTTTTTTGGGATCTAAAATAATATATTTCTCGGATAGAGCATTTTATTTTTTCGATTATTTTTACTGTATGATTTTGAGTGTAATCTTCAACTAAAAAAAGTAAGAGAATTATTTTATAAACATATTTAACTTATTTTTGTATTGTATTTATAGTAAAGGGTGTTTTTTTTATAGAGGTATAGAACTTTTAAATGGAATAAAACAAAGATGAATTTTTTAAAATTTACTTTATTCGAAAGATAACCTTCTGGCATTATAATTTAAATATGACCGCCACGGCTGGCTCGGACGTAGTCTAATCTGGAGGTCCAATTTTCGATGACTTTTTCCAACATTTGTGGCCGTATATCGGCAATAAAGCGGCGAATGTTGTCCTCCAAGCGATCAATTGTTTCGGGCTTATCGGCGTAGACTAGCGACTTCACATATCCCCACAGAAAATAGTCGCACGATCTTGGAGGCCAATTCACGGGTCCGAAACGTGAAACTATGCGGTTACCAAACGTTTCAATCAATAAATCAATTGTGGCATGAGCTGTGTGACATGTTGCGCCGTCTTGTTGAAACCACAGCTCCTGCACATCATGGTTGTTCAATTGATGAACGAAAAAGTCAGTAATCATGGCTCTATAGCGGTCACCATTGACTGCAACGTTCTGACCAGCATCGTTTTTAAAGAAGTACGGACCAATGATTCCACCAGCCCATAAAGCACACCAAACAGTCAGTTTTTCTGGATGTAACGGTGTCTCAACATACACTTGAGGATTATCATCACTCCAAATACGGCAGTTTAGTTTATTGACGTATCCATTCAAACAAAAGTGAGCTTCACCGCTAAACAAAATTCGCTTATGAAAATCGGGATCAACGGCAATCTTGTTTTGGGCCCAGTCACAGAATCTACGCCTTGCTAGGTGATCGTGTGGCTTCAATTCTTGCACGAGTTGGATTTTGTAAGCACGCAAACAAAGATCTTTCCGCAAAATCTTCCATAAAGTGAATGGACACATATCCAATTCCTGTGCACGATGGCGGATAACTGAATCGGGTCTTCCTCTACGCTACGCTCTACAGTAGCAATGACTTCTTCTGTACGCACTGCACGATGTCTCTGTGGATGCGTATTATCATTTAGAGTAAACGTGGTGTGAAAACGTTCCATAGTTAATCGAATTAATTGCTCTGATGGACGATTATGTTGACCGTAAAATGGACGTAGTGCGCAATACGTATTTCGAACAGAACCATGATTTTCAAAATAAATTTGCACAATTTGGAAGCGTTGTTCAGGCGTCAGTCTATTCTTGTTGAAATGCCACACCAAACTAAACATAAATCACTTGACAGCTGACCAAATGGCCGCCAGTTAAAAAAGTGTTGCCAACTTAAAGTTCTATACTTCTATAAAAAAACACCCTTTATAAGTCCTCTTTCTGGAATGTTGGCTGTGTTTTATGTCCGGATGTTAAAAAGATTTCATCAACCTTTTTGGGTGTTATTGTTTGTTACTTAGAACATACGGATAGTGTTTTATTTTTATTTTTTTTTTAATCAGTAATAACGAACTTCCTGTGAATAATTTATATTCGAAATAAATGTTATAACAAATAATATAAGCGCTGTTATTAACTATAATAATGGTTTTAAAAACATATTGCGCCCATCTAAATATTTCCGCTTTCCACCCTGAAAAGCTAGCTTTGCACCATTGGTAAAGAGTGAAAACAGAATTATTCCGAATTCAATTTCTATGAGTCAACGTGTTTTTTACCGTGGAATGCTTATTAGGTATTTTTTGCCACAACATAATTTCTTAAATCGCAATTTTTCTATCAAAGATAAATTAACTTGATAAAAGTGATTTTTCCACGTTCCGATTGTCTTAAGTGCATGATTCCAATTTGGGCCTAATCGTCTTTATTAATCAGTTATTATACCGCTAAATACGTGAAATAATTCGTACCTATTTGGTAAATTGGCGATCAGATATATTCTTGCACATCCGTTTTGAAATTATTCTTTTTTTTTTTAAATATACTAGCACCATCAAAATCGCGTGTTGCAAATAACATTCTGACTACATAGAAATTTCTGTAATTGCAAACATCTAATTTGAGGGTTTGTTGTGGGTCCATCCGAACTGATCCAATGATTTTATTTTTTTTTCTCGCAGTCATAATATTTACTGAGTTTATATTTTTATACTCCGAATGCATTTGAAAAAAAGTGAAATAGAAATTGGACTGGCAAACCTGGCAAATTCTGGTATGACCACAATGACTTTAGAAGCAACACAGGATGAAATAAAATTGAAAACAGACATTTTCTCTATCTTGAGTCTTTAGATACCAGCATATTCCGCCTACTATACCTAGGTCCTCTACTCATCTTGTTGGTGGTCTTTAGTCTAAGACTAACTCAAATTCAAAGAGCTTTATTACCTTAAGTTAAATACTCCTTGACGTACAAGATACATATTAAAGGTCAACAATAAGAGAAAAAATATGTCAAAATAAAGCTTGCCTATAAAATAATGAACTAAATTAAGAACATATTACATAATGCAATCTCAATTATGTAAATAACAAACCAAATGTATGAATAATAACACTAATAAATCACAATTCTAAAAGTTCCTACAATCCTAGTATAAAAACTGACAATACAAATATAGTAAAATAAAATGGTATTAAGCTACAATTAATATTTACATTCTTATAATTTAAAATGTCCTGTAAATACCTCACGGGTATAGCAGTCAGGTTTATAAAAGATAACTACAACCTATGCCCGAAGAATTCGCTCACCGCATTAAAATTCTGCCCTTTTATAACAACTATAAGATTGTAGTATCATCCGTAAAGAAAGTGATTCTTCCAGAAATTTTTAAGTGAGAAATATCATTGATTTAAGTTAACCCTAACCAGTAGGTAAAGAACTAGATACATTTTCGTAGAGACATTTCGACCGCACATGTCTATACAGGTAGTCCTGGAACCAATCAAGGACCCCACATCTAAACCCATAGTATTGAAGCTTGTTCACCCCTGAGTTGTTGCTTAGGCTATCTATAATTAGTATTTATTGCCTTTATGTCTTGCAATATGACCAGCCTAGCCCCATTTCAATTTTGTTACTCGTTCGATAATATGCTTTGTACCAGTTCTGTGCCTTATCTCTGAGAGAAATTTCCAGAATTGTTCTGTCTATGCCTATTTGCATTAGTCTTAAGTCTTAACATACTTTGTATTTCCTGTGTTAAAGCCATAGTTTTTAGTCCGTTGGTGGGCACAGGTACAATAATCAAATACTAGTCTTTTCAGATTCATGAAAATTTGTCTATCCCCGAAATAATCCTATTCAATGTTTACGTTTTCTATGTTGTTACGGTTTATCTGTATGTGGAAACTGTATCCGCTAACTACTTTTATCTTATTTGAGTTCAATCTTGACGCTGACTTTCGTCATACTGGCATCTGCTTTACTTTCTTGACAACAGAGAAGATTAAAACTATTTTCTCAACCAAACGCAGAGTTTAAATACGTTCCATCATCTTTTATGTTCTTATCTTTTCACGAAAGTCCACTTAAAACATCATCTATTGCTAAGAAAAAAAGTTTTGGTACTGTCCTGTCCAAATCCTCTTTTCACCTGCATTCCTTAGGCTTTTAGTCGCTCATTAATTTTTACTTGGAAAGTAGCATTTTGATAGATATTTCTAATGCTTTCGATATAGATATATTGCTCATATTTTGAATACTGTAAGGCGCTCAAATTAAATATAATATAATTACCTTTTCTAGACACTTTTTAAGAGTATTATGTAAGACTTAATTCAGAATTTTTTTCAGAAATTAAGCTATCGCCAGAGATGTATTGACTTTTACGCTATTGTTAATCATAACTCAACAAATTCTCGTTTATTTTCTTTTATTACTTCTGCTATTTTATCAGTTAACAACAATTTTTAATTATTCGAAATGAATATGAAATTGTTGAGGGATAATGCTAGGTTTTCTGATTTTAATTTAAAAAGTCCTTTAAGGAAATTGGCTTTAGAAGTACACAAATCGATTGCCGAATGCTGTAACTAAAGGGTGTTTTTTATAGAGGTATAGAACTTTAAGTTGGCAACACTTCTTTAACTGGCGGCCATTTTGTCAACTGTCAAGTGATTTATGTTTAGTTTGGTTTGGCATTTCAACATGAATAGACTGACGCCTGAATAACGCTTCCAAATTGTGCAAATTTACTTTGAAAATCATGGTTCTGTTCGAAATACGTATCGCGCACTACGTCCATTTTACGGTCAACATAATCGTCCATCAGAGCAATTAATTCGATTAACTATGGAACGTTTTCGCACCACGTTTACTCTAAATGATAACACGCATCCACAGAGACGTCGTACAGTGCGTACAGAAGAAGTCATTGTTGCTGTAGAGCGTAGCGTAGATGAAGACCCGAATCAGTCTATCCGCCATCGTGCACAGGAATTGGATATGTGTCCATTCACTTTATGGAAGATTTTGCGGAAAGATCTTGGTTTGCGTGCTTACAAAATCCAACTCGTGCAAGAATTAAAGCCACACGATCACCTAGCAAGGCGTAGATTCGGTGACTGGGCCCAAAACAAGATTGCCGTTGATCCCGATTTTCATAAGCGAATTTTGTTTAGCGATGAGGCTCACTTTTGTTTGAATGGATATATCAATAAACAAAACTGCCGTATTTGGAGTGATGATAATCCTCAAGTGTATGTTGAGATACCGTTACATCCAGAAAAACTGACTGTCTGGTGTGCATTATGGGCTGGTGGAATCATTGGTCCGTACTTGCTGGTCAGAAATTTATAGTCAATGGTGACCGCTATAGAGCCATGATTACTGACTTTTTCGTTCATTAATTGAACAACCATGATGCGCAGGAGCTGTGGTTTCACTAAGACGGCGCAACATGTCACACAGCTCGTGCCACAATTGATTTATTGAAGGAAATGTTTGGTAACCGCATAGTTTCACGTTTCGGACCCGTGAATTGGCCTCCAAGATCGTGCGACTTAACGCCGCTAGACTATTTTCTGTGGGGATATGTGAAGTCGCTAGTCTACGCCGATAAGCCCGAAACGATTGATCACTTGGAGGACAACATTCGCCGCGTTATTGCCGATATACGGCCATAAATGCTGGAAAAAGTCATCGAAAATTGGACCTTCAGATTAGACTACGTCCAAGCCAGCCGTGGCGGTCATATGCCAGAAGTCATATTTAAATTATAATGCCAGAAGGTTATCTTTCGAATAAAGTAAATTTCAAGTCAATTTAAAAAATTCATCTTTGTTTTATTCCATTTAAAAGTTCTATACCTCTATAAAAAACACCCTTTATATATCCAATAGTTAGTTTTTTTAGACAACGAAAACAAATGTATTCATTCACTTTACCATCTGCCATTTTAGAATAAAACCTCCAATATTCCAAATTGATTCTCATAACAATACTACATATTTTTTTCGTTTTCTTAAGTTCAATATTCTGAACAATAGGTCTTAAAATTATCTTTCATATTTCTTAGTTCCCTATAGAATATGGATCACACGTAAGGTGACTCAAACAAGTTTTATACCTTGTAGAACTTTTATTACCTATAAAAATTTGAAAAATTATTATTAATAACATAAAAATCCCATTTAGAAAGACCACCATGCAGGACTCTGTTTAAACTTGTTTAATAATGATTGCCTCACAGTCTTCTTGAACCTATCAATATCATTGATTAAGTAGGTATTTTGCCGTTGCATTTTATGGGTGCTTTTGGCTTTGTAACATTGCTATTCTTTTAAAAGTTTAATGTTTATCCATTATTATTTCAAATACATATATCAAAGTTTCAAAAAGTTAACATTCAAAGTTAAACTCAAATAAAGTCCGCTACAATTAATAATCACTAGAAATTTAGTTTATAACTCAACGTTTACATTGAGAAATAGTAATACCCCAACTGTAAAATTCCTGTAAGTTTGGAAGTGAAATTGAGTTTTCAAAAGTGAAGTAAATAGTTATATCTTATCGAGTAACTAGACATAATTAATGCAAAATTCACGACAACAAACTTAGTAGTCTCACCAAAGGACGATTAGAAGGAATCGTAACAATTTGCTGTGTGATTGCTAAATGTAGTACATATCATTTGGCTATAATATTTGTGGATGTATTATTTCTTAAACATTGTCAACTTGTCGGATTTGAAATTAAGAATTTTGACTCTAAGTAAGGTTAGTCTCTTACCTATTTTCAATTTCCCCAGTATGCGGTTGTCGGGTACTATGTACATATAACTCCTCTTGGTAGCTGCGTTACCCCTACTATTCTTCTTCTTTCGCGCGCTCGAGCGTTTTCGGTCATGTTTGCTAGCAATTTTAACGTATTTCATAGACCCACAGCTCTTGGTTTTGGCGTGCATGAAGTACATATCAATTACTATTATTTCGCAAAGGGCTCGGGGTGTAATTTAAAAAATGATATATGAATTTTTGAATATATACAAAATTTTCCGGTTTTTCCTGTTTTTCTCCGTTACTAATAATCCGATTGAATCGATGCAGAATTCATTTTATTGATATTTTTATTCTCTACAATTCGTTTGTTTACACTATCGAGATTGTTTCATTAGTTTCGATTTTATAAGCAAGAAACGAAAAAAAATACGTAATTTATTGGTTTTAATTGTTGAGTGAAAAATATAACAAATTATTACTACGGACTATTTTAAGTGTGATGGCGTAGTCTGTATCCTGTTAGTATTTTGGTCACGAAAAAATATCTTTTCCATGGCCTATATTTGTATGTAATTAATGAAGGTAAATTGTCACTCACTGTAACCATTAGTTCATTTTAAAATAAAAAGAACATCAGTATATCCTTAAAGTGCTATAAAATATAATTATTAGAAGATTGTTTCTCATTTAAACTAGTTAGTTAGTTAGTTAGTTCAAAGGTTAAAGGCGTGTCAGTAACTCAGACTATTTAGCGCCTACTGTAAAAATTGTTGGGATCAATTAAACCTTATTATAAAGATCAGTATGCCTCAAGAAACATAATAAACGTTTGGCTTTAGTAAGATCAAAAGACATAACTGTCGCAAAGTCATTAGGAGTTAGATATCTCTCTCTAGCATTTCTGTATGAGGGACAGTCAGAAATTATGTGTTTTATAAATAAAAGGGAAGGAAAAGACGGACATTGAGAGGGATCCTCGTTTTTAAGGAGAAAGGAATGAGTTATTCTGCAATGTCCAATGGCGATTCTCTTCCAAACAACATTTTCCCTTCTTGACAGTTGTGGGAAGTGATATGTCTCTGAGAAATTTCTTTTGATGGGGAAGAGTTTATTGGGGTTCTCTAGAGATTCCTAGCGAACCTGCGTAATATTGCGAATAATGTCATCAATGCGTCTATTGAATTATTTTGGGTTGAGTAAAGAGAAGAAAGGGGTGCCCTCAAGAATTGCAGATTTTGCTTGAGTGTCGGCCAATTCATTCCCCTCTATGCCAATTTGGCTTGGGGCCCACATGAATGCTATGTACAGATTACGTTGGGATTCCATTTTAAGGAGGTCGAGAATTTGATTCATGAGAGGGTGAGATGTGTTAATGGCTTGGATCGATCTCAGGCAGCTGAGGGAATTAGAGATGATTAAATGATTGGGGGTGGAGGAGTGCTTAATTATCTCTCTGATGCATTGCTTGATGGTAAACAACTCAGCTGAAAAAATGGATGAGAGAGGGTTTAACTTTGTTTTGTTAGGTGAAAAGCTGGTTACGGCAGCTGAACCTACCCCTTGATCCGATTTGGAGCCGTCGGTAAACGATAATTTGAAAGTTTTGAACTTAGAGTTAATTAGACTAAGGAAGTGTTGATTGATGATGGAAGGTAAAGTATTGCTCTTATCATATTGCAGAAGATCAAAATTGATTTCAAAATGGGGGGGGGGGGAAGATCTGAGGGAGGATGGGGGTAGTACTGGGAATGGATATGTTATGAGAGGCTATAAACGCAAAAGCTCTGTCATTGGCACACAATGTGATATTTGAGATGACCGGGAAATAAGAAGGGTTAAAAATTTTATCATAATCCAAAAGGAATGGTCTAGATTTGACAGATATGACGTATTTTATGAGAAGAGAAGGGCGTCGGAGATACAGAGGAGGAGTGTTAGTAATGCACTGAAGACTGACTATTGGGGAGGTGCGAAATGCATCAGTCGATAATCGTAGGACTTGGTTCTGGATAGGGTCAATGGAAGAGATATACGAGGGTCTAGCCGAGTCATAAGCAATGCACCCATAATCCAGCTTGGGGAGAATGATGGAATTGTATATTTTGAGAAGCGTGTGGAAGTCAGAGCCCCAGGCGGTATGTGAGAGAAACTTTAATAAATTGAGATCCTTGAAGCATCGAGCCTTAAGGGAGGCAATGTACGGACGCCAGTTAAGCTTGTCATCAAATATTAGGCCAAGAAACTTAAGTTGGCTGTCCATAGGGTTAAATTAACTTAACAAATGTTATATCTGTTGATTTTTTATGCCCTACGTTTCTACTGCAACAACTGCGAACAGCGCAACTAATCATGCTAGTTTTTTTACAAATAACAAAAAATAGTACAAAAAATACGGAAAACCTCGCCTTATGATTCATAGAATGAATACTATATAATTGACAGAAAAGTAGTTAAAGTATGACAGGCCCAAAACCTTCTTAGTCACGTGGTGTCCTCTTCCCTTCTTTCTACCTCAATGGGAAATACCTAGGAATTCGTGTTTTTCGATTAACTTTACTCGTTTAGTATTTTCTACTTATTCACTCTATTTGAGGTCGCACTATCGATTCTGAATGGTGTTTTCATGCACCCCTTAGGAAAACTTCTCTATATGCCGTTGACTGAGTGCTTAATGGCCCTGTAATCGCCAAACATAATTCTCCTTGTGGTCTTGATAACTTGGGCTAATCGTTGCCCTTTATCCCACCAAACCACGGATCCATAATATTTTGTGAGTTTAATTACTATGATATAGGATTATGGTAGTTTATTTTTACTTTAACAACAAACAAATTATGTATATAGGAAACTAAGCACGAATAGTTTACTTTTAGTTAAAAAAGTTACCAGCGATTAGTTTTAAGTCAATTATCTATAGTATGGTCGAGTTCGGCGCTATCCTTTGCAATTATATTTCGCTCTTTCTGGCAAAGGATTGTCTCTGATATTTTAGCGAATGGGTTTCTTTTGTCCGTTTTTTCGGCAAGGTGAAACACACACGATCGGTAATAACAGGGTAACCAGTTTGAGTTGCATTTTTACTCGTCTTTTTTTGTCTAGCGAAATCCAATACATTATAATAGCATATTAGCACCATAAGGTATGTGCATCCAAGTGTAAAAAAATGTGTTATCTGAGCATCTAATAAATATCACTGTTTTCGGGTAATTTAAAAACGAAAAAAATACGATAAATTATGCCAATTATTTGGTTCAATGAATAAGAAGGTGGTAATATTTTCTCTTTGGTTCTCAGAGGAAAAACATAATTAATTTAGAAAATAACTTAGGCTAGGAATATTAGACTGAAATCAAGCAAAAATAAACATTACCAAAAGACTCTAATCTTTAGTGTCTCGAATTTTCTTTTAGCTAATTTATTTCTATCACCTACATTTTACCGTTTCAAATTTTCTTGGCAATAGCGAGAATATCATAATGATTTATACACTAGTGATAGCAGGGGCGGATCCAGCCTCTCTCTTTGGGGGGGGGGGCGGTGATATCACAAAAGTACAGTATGGCAAGAAAAACAAGTTGTCAACGGGGGGGGGGGGGGCTAGCAGCATACTCATTCCTAATATAAAACAGAATGGGTTCTTTTTTGCTGAACTCAAAGCTTTTGGGAGGGGGGGGGGCGATCGCAAGCATACAAACTTCTATACTCTATTCAAGAACTAGAGAGAGTAATAAAACTGTTACCGAAACCTCTAACGTACCTGCTCCAGTGCCGCAGGTAACTGAGAACTGCCGTAAATCTAATTATATTTCATTATATTTAAATATATTTTATAAATTAACTGCAACATAGAATTTCTGATAGTTTAATTTAATTTCTGTCAGTGAGCAAAGTACAACTTACAGTTTTTTCTTAGTGATTTATCTTGTTTGAGCTTGTTTTTATACATTATTTGAGATACCCAAAAGATATGGCTTTCACCTCTATATTTATTCCAAAATCGTTAAACCAGGGCATTTTTTCCTCAACGAAAAACTTATTACGACGAATGTTTATGATGCCTTAAGATATCAATATCTAGATAATAATGTTAAAAGCTCTGTTGAAATATGTTCCAACATGACAGGAGTTGGAAAATCTACTATGTATCGAATACTGAAGGAGAAAAATTGAATGGAATTGTTAATACTCCCAAGCCACATTTGATCACAGGCAAACGAAAAACCTCGTTGGAAGAAGAGATGAAAACTGCAATTAAAGGGGTTGTATATACATTTTATTATGAGAAGCAGATCCCAACCATCTACAAAATTCTAACTAAAATCATTGAAGATCGCGATTTACCTGAATTTAAAATAACTGATCTCTGGAAATTGCTCAGAGAACTTAATTTTTGCTGGGACAAACCAGATAGAAAATCTGTTCTTATAAATCGTCCGGAAACTGTCCGTTGGAGACGTAAATATCTCTCTCAAGTAAACGGTAGAGTTGCTATAAATAACACAATTAATAAAATTAGTAATTTAACTAAACTTTTGAAAGATTTTTTTGAATAAAGTTACTGCGGGAAATTGGGAAAAATCCATAATAAAAGAATAAAACAAAATGTGAGAACTCGATCTCATAATTGGTGCGATAGAGGAACCAATTATAATTAATTTTAGCGAAAATAGTTTCACTGATTTTGATTAGGAATTAGATACGTAATGTTTACTAGTGTAAACACTATTATTTAAATTTTTGTTTTTGTTGTATTTTATATTTAATGTTGTTTATATGTTTTTTTATTTTTTTATTTATTTTATTTTAGTGTGTCCACTCTTTAATTTTATATATATTTAATTCTAATTAGCCGTAAGTTTTTTATTATTTTATTATTGTGTTTGTGTCTTTTTCTTAAGCGTGTAGAATTAACATGTTTATCTTATTTTTTTGGGGTTTTCGTACTTCCATATATAAAAGTAAATTAAATTAAGATATCAGTACAATAGAAATAAAAATAAGTAGGTCAAATTTTAATTACACCAAAAAAAAAAATTAATTACATTTGAATCCCTTTTTAGTGTTTAATTGTAATTCTGCAGATGGTTTAAGAAATAAATAAACTGAAACGTCAAATACCCTAAAAATGTTTTTAATTAATAATAAAATGACCAATAACCCCAAAAATATTTTGTTATTATATGGACGAATTTATTTTTTTATATATGTTTAACTTTTTATATTTTTGACAATGGATATTTGGTAAGAATTTAAATTATAACTTAGAATTTTTTGAGAGAATAATCCTACGTTTTAGTCTATTATTATAGACCGGTATTTTTGATTATAAAATTTCTAACCCATTCCTATGAAAAATATATGTGTCTAACAAATTTTGCTAAAAACACCGGACTAAAGAACACAGGTAGTTGGCGAAGAGAAAAAGGGTAAAAAATGATTTATTAATCTCTCTAGTTCTTGAATAAACTATAGTATAAGAGGAAAAATCGGGTCCATTTTCCTAAACTCAAAGCTCTTGGGGCGGGGCGATCGCCCCCACCGCTCCCTCCTTGGATCCGCGCCTGAGTGATAGTATCTTCTTTAATTAATCAATAGTGTATTCTGATGTGCCAGAAGAATATCAAGAGTTTTCGGTACTTCTACAGAAAATAAAATATATAAAACATGGTTAATTTTTTGTTAGGTGAACAGAGTGACTATACAAAAAAAATGTTTTATTGGTCTTTGGGACCGTCGAGCCAAATCTAGACACTGGATTCAAAAAAATTGGCAAACGAGAGATATTTCGGTTATTGGTGGAAGAAATGTGTTTAAAGCGTTTTAGGTTCCACGAGAAATATCATCCTCCTGCTCTTGCATATAAAATTAGCGCTAATGAAGCAATATGTTAAAGCTCCGGATGAAAATGGTCAATGTTACGATTTTATTCCTAAAACTTTCCTGAAATATATACTGAAAAATTAAAAGCAGGAATTTTGTTTGGACCTCAAATAAGTTAATTAATAAAAAATTCCACTAATTTTGAGCCATCTATGATTGAGGTTGGATTACTTACAACAGTTACGAAAAATTTCTTCCGACACAATAAGGTTGAACACTATGAAGAGTTAGTTGATGAGATACTTCAAATTTAGGCTGTAATATGACCATCAAATTACACTACCTCCATAATTATTTAAATCAATTTCAACATAACGTAGATCTTAGCGAAGAAGAAGGAGAATGCTTCCACCAAGTCATAAAAATACTGGAGAACAGGTATCAAGACAAATGGGACGTTCATAAGACGGCAGACTATTGCTGGAGTCGTATGCGTGATTTTTCAAAAAAAACTCACTCTAGAAAATTACTCAAAAGACTGTTTCTTCTCATACCTACATAGTCTCCTTTTAGCTCGATACACTTGACCCAGCGATGCTCCAACTTCTTTAACCCGTCTGAAAAATACATTTTCTGGAGGTTTGCAAAGTAGGCCTCCGTGGCGGCGATAACCTCCTCATTCGACTCAAATTTCTGCCCGGCGAGTGACTTTTTCAAGTTTGGAAACAAAAAGAAGTTGCACGGGGCCAAATCTGGAGAATACGGTGGAGGGGGCGGCAGTTCGTAGCCCAATTCGACCAATTTGGCCGTGGCGATAGCGCAGGTGTGAGTCGGTGCGTTGTCATGGTAGAAGAGCACTTTTTTCTTCGCCAAATGGGGCCGTTTTTTCTGCAATTCGGCGTCGAATCGGCCCAATAATTCGGATAGTGGAGTCCTGTGATCATTTTACCCTTCTTCAGGTAGTCGATGTAGATCACACCGTGTGAATCCCAGAAAACATGGCCATCACCTTTACGGCCGATAGGACAGTCGCCTTCTTCGGAGCACGTTCGCCGGGTGAAGTCCATTGTTTCGACTGTTTCTTGGTCTCTGGTGTGTACCAGTGGATCCATGTTTGGTCGACGGTCACGAAACGACGCAGAAATTCCTTCGGATTGCGTTTAAACAGCGTCAAACACTGCTCTGAAGTGGTCTCACAGTTGTGCTTGTTGTCCGAAGTGAGCAAACGCGGCACCCATCGCGCCGACAGCTTTCTCATGCCCAAAATTTCATGCATGATATAACCCATGCGGTCTTTTGAGATGCCTACTGTCTCAGCTATCTCGCGCACCTTCAATCGGCGGTCTACCAATATGAAATTTTTGTCACGTTATCCTCCGTGGTAGCCGTTTTCTGGGCACCTGGGCGTGGCTCATCAAAAACCGACGTGCGTCCACGTTGAAATTCGATAAACCAATTTTTGACGGTCGCCATCGAAGGCGAAGAGTCACCGTATACCGCAATCAAGCGCTCTTTGATTTCGCTGCGCGATTTCCCTTCCAAAAACAAGAATCGAATCACCGACCGATATTGCTCTTTTTCCATTTTTCTAAAATCCGCGGACAAGCCCGTTCCACACGCGGCCGAAACAAAACTGCCAGTTCGATTCGGCCGAAATTTTGACAGTAGCCGTTTACGAGAATGTACTACACGATAGTAAATTTCTCTTGTGATAGTGGCGCCATCGGGCGGTGAGGCTAAGTGCTTATCGGACCGCCCTCGTAAAATCGAGTTTTAAGTCTTAGGTACCAAAATGTGTATATGTCTGTGTTTTTATTAGATTTTCATTAGCTATAGTTGTTTAATTAGTTGATAACAAAAAAGTTAATTAATAAAATTAACTTCGTATAATGTGGAATATTGCTAGGATAAGCATAATTCAAATTATCTCGAAAATTGTTGATTTTTTCAAAATAAATGTAAAGTATCGTTTTTTCCTCGATAATTGTCTAAAGTATTTAGAATTGGAGTTTGTAGTTTCATTGAGAACATAGATAAATAAGATGGATCTCTTTAGTTAATCCTATTTAATTGAGAGTAGAAAATTCTACAGAGTTGAAGAGCGTTAAAAAGGAAATTTCCAAAAACATCGACTGATAATATCTCTCTAAATTCTTTTTCCTCGTTGAAACGAACAAACATACCTACATTTTGGTTATACGAAACAAAATTATCCAGACAAACTAATTATATTCGAGAGCTGCGGTCGACCCATTCGGTCATGATGTGCCTCCGGCTTTCGGCAGGTCACAATGACAGTTCCTACCGTGTCATTAAATCCCTTCGCGGCCATTTTAAATTATACACTCCGGCGCAGTTTTGTCATAATTATTATTTGAATTGTATAGAACACATAGTATATGAGGAATATAAAAAGTAATAAGCCTTCATCTCCGAATTTTCTCTCTACTCTGTAATATAAAAACTATGTCGGAACCGCAGAGACGTGTTCATCGTCGGGATGGTTGGTCTGCCTTTTTTATTATCCTGTTTATGGTTTTGCGGAAGGTTTTCGTAATTATACGGGGTGTACTTGAAATTACGCGATTTTTTTGCTTCTGACAGCCAATTGCTGAGATACAAAAAAAACATGTGATTAACTAACTACGTAATAAAAGAAGCGAATTGTTGAACAAATTTGGGTTGTTCAGACACATTCCTTGTTACAAAGTTATGCGTGTTTATCGAGCTGGAAAAATTACCTAGTTCAAACGCACTTAGTACGCATAGAATTTCTAAACTCTTGTATTTATAAGGTGGAAACAAGTCTTAGCATATACCGTACAAAGTTTCAACTCGTTGCGTTAGATGGTTTTTATTTGCTTGTCCTGGAATAACAGTATTGTTTAAGACCTTTTAAAAATCTCGGGCTGACAGAAATATCTTAACCCACAAGGTTTAA
Source organism: Diaprepes abbreviatus (assembly GCA_034092305.1). Lineage (NCBI taxonomy): Eukaryota > Metazoa > Arthropoda > Insecta > Coleoptera > Curculionidae > Diaprepes > Diaprepes abbreviatus. The sequence goes on from JASJET010000175.1 coordinate 1,474,420, forward strand.
CACCAACGCAAATCAAGACTATTTATCTTTTTTTTGGCGAAATAGTTTACGTTATTTTACTGGGGATAGGATGCTTTAGAAGATTACCCAAGTGAAGGATACCTAGTAACTATAATAATTCTGGAAACACTAAACTGGTAGAGAAATTCGTTTTGATCAATCAGGGGCTAAAGGAAAATCAAAGCGACGCGAATTGACACTTCGCAAACAGATCTTAATCTGATTTTTCTTGAACCTTAGAATGGAATGGAGGTGTGTGGTCACCTTATGATATAATAGAATAGAACATATTTCATCCAAAGACCAAATATATATATATATATATATATATATATATATATATATATATATATATATATATATATATATATATATATATATATATATATATATATATATATATATATATATATATATATATATATGGGACTCGTCAGGCCACCGCATTCGGTACAAACCAGCATTTCGCCATTGCATCCTATAAAGCTGAGTTTAAAATCAAAAAATAGCAAACAAGACGACAAAGGCGATATCTCGATGGTCCATTCGATAACACAAGAACCACACAGATTAACAAAGTTTGTAAATAATCGCCATATGGTGGCGCGACGGTGAATTAAAACAGAAATATGTAAAATCGAGTACACGAAACGCGCTGCCCAAAGGATAGGGGTCGCATTTTTCGGTACTGGCAACCAAGCCTACTGCTCATTTCAACAGCCAAAGCCACATGTCGCACCAAACGATCCCACCATGAGAGCAACGTTCAGCGTGTTTCAAAGCCAAATAAGTAAATAAATAAATAGACAAGTTTTTGTCCGTGTTATTTAAAATAAAGTAGAATCAAATATTGGCGAAGCGGACGTGACAATTTGTCAATCTAAATGATTCTCGTGTTAAAAAGTGCGGAGCACTCCAAAATATGGAAAAACTCCGGGTCCGATAGATGGCGACAGCGCTGTTTCGTCCTAATATGGGACTCGTCAGGCCACCCCATTCGGTACAAACCATCATCTCGCCTTTGCATCGTATAAAGCTGAGTTTAAAATCAAAAAACAGCAAACAAGACGACAAAGGCGACATCTCGATGGTCCACTCGATAACACAAGAACCACAAAAGTGTTATCGAGTGGACCATCGAGATGTCGCCTTTGTTACGCTGGGTTTTCCTACCTATTTCTGTATTTTTTCCGGGCGATTGAAAAAGGTTAAACAAGTAAAATTGTATGATAATAGTGGCAAATTATATAGAGTAGAGTCAACCGAATTGTTCACTAATTTTGTAAATTCCCTCTAACTGTAAGCTTAGAACATGAATTTGAATCTTAATTTTTAAGTCGAACAATGGTAATATGAAGATGTTTCTATTGGTCAAATATTGTTCCTCTAAAAATTTTTTTTTCACTTTTACGCTGGATTCTCCTATCCTCTCCTGTATTTTTTCAGCTGCCACAAAAGCACATCTGCACATTTTGAAATATCAAAATTTTTTTATTAAATTCCACACAGCATTTTGTTACAATAGAGCAGAAAACAGTAACAATTGCAAACTTATCTATTTATATATATATATATATATATATATATATATATATATATATATATATATATATATATATATATATATATATATATATAGTCCACTGATGACGTCAAAGCACAATCTATGTTTTTCTAACTTCTCTTGTAAAATTCATTTCCTAATTACTATTCTCGTTCAAATATTCTTACACGAACTAATAACATTCTATTTTAAAAAAATGCTTTACCTCCTTTTTAAAATACTTAATATCGTCACTATTCTTCAGATCACTCAGTAATATATTATAGAACACATCACCTATATATCTGGGGCTATCTTCAAATGCATGACAATACAAAAATCATTTTGTCCCCTAGTGCTATTAAATTGAAAAAATACATTTTTAATTAAACTATTGTAGTTTTGTTTAATGAATAATACTATTTTCAAAATATAAGTTGCTGGAACTATCAGCAATCTAAGTTCTTTAAAAAGAGATCAACATGATGTTAATCTGTGTATACCCTCACTATTCATTTGTCTGTTTATCTGACCAGTTCAAAATAAAATTCCGCATTTTACTCGGCTATAAAATTGTCCTTAATAGTAAGACAATAGTACCTTAAGACTACAAATTCTACTGAACCTATATCTCACAAATGAGAGAGGTGCCAAACTGGTGCATGTTTCATCAATATGAGTTTCCCATCCTAACGAGTTTTCTAAAAATATGCCTAAAAACTTTGTTGTAGTAACCTCTTGCATTAAATTGCCATGTGATTTTTCCAAGGCACGTGTTCGAGGAGTAAAACTCATAAACAGAGTTTATGTAATATTCAAAAATAGTCTGTTCAATGTGAACTAATCTGCAAATCTATTTACCATATTTTTTATTTCTACGTGTAATAAATCAATATTTTTTCTACTGTTATCGTCCGCAAATAGTCACATTTTAATCTTCATTGATATCTGACAAATTATTGACAAAAAGTAGGAACAGCAAAGGGGCTAAAACGGACCCCTGCGGTAATCCTTATTTAGTTTTTTGACTACTAAACTGCGAGTTATTTATAAGCTGTGATCTCTTACTAATACGTAATGTTAACTATTGACAAACTTTACCCCTCAATCCTTACCCTCCAACTTCCAAAAGCAAAAGCTCGTTATCTGCATGATCAAAGGCCTTGCTTAGGTCTCTAAATACTCCCAAATATTTATCTCTTTCATTTAGATGGTTATATAGACTTTCCAAAAATTTGCAAAACCGCTGTCGCAGTCGATCTCTTCTTCTTAAATCCATGCTGCCACTTAGTCAATACACAAATATTTATTGAAATAGTTATCAATATCAATATCCCCTCTGTCGTTCCATCGTTCCGTATTTTCATTTTTCCCTTTTTACAATTTTGTGTATTTAGGTTTATGATATTCAAAACTGTCTTATTTTTATTGTCAGAAAGTAAATACATATTACCATAGTATAGTATTTTGGCTGCACTAATTGTTTTTTTTATATATTTTTTTGTATTTCTTTTACTTGACTATAAGAATCAATTTTTTTTACGATAAAGTTCTTTCAGTTTTACGATTTTTTTTAAACCCGGCATTAAGCAAGGCTTTCCCCTACGTATTTTATTTTTAATTTTTCTGCATGGAAAAGAAAAATCCACAATATATTTCATGGCATACATAAATCTTTTAAAAGCAGTATCTTCACTATATACATAAAAAAAATGTAAATTTTTTGATCCGATAAAAAAAATTTCTATTGTAAGATCTACAATATATCTTTTTCTGTTTCTAACTCTAAATCTAACGCTACTTTACCAATTTGGGCCGACTAATCAGAGAGCCCGTTTTACACAATCTCACAAGTGAGCTGTATTAAATTGAGAGTTGAACAAACATAATCAATTCTAGATGTACCGTGCTATGTTCATCTTGTTGGTTTATTTATAAAATTTGTGATATTGAACGGCAAAAACAGATCATACAATGTGCCTATATCACTAGCAAACTTAAGAGAATCAATATTAATATCACCACATAATATAACTTTTCGTTATTTGGTATTGCATAATTTCCTAACAGAAGTAAATCCAGCATTGTAAGAAATTCACCAATATTTGACATAGGTGACCTTGAAAATTTTGGTGTATATTTTTAAATAATAATGTTGTTTCTGTGATGCTCTATTATGAATAATGAATCCTATCTCACCCACCAACGGTACTGCTAGCGAAAGCGGTTACACTGACATCGATTATCCTCCTTGTAGGTCAGATTTAACTCCCTCAGTTTTTTTTTATTTTCAAAAAAGGACTCCTAAGGGAAGAATAATCTAAGAGGGACGACAAAATTGAAGAAGCTGACTACATCATTTTGACGTAAAATGGCTATCATGTCAGAAAAAATGGCATTAAACAAATCACAAAGATTAAAACCATTTTTATTTATTTATTTGGTGAACAACAGGGGTACAGTAGGTAGGAATCCAATCAAATGAAAATGCTTAGATAGTATGAGTATGTAATCTTTTGGAAGAATGAACATAAAATCGAACTTTTATGATGCAGATAAATACGAGCACCATAAGGAAAACAACAAAACATTTTATTATTACTATTAACAAAATACTATTATTGGAAATAACTTATCGCGTCGTACCATTCAAAATTCTTTTTATGATTATGGGTGACATAGAGAATATATCTACAACATTACAATATGCATTAGCAGTTTATGTAGCTCTACTTACAGACAGTGGGTTTTTTTAAAAGGGACATAAAACAATTTTTTTGAACGGAGTTATCTTTGAAAAATATCTAAATTTATTAACACTTTAGAACATTATTACTATATAGTTGAGGGTTTAATTTCAAAGGATTGTCGAGGGTGGAAAGCTTTTAAATGAGAGTAACATTAAAAAATTAAGTCCCAAACAGTATATCTGGGATTTTATATTACACAATTAAAGTATAATTACCTTACAACGAGGGAGTTATATAGACACATAATATGACTTGACATTCGAGAACATGGTGGCCTTTCTCAATATATATCCCAACATTCTAAAAGCCCTTGTTTCAACCATGTTAATATGCAAACCAAACATCAGTTTTCCGAAGACTAACACTGAAAAGGGTGGCGCCATTAACCTCTGAAACTTTAGACACGTTTATTTTCTGTAAAAAAAGTAGTACAACCAAAAATTGTCATTAGCCTTTCTTCAATATCTAATAGGGGTACTGATGATTTACCAGTACCAGCTTTTCGTTTATTTCTACTCTAATTCTAAGGGCTTTTCATTTTATTCTACGTTAATACTTTCAAAAAATAAATAGATATGTTTCAAAAAGATATTCATTCGTTGTTGATACAATAATAATAATAATAATAATAATTCACTGAGCCCATTGTGATTCTGCATTGCAATGAACCCACTATCACGCCGTTTGAACTCCACCAGATACGGCTTTAGTATTAGCAATAATAACAAAGAGATAGTAAGAGTGAATCATTTTCTATACATGGATGATCTTAAACTGATGTTTGCTACCAGAAACCAGGTGGAACAAATGCTTAAAATTGTAGAGGAGTTCTCCGAGAATATCGGAATGCAATTTGGACTTGAGTAGTGCCGTATTTTGAACATCGTTAAAGGGAAGATACAACCAGGTGCTTTTGAAGTGCAGAACGGTGAAACTATAGCTGCAATAGAAGCAGACCAAACATTTATTTTTCGGAAATCTACCTTCGTATTTGTAATCAGGGGGTCAAAAGACATAAAAAACTTTAATAGAGCCAAGGGTTTTCATCTGCTATGAAAACCCAGTGGACACCAAGCGCAAAATTCACAAAAACATTGCTGTAAAGAATTATTCAATTTTTTTTCATAATCTTCGCCTTGCATATTTAAAAACAGATGCAACGAAATCTCTCCAAGACAAATAATTAAAATAATATCAGAATAATACTTTCTGGAATTTAAAACGTGTTTTAATTAGGAAATCGGTTCATAAATAGTCGATTTTTGGCCTGAGACTTGAGGCGGCATGATATAATCCTAAAAATAACGGCTGAATAACAAAGTGGTACTAAAGGTTTTAGGCTAAATAAGTACCTTTCTGTCATCATATATTGTTATTTGTATCGTTAAGAAGTGTGCTCATATTTTTGGGAGTATGGTACTCATCCGTATAATAGTAATTTACATATATCTGTCTGTTCATTTGCAATATTTTAATATTATAAAAAAATTAACTGCTTTATAAATTATGGAATTTGTTGACCTTGAAAGAAGATTAGGTAAATTTTATGGGCAAATTATTATTTAATTTTCTAAAATATCTTTCGCGCAAATTAAATATAAAAAATTACCGTGGGCTAATAAAGATTATATTGCTCTGCTAAAAACAGAGCTTGTGTCAAGGATTTTGAAGCAAAAAGAATCATTACGGATTTTACGTCAGTATAAGAAGAATACAGATTCTAAATTATAAAATAAATCATTTTGATAAACTTAGTCTCTTTTTAGACTTCTGTAGTTACTTAAAATCTTTATTTTTATTCTTGTACGTAAAGGTCCGCATAGGACAAAAAATTAAAAATATTTTTGTGTAAATGGCAGATGTTTTCTTTCTTTTTTTCTGATTTTTAACCAAAATTGGAGATAAAAAAATGTTAAAAAATTTACGCGATTTTAATAATAATAATAATAATAATCCAAGACCAGGTTATTTCGACGAAGAATTATCGGAAGTTCATCATTAGAGATCCCTCAATTGAAAATGACCAATGCAGATATGGCTGTCGAACATCGGAGACAATTCAGCACATAACTGGGGGATGCCAAGGGTTTGCCGCAACCGAGTATAAGGAAAGACACGACTCAGCCGCTAAGATACTCCACCAAGAGTTAGCAGAAAAGTTAAACCTATTACAGGTAGGAAAAGTGCCTTATTACAAGTACAGTCCGGAGCCTATTCTTGAGAACAATCAGTTCAAGTTATATTGGGACCGAACGGTTCTGACGGATCAAACAGTTGCTCATAATAGAGCAGACATTATACTAATAGATAAAATTTCTAGGCGAACTACACTAATCGACATTGCTGTACCTAACAACAACAACCTAAGGCCAAAATAGAACGAGAAGATCGCCAAATACAGAGATCTGGAGGTCCAAATCCGAAGACAATGGGCAATGAACAGCGTCCAAACGATTCCCATAATACTGTCAACAACTGGAGTGATACCAAAGAACCTCCTGCAGAACATCAAGGGACTGGGCCTTAGTGAGCATCTGTATAAGCCGATGCAGAAAGCAATTCTCCTAGCAACCGCGCGAACCGTCCGAAAGTTCGTAGGAAATACAGCAGACAACGTCACCTAGGACCCGATAACATGGAAAGGGTTCCCACAGAGCTTCATACTTTTGGTGTCTTTGTATGCCTGGTATGAGTGAATAATCCCTGGAGGGAGTGCGAAGCCGTTTGGCTTGTAAATCAATAATAAGAATAATAATAATAAATGTCTTTATTTCTAAATATTCAGCTACATATTACATGAGACTAATTAAAATAAAATAATAATTACCAATATTTAGAAAAAGGCGAAGTTCAGATGAGGCATCGTGGTGAGCCTCCCTGATCATACTCAACCTATGAGTTAATAATATTTTTGTTATCCTATACTGATTATATGGCTTACGTTAGGCGAAGATGATAAGGAAATTAAAATTAAAGTATTTATACAAAAACAGAAAAAAAAAAAGATAGATACAGAGGAAATGATCAGCGTTTACTCATTACAAATTTAATATAATTTATTTTAAAGGCAGATTGTGAAAGCCCTTTTAATTTATCGGGCAAAGCAAATTGTAAAATTTGGCAATGTTATATGAAAAGCTACGTTTTGAACGTAGTTCGATGATACGGCGGTGTCAATGTACCTTTAAATCTAATATTAATATTATGAACATGAGTTCTAAATACAATACGTTTATATAAGTATGTGGGACATTTTAGAGAGATAATTTTATGCAAGATGTAAATCTCTTCGCTCCTCCCTGCTCAACCAGCCGGACTCTGTCAGTTTATGTGAAATATGTTGGTATTTTCTCACTCCATGGACAAGTCCCAAGCAAGAATTTTGCATAAGTTGGATTCTATGTTTATCCATAGCAGTAAGACATTTACCATAAATAGTGTCTCCATGGTTAAACACGGAGAGCACCAAAGAGTCACACAATAGGGTCTTCACATGCGATGACAAAAAATGGCGCTTATGATACGGTATTTTTAATTTCACAAAAGCCCTCTGTATACAATTAGATACATGGGAACTAAATCTTAAAGAACTGTCAAAAATAACACCTAAATTACGCACATTATCTTTTATCAGCAACACTGTATTATTTATCTCTACATTAATCAAACCTTTCAAATATTCTACATCTGCCCTACGGCCGAAGACCATTATACAACATTTTTTAGGATTCAATATAAGAGAGTGTTCTAATGACAGATTGCTTAATAAACTTAATTCTCTACTTATAGCCTTTCAGCCCTAAACAGCATCAGCCCTATTATATGGTAAATAAACCTGCGTGTCATCTGCATAGATGGCATCCAACAGCGGAGACAAAGCCGAACCCTGAGGTACGCCACTGTTAATTATCACAGGAGCTGACACTCTTCTGCCAATCTGAACTGACTGACATCTGTTGCTTAAAAAATTAAAAAAGAACGCTTTTTCTATAACTGTGGAAATTCAGAATGACGAATACAGTAATTTATCATATGTATTACGTATGATAATAAGAAGGGAGAGCATAATTTTAAAACAAAACTGTTTCTATAGCCAACACCGTGAGCCTTATATTTTATGCCTATTATATATTTGTAGATATCAGTCTCAGTGACTTCCTTAAAATTCAAAATTGATGAAACCTTTTCGCTGACTCTGTTCTGATACTTATTAAAGAGATGCTCGTTATTTGGTATTTGAGGCGAATTAACTGTGAAAAATAAATTGAGCTCATCTGGCAAATTGAGGCTGTCAGGAATGTCTCTTTTATCCTTGTCTTCACACAATCCAAACCTTCGAAGCTCTTGCCAAACATTGGGAGAGTTTTGTAGCTTTATTTCAAAAAACTTTTTTTCTTTTTTAGTTGTGATGATTGTGTGATTTCGAATGCTTTTATAGTACTCCCAATGTCCTAGTGACCTAGATTCTTTATAACGGGTCAGAGCTTTATTTCTAGTTTTGATCATCTCTCGAATTGTATCAGTTATCCACGGCTCATTCCCCTTTGTAAACCTAGGTACCCTTACTGGGGCATGAATATCAAGCAATGTTATAATATTTTCATTCAAAAAATTTACCGTGCCGTCTATAGTCTTAACATCAAAAATATTCAATCATAAAAATCCCCACTAAAGATAATATTATAAGGAATAAACATTACAAATTTCATCAAAATCGGTTGAGTAGATCATGAGATATTTTGTCCCCTGGTCTGAAAAATTAATTTGGAAAAAAACGCACGAGACCTATATTTCCTTCTATCTACGGTTTCTGGAAAACTTTGAAAATTTTGAAAATTTGGCAGTATGTTAATTGCATATTACACATTTCGTGTATTATGTTCTATATCTAAGTCCAAGCGTTATTGACATATTTAAGTTTTTATGTCAAAAATAACGTTTGCAGGCCCTAAAATTATAATGAATTTTTCCTATACAAAAATATTTTTTATTTAATTATAGTTTTCAAAATATCACCAATCTATTATTATTAAAGAGGTAAAAGCTGTTACTTTTAATGTTAAAACTTAGTTTTATAGGCTTGTTCACATCTAGGGCTGGATTCTGGGTCGCTGTCTTTCCTTTTAACTCTGTTGCTCTCTGAACTTCACAATAGGGCCTTCATGTATCACTACCTATCCTACCTACCCTATCTACTTAAGCATACAAGGCCAATTAATAAGAAACAAATGCAGAATTTTGACAATAATAACACCGGCACACAAAAAACAGTGTTCTGATCTCGGTACCCCACCATAGTATTTTCATGTATTTTGACATGCTGAATTCGAATACGGAGTCCGTTTGATCCCATCATTCACAGTTTTTCCGCAAATCACGAAAAATAGCTGAAAAAGCGGAAAATTGCTCACTTCATATTTTACCGTTTTAGAAATATATATATGGAAGCATTTAATGAATCAAATGTTACCTTCTCTTTTTGATGACTAAAGTGGTAAATCAAATTCATCTGCCCATCCATTCACCAACTCAGTTATCCACCCATTCATCCACTTATTCATCTCATCTACGCCACCACCCATCCACATACACATCCATATATACGTACACACACACATATTAGAAAGTGTACTAAAAAACGCCGCCCTCTCTTTAAACAAAGCCTTCGTCGCTCAAAAAGGTTCCAAATGAAACATTTTTTTAAGCATATTTGGGGCTGTACCAACCATTTTAGGCGATATGCTCAAATTTCATGGGCTTGATGGCAAAACCAACGGTCGATTCTTGCTCAGAACATCAAAATTCATAGGAATGGTTCTTGATATGATGAAAAAAAAAATGTTTACTAATGAACTTTTTTTGATAAAAACAATGTATTCGCAATTTTCGAGAATTTTGAGCCTTTTCAGCCATTTTAGACGATTTACTCAAATTGTGTGAGCTCTATAACAAAACAAACAATAGATTTCCACTGAGTACGTCAAAATTTATAGGAGTATATTCCAATCATGACTAAAAATTTTTCGAACTTTTTTTCGGGATTTTCCGCTTTTTCAGCTATTTTTCGTGATTTTCGGAAAAACTGTTGGTGATGAGATCAAACGGACTCTGTATTCGAATTCAGCGAGTCAAAATACATGAGAAAATACTATGGTGGGGTACCGAGATCAGACCACTTTTTTTGTGTGCCAGTGTAATTATACTAAAGATTAGACAGTTAATTTTAATGTTTTTCTAGATTTTCAATTGTAAACACTTAATTATTATTACATGTTTTACTTTAAACAACATTATAAAACCAGAATATTGAAATTTGATTGCAAACAAACAAGAATAACATTATTTCATAAAACGAAGTAACAAAAATAAAAAGACACTGAAAATAACAACAACCAAGAGTTTTTTTAAGGGTGATTTTCAAAATGACGGCCGTTTTCTCGAATGCAATATCGGCACAGTTTTGTTCTTCTTCTAATTGCATTTAAAATAATCATAGGTCTATCAAGAGTTTGGAAGGCCAAACCAATTGCCTCACTAAGCTCCGCTATAGATTCATGTTGTGTCTTATACACTTGATCTTCCATAAAACCCCAAAATGAAAACATCGGGAAGTCGTGGGGGCCATCTCACTAGCCCATTGATATCTATCCATCTTTGAGGAAAGTTATTGCCCAGAAATGGTCTTAACAGCCCGTAATTATGACCCCGTCTTGTTGAAGATAAATGAAAATGAAATGGGCCAATGGAACATTTTCAAGCAATTCTGGAATAATTTTCCCAAGGACTTCTAGGTATCTACGTGCTGTGAGACCCCTTTTATACATCCTGTAAGCTATGCATCGACCCAAAATAAAACACGAAACACCAACCCCGAAGCGCCCTTGCTGTGCTCTTTCGATAATTAAATGGCGATTTTCTGCAGACCAATGCTTCGTGTTGTGATGATTAAAAATTCCCGCACTTGAAAAATTACTTTCGATAGACCAGATGACAAATCTGCCAAAAGATTCGTTGGTGCGGTTTTGTTCTAAATACCACTGACAAAACGTTACTCGGCATTCATCATCTCCGGGGTGTAAACATTGCACTACTTTAAATTTATATGGATGGTATTTATATTTTTTCAAAATTCTTCCAGCTTTAGATTTTGCTATACCAACTTTCTCCTCTATTTTTCTACAGGATGATGAAGTTGTTGCTGCTGCGTAAAGTAACACATTTGTTTCTTTTCTCTCCTTGTCTTCTTGGACGTATGTTTTGGGACGCTCTTGAATAAAAGATCCGTGTTCAACCAGATTTCTTCTTAAACGAGCAAATATATCTGGAAAGGGCTTCCTATTTTCTGGATACCTAACATGAGATATGAGAAGTTATCCTAATGATTACGCTTTAAATTCATTACCTATTGAAATATAATTCAGAAGCTTCTTGGGGACTTTCATTGCTTTTATAAAACATGCTAACATACCATACTTTTCATAATTATCATAAACGGCCATTGTAAATCGAAAATAAATAAAAAGTAAAATAAAAACACGTACTTAACAATTTTATATTAATAACAATCTGACATCGGCCTTTTGTATCTTATAAATTGGCCATGGCCTACTGTTACGAATAAAGTAAATTATTCAAAATATCGAATCCTGACCTGTTTTTTTTTTAAATAAAATAAACACATTATATATTTTTGAAAAGCCTAAATTAGACTTAATCAATAACTAAAATAATATACTATTTAAAAAATCATAAGTTTGGTCAATATCTCAAAAACTAAACTTTCTAGACTCAACCACTGAACTCTACGTAAAAATCTCCATAAAAACCAGTTTTTGATAAATTAACGCATAACGGAAATACCATATGTGCCTAAAAAAAACGAAGATTTTCAAAATCACCCTGTAGACTAAAAATTAAGACAGCCATAACAAATTTGACACCTAAATTTTCCGTTTCGTTAAAAAGCAGGACACTAAAGTGAAAATCGCAACGATAATAACTAAGGATGTATCCACAATAAATTAGTGTTCACAAAATTGCGACGAAGCGGGTTGATGGAAAAATAAATATTTCTTCTCATTACTTAAAATACTGTAGCATTAGTAGGTGGGGGTTAAACTGTAATATTATTATTATAAAAAAATAATAGACTATTTTTGTCTAGTTTAAACAAGATAATAAATTAATATATTATTAACACCTACTTATACAAAACAATTTTTACCATTCACTGAATGAAAATCTTCAGCATCAATAATTACTTTGCTTATAAATTGAAAATAATGTTTGCATGTTTTTTCCTGATTATTCGTTATGTATACTTCCTACACATAGCGAGAGGCATACCATTAGAAACACCATAATAATGCAATTACAACAGAGTTGATGTTAAGGGGAGGACACAATTTTAATTTATAATACCGTTTCAAATACTTTTCTGTCTATAAGAAGTGTTAAATTATGTTTAGTTCGTCGCCGTTGAGCACATAGCATTTCCGTATAAAATTGAGCAATACTTAAATGACATTATCGTCTCGTAAACTTAGGTAACTAGACAACAATGTTTACCGATGGCTTAAAAAGGTGGATCTATTCTATGAATAATTGTTAGGGCAAAATAATTATATGAATGGTGATTAGTGAATGCAAAAATTTACTTTATCATTTCTAAAAATATCGTTACAAAATAAAGTTACCTTGAAAGAATGTTTTATTCAACTATGGTTAAAAGCGGCATTGTCTCGACTGACTGAATGGAATATCAACGCACAGTTCAAACTATTAAAGATGGAATAATGAAATTTTTGAAATGTTTGGTGACACCATGTAGGCACCCACTAAGAAGCAAATTCGCACTCCAAAAGAGTGAAAAGAGGTAAATTGTCCTTTGATAAATTTACCGATATGATCTTTCTCAGTCGGCAAGCAAAGACTTATTCCGGTCATCCACCACATAAAAAACCTTCAAACAAAGGATGTTTGACAGATTTGTTAAATTTGGCAGAACAAACGAACCGAATCAAGAACGTAACTAAACAACAAAATAATCCAAAACTTTTCCAATATAAATAAACTACGTTATATAAAAAAATTATTACCTTCTTTCTTTTCACTAAAACAGTTTTTTGAACACAAAATCCTGACAAATGTGAAAAAATGGTTCAATGAACTATTATTATTTGCGATTGATAAATCGCCACGTGTTCTATATCAGCTGATTATGATAGAACGAGTGAAGTAGTTATAAGCCTGTACGAGGGTGTTAAAAAAATAGTATCATATCGTTGATTTTCACGGATAGTAGAATGAATAGTTTGGTCATTCCGGGTTTCAATCCGTTCGTTCAAAAAATCGTTTTCACGACGTTTCGCCAAAATCTCTTTTGGCATTTTTAAGTGCGGCTCGTCTCGTTACTCGCTGAGAATTGATGGTAAGAAAACACAACATACAGCCCATATTTAAACCACAAAAAACAATAGCCAACGTTCTGGGAAATCCTAAAGACAAGACCAACCTTGAAAATCATGGCGTTTACAGCATTCCATGTGCAGATTGCCATCAAACTTATATAGGACAAATAAACAGGCGCATATCAGCAAAAATCCAAGAACATAAAAATAGCCTCAAAAACAAACAGACAACGTCAGCCCTATTTCAACATCACCAAACAACCGGGCATACCATCGGCTTCGAAAAAACAAAAGAAATAGCACTAGTACAGAACTACAAGGTACGCGTCATAAGAGAGGCCCTAGAAATCGAAAAAGCGGGACAGCTAAATAAACGAGATTATGCTATAAATTTTTCAACTACATGGAGAACAGTAATAAAAAATCAAGAAAGAAAACAACAAAAATCAACTAGTACGCGAGAGACCTGCATACAAAAACAAAATATATCGCACTCGGCAGAGGGGAGGAGCCTGCGAAGCCGCCAATCCAATCAGGCAGCGAGCCAGCTAAACAAAACTCGAAATTCTTCAGAGGCCACCATCAGTTCTCAACGAGTAACGAGACGAATCGCACTTGAAAATGCCAAATGAGATTTTGGCGAAACGTGAAAACGATTTTTTGAATGAATGGATTGAAACCCGGAATAACCAAACTAATCATATATATATATATATATATATATATATATATATATATATATATATATATATACATGTTTACATTTTGAGCTTTACACATTTGTCTCTTATCTGCCTTTTTTGTTTATGTCTTGGACATATTTTCGGAAACATTATTTCTTCGATGCATTTTTAAAATTTAAAATCATTGGATTAGTATTGTTGTGCCACTGTTGTCACCAAGACCGTATTAAGAATTGGCAAAAATAAGTATTTGTTGAGAGAGTTACACTTAGAGGTGTTGAGTTAAAGAGACAAGGTGTGTAGTAAAAATGTAGGTTTAAGTGATAGAACATCAGCACCATTCAGTGTGACTTCAGGACTCAGACAAGGTGACCCTCTGTCACCGTTGCTTTTCAATTTTGCCTTGGAACATGCAATGAGCAGGGTTGCGTCGGGGCTGCCAGAGGGTTTTGCGAACCAAGGTTCAAAACTGGTGCTGGCCTTTGCTGATGATATCGATACAGTGGCTCATTCAACAAGAGACGTGCGAGAGGTATTTTCACAACTCGAGGAAGAAGCAGGAAATATGGGTCTCCGAGTAAATGAAGAAAAAACTAAATACACGGTAGTAACCAAGAATTCAAGACCTCGAATCGGGCAGAATATGTCACTGAATGAACAAAACTTCAAAGTGGTTAAGGAATTCAAGTACCTAGGAGCGGTAATCACAGACAACAGTCGAGTTGAAAAAGACGTCTCAGCGAGAATAGCGGCAGCAAATAGGGCGTTATAATCCCTCACGACATTATTGAGATCTAAACTGTTAAAAAGACAATCCAAACTAACTCTGTACAGGTCAATTATTCGCCCGGTAGTTACTAATGGCAGTGAAATTTGGACCCTCAATCAACGGGAAATAAACAAATTACTCATATTTGAACGAAAGGTTCTTAGAATGATATTTGGTCCCCAAAGAGATGAAACAACAGGAAATTGGAGAAGACGCCACAATGCTGAATTGGCGACACTGTATGGTAGTGAAAACAAAAGCCAATAGAATAAGATGGGCAGGCCATGTGGTAAGATCAGGGGACCACAGATTATTGAAAACAGTATTTTTTGAGAGACCAGATGGTAGAAGATCAATAGGCCGTACCAGGAAAAGATGGAAGGATGCCGTCGAAGCTGATTTGTATAGGATTAGAGTCTAGCAGTGGGAAATGAAAGCACAAAATCGTAGGAGATGGATGGCGATAGTGGATGGGGCTAAGACTCACCTAGAGTTGTAAGACCAAGAAAGAAGAAGAAGAAGTAGAGGCAAGACAGACATTGAAACTTAAGTCCGACCTAAGCAAGTCATTAGCTGCCGAGAAATTCCGTCTTTATTAAGAATAATATGTGATCCATCAGATTGAAATTAAAATATATACCAGCCACTATATCACGTTTGTTAGTACCATTGATTATTGTACAAGTAGATAGCTGTAGTAGTAAATTTTTTTGGAAGAAAATCATGCTGACCAGTAAAGAGTAAGTCCTATTTGATTAAGTAATCAAGTAATCTAGAGTAAATTGCTCTCTTAAAAACTTTAAAAAATACTGGTAACAAAGAATATATATTATAATTATATATGTAATTAATAATCTCCTGCCTGGCCCTCTTTTTTACGGGAGCAGTTTTAGCCATTTTCAAAAGATTTGGATATTTCCTTCTCGCTGTTTATAATAAATGTAAACACTGCTTTAATCACTGAAGGAATTTCATTCGGCCCCGTACAAATTTTTGATGACCTTTTTTGATCTCTTCCGATAAGGTAGAATAAAAGTAGTAAGAAAAGGGTATATTAATATTATGTTACCTTGTAAATCACTAACTACAAGAAGGTCCACAATTGACCTAAAATACAAGGCAAACAGATCCACAATAATTTAGAATTTCGTCCCTTTGTTAAGTTATATGTCGTTATTAACTTATATCGTATATCTTAAACAAATAGGTTACATGCAGTATCCATGATGTAGGTCGATACATCATTGTAAAGATTCTTCAGGGCATTTACTATGGTGAAGCCACTGACTTTCATAATGGATCTCACTATTTTAGGTTGCTGAAACACCGATAAAAAACTGCGGTCGCTTACATATGGAGAGGTATCTGATTTTTTTTTCGATTTCGTTTCACGGGTGTATTTGGGATAACTGAGAGCATTTTGTAGCTGAAGAAGGAAAAGTGACGGTTATAAAGCTATGACGTATTGGAGTTCGCGACAGTTTAACAAGAGATAGTATTTTTTATTGAAAAAACTGGTTTTAATTACTGTTATTAGAAAAGATTTCACAGTATAATTAGGAGCTTAAAGTTATTTAATGCACGTACACATATTCCTTATAGATATTTAAATTTTAAGTGAGAAGTCATTCCAGTATCTTCTTGACAAATTTATTAAACTTGTCCTATTAATAGCGAGATTTCAAAATAGCCACTATTCAATAATTGTCTATAATTATCACGTATAAAATTATCATATTAAGAGTGTACTTAAGAGGCATTAACAAATATTTACTTTGAAAATATGTGACACTTATTGTTAGCTTTATAAGTTATTTTTTAATTTTCATTTGAATTCGTGGAATTTCTAGAAGGAAATATAATTTTGTGATACAACAATGAGCCGTAAGAAATTATGCGAAACTTTTATTTTATGATGGACGGGTTTATATATTGGGAAAAATTCTGTACATGCATTTTTTTTACATTTTAATGAAATAAACCGCTTATTTTGCCAAAAAAGTTTGCTGTTTGCTTTGCTTAGGTCTAACTTGATAACTAAGGGACTATGTAAGTTTTTAAACTATATATATTTACAGTCTGATCAAAATAAAGAACAGTTTTTGTTTATAAGAAAAGACACTCTTCTCCTTGGTTGTAAGACCTTACCGCCCGTAAACTTTAATTTTCCCATATAGTGTTACGCAGGATAATCCCAATTAAATGAGAGAAGCTAGAGAATAGATATTCTCAATATTTGTAATTTTTTTTCGGCTTCAAGGCAAAAAAATAGATAATACTATACTTTATATTTCGATGCATTTCTGTCATTTTCAGCATTATTTTTATGTAAAATTAGTTGATTTAAGACTAGTTTAAACAAGGAAAACCAGCAAAACCATCATAACTTTTTTGCAAATTTGCAATTTACATTATGATCAGAAAAAATATAAAAGCAGCCGATTTTGTGCCCGGTTTATCACAATAATACTCCAAAAATCCCAATTTAGCAAGCAGTGGAATTACGACTTAATAGAAGAAAAATAGTAATGAAATATAACGAACAAAATACAACTGACGAATTACCCATACAAAAACAATTTTCAATAGTATTACTATTTTTAAAGCCATACCAGTATATTTAAATAACAATATATTTGTCTGAATATTGTTTATGGTCGATTGGGGAAGGACTTTGTGACATTTTACAGATATAAATATTTTTATTTAATTTTGCTTTCGGGTTTTGCTTGCCGTGATTGCTTAGAGTATTTTAAAGTGTTAAAATTACTACAAATGCGAAGTTAATATGCATGTTCTACTAATTTATTTAATGAAATTAGAAAAACATAGCGTAGAATCGGTGTGAGTATCAAGTAATAAAAGAACTTTAATATGTAAATAAAAATATTATCCCGTTATTCAGCTATTTGCGTATCTGAGTAAGTTTTGTGCCAATTACCAACAAACAGGAAATTTTCGACCCATTCTAATATATATATATATATATATATATATATATATATATATATATATATATATATATACAGGGGCGGATCCAGCTTCTTTCTTTGGGGGAAGGCAGTGATATAGTGATATCAGAATTTGTCGACGGGGGGGGGGACACCAGCTACATTTCCATTTCTAGGGTAATTGGTAGTTTTCTGAATTTGAAGCTCTTGGAGAAGGGGGACGATCACAAGAAAAAAGAAGTTGCCGACACGGAGGGATGATGCGAGCAGCATACACATTTCTACTATAAGAGGCAGAATCGGGTTTATTTTCCTGAATTCAAAGCTCTTGGGGAGGGAGGGGGGCTTTCGCAAGAAAAACGAGTTGTTAAAAGGAGGAGAGTGCCAGCAGCATACACGTTCCTAATATAAAAGGCAGAATCGGTTCTATTTTCCTGAACTCAAAGCTCTTGGGAAGGGGAAGTGCGATCACAAGCATACACATTCCTATTCTCTATTCAAGACCTAGAGAGAATAATAAAATTGTTACCGAAACCTCCAACGTACCTGCTCCAGTGCCGCAGGTAACTGAATGCTGCCGTAAATCTAATTATATTAAAATATTATAAGCTTTTATAAATTTACTGCACAATAAAATTTCTGATAGCTCAATTTAATTTGTGTCAGTGAGCAAAGTACACCTTACAGTGTGTCCTTAGTGATTTAACTTGTTTGCGCTTGTTTTTATATATTATTTGAGATTAGTGGGATACCCAAAAGATATGGCTTCCACATCTATATTTATTTCAAAATCGTTAAACCAGGACATTTTTTCCTGAACGAAAAACTTAATACGATGAATGTTTATGATACCTTAAGATATCAATATCTAGATAATAATGTTAAAAGCTCTGTTTCGATGTGTTCCAATAGGACAGGAGTTGGAAAATCTACTATGTACCGAATACTGAAGGTGAAAAAAAACGACTGTAATTGTTAGTACACTCAAGCCACATTCGATCACAGGCAGACGAAAAACCTCATTGGAAGAAGCGATGTAAACTGCAATAAAAGGAGTTGTACATACGATTTATTATCAGAAGCAGATTCTAACCGTCGACAAAATTCTAACTAAAATCAATAAAGATCGGGATTTACCTGAAATTAAAAGAACTGAGCTCTGGAAATTGCTCAGAGAACTTATTTTTTGCTGGGAAAAACCAGATAGGAAATCTCTTCTTATAGGTCGTTCGAAAAATGTCCATTGGAGAAGGAAATATCTCTCTCAAGTAAAAGGTAGAGTTGTTAGAAATAACACAATTTACAAAATTAGTGATTTAACTGATCTTTTGAAATTTTTTTTTGAATAAAGTTACTGTAGAAAATTGGGAAAAATCCATATAATAAAAGAATAAAAGAAAATGTGGAAACTCGATCTCATGATCGGTGAGATAGAGGAAACAATTATAATTAATTTGAGCGAAGCTATCTTCACTGACTGATTAGGAATTAGATACGTATTGTTGACCAGCGTAAACACAATTTATTATTTAAATTTTCTGTGACATAAAAAAATTTATTATATTTAAATCCCTTTTTAGTGTTTAATTGCAATTCTGCAGATGATTTAAGAAATAAATAAACTGAAACGTAAAAATGCCCGGAAAATGTTATTAATTGATAATAAAATTACCAATAGCCCCAAAAAAATTGTAATATTATATGGACGAATTTATTTTTTTATATATGTTTAACTTCTTGTATTTTTGACAATGGGTATTTTGTAAGTATTTAAATTATAATATATATATAATGTCATAAATACTTAGTGATAAAAGAAACCTCCTTCCGACGCCTATGACAAGAATTAAAATCACTTTTAACACTTCACACATCCAAATATCTATTGTTATCCAACCCAAATAGTCCATTATTATAGACCGGTATTTTTGATTATAAAATGTCTAATCCATTCCTATGAAAAATATATGTGTCTAACAGATTTTGCCAAAGACAGCAGACTAAAGAACACAGGTAGTGTGCGAAGAAAAAAAGGGTAAAAAATGTTTTATTACTCTCTCTAGTTCTTGAATAAACTATAGTATAAGAAGCAAAATTGGGTCTATTTTCCTGAACTCAAAGCTCTTGGGGGGGGGGGGGCGATCGCCCCCACCGCCCCCCTGGATCTGCGCCTATATATATATATATATATATATATATATATATATATATATATATATATATATATATATATATAGAGAGAGAGAGAGAGAGAGAGAGAAATATAACAAAAATCACTACGGATTGTTTTTAGTATAATGACAGTCGGAATCCTGGTAGTATTTTTGTCATTAAAAATTTTTTTTTTTAATTGGCCTAAAGTGACATCAATACACTTAGAATTGTGTTCATGGCCAGGATACGAAATGGATAGGACGCAGCAAGAAAAAAAAATCACAGTTCCTGTGATATATTATTACTAAACAAAAATATCAATATATCCTGAACTAACAAATATAATTTTTGACATGTATAAGAGGAACATTTCCAGCAGTTGATAATACTGGACAGAGCAGGCATTTTTAATAATCTCTTTGTACGTGACCGAAGACCCAAACAAGTGCTCCGTTGGGCGGCTACCATGTCATTTTTGTTGCACATTTTGCAATTTACAACAAATTACTTAAATTATCTATAAATAAAATCATTGTAATTAAGATTCTCCTTAAAAAAATACGTTAACGACAGGAAACTGGTCTAACACATCTCGCGGTATGTTATTAATACGTTAATTTCTGTTAAATTTTTAATAAATACCCTGAGATATTTTAATTAAATATGAAGGTAATACTGGAAAAATTTAATTCTTGATGAGTTTTTGCAGAAAGTAAAAATTCTTTTCATGTAACCGTTAGGTTCTCTCACTTGACCTGAAATAATTTAAACAAATAATATGTATTATCGGCGACTACCAATGCGGTTTTTGTGCTGGAAGGTCAACAATGGACCAGATATTTACGATCAGACAAATATTGGAAAAAAACTGGGAATTTAACCGAGATGTCCACCAAATCTTTGTGGATTTCCAGCAAGCATATGACTCCGTGAAAAGAAGCAGACTATGGCTTGCAATGCTAGAAATGGGCGTACCAAGAAAATTAGTCGATCTAACACAAATGTGCATGACAAACTCATATGCACAGGTAAGGATAGAAAATAGAATATCAGCGCCATTCAGTGTGACATCAGGACTCAGACAAGGTGACCCTCTGTCACCGTTGCTTTTCAGTTTTGCCTTGGAACATGCAATGAGCAGGGTTGCGTCGGGGCTTACAGAGTGTTTTGCGAACCAAGGTTCAAAACTGGTTCTGGCCTTTGCTGATGATATCGATACAGTGGTTCATTCAACAAGAGTTGTGCGAGAGATATTTTCAAAACTTGAGGAAGAAACAGGTAATATGGGTCTCCGAGTAAATGAGGAAAAAACTAAATATATGGTAGTAACCAAGAATCCAAGACCTCGAATCGGGCAGAATATATCACTGAATGAACATAACTTCGAAGTGGTTAAGGAATTCAAGTACCTAGGAGCGTAATCACTGACGACAATCGAGTTGAAAAAGACGTCTCAGCGAGAATAGCGGTAGCAAATGGGGCGTTATACCCTCTCACAACATTATTGAGATCTAAACTGTTAAAAAGACAATCCAAACTAACTCTGTACAGGTCAATTATTCGCCCGGTAGTTAATTATTGCAGCGAAACTTGGACCCTCAATCAACGGGAAATAAATAAATTACTCATATTTGAATGAAAGATTCTTAGAATGATATTTGGTCCCCATAGAGATGAAATAACAGGAAATTGGAGAGACGCCACAATGCTGAATTGGCAACACTGTATCGCACTGAAAACATAGTCCGTTGTATAATAGAATAAGATGGGCAGGCCATGTGCTAAGATCAGGGGACCACAGATTATTGAAAACAGTATTCTTTGAGAGACCAGATGGTAGAAGATCAATAGGCTATCTCAGGAAAAGATGTAAGGATGCCGTCGAAGCTGATTTGTATAGGATTGGAGTCCACCAGTGGGAAATGGAAGCACAAGACCGTAAGAAATGGAGGGCGATAGTGGATGCGGCTAAGACTCACCCAGAGTTGTAAGACCAGGAAAGAAGAATATGTAATATCAGTTTTATTGGTGAATGGAAGGGATCTTCACTTTTCGACTTTGCCTTTGAAGCTAGGATTTGCACTTTTTTAGATTTCAGATCTTTTGGTCGCTAGACGCAGTGTTGGCAGAGGACTTGCCTTATTCCTTACATTAATGTTTTAGGAGGAATATCAACACTTTTCAGAAATTAAAAATACATTATTTACGATTTCTTTCTCTATTTCTTGATTTGATTTTGATTGTTTCATTGGTCCAATAACTTTTATTTTTTTGTACTTTTGCAATATTAGTTGGCATGATTTTACTCACGATCTTTAATCTTTTCCGTTATATTTTTATTGAAAATAACTTCATATAAGGTCGTCTTAATCTATTTATAGTCCAAGCCATAGGTAAATATAGTGACGTAAATTTCGAGATAGATAAGACCTACTTGGGTGTGTTAGAGGCAATGTAAGAACAAACCCTACATAAAATGTAACAGCAAAAAATAGGTAGGGGCCAAGAGGGGGGGGGGGTCAGAGTTGGCTAAAACAGGTTTTTTGAATCTACAAGCCAAGGAATACAAATAAAATTTGTAGAGATTTTAAAAACCTACAGTTTGAGCTTTTGTGCGATCATTTTCGTCAATTTGTTATTTCAAAAATTACAAAAAATTCTTAAAATCGTCCATTTTTTGCATATCAATTATTTATTGCAAAATTAATTTTTTTTTGCATTATTTTGCTTTTAAAGACAAGCCCTCGCCTTTCTCAACAAAATAATATTTTATAAAACGAAATCAGATAATTTATTGCTGAGATATTGCTAATTGTTTATCTTAAGACGTGAAATGTTGATTGCTATAACTTTTTTTGAGTGAACATTTTGACTTTCACCAAGGCTCAATCTCTTCGTGAAGATCTAAATTTTCATACCTTATTAGGGGCAAATGAAAAAATTCAATTTCAACCTGTTAAACATCGCTTTAAAAAAGGGTATGTCTTTTTTATAAAGAACTAAAACTCTCGCGCTCGCGAGAACATTGAACTCACCCAAAAAAAAGTTATTGGCGGAAAATAATTCTATTTGACGTACTTTTTAAGTTACCATAATTTAGTTGTAAGAGTCTAGATGGCAGATCAAATATGGGTCCAAAAATGTCCAAATTCACTGGAAATGCATACTATTGAGTGCACAAGGATTGAATTTGACTCAACATTGCTTACTGTCGGGTTTTAAAAGCCGCTGATTAATATTTTAAAGTCAAATTATTGAATGATAAAATGGCCGGTTAAATATGGCTCTCGTAACGGTCAAAAATCACTAAAATACAAAGGAAGTCGATACTATTTATCGCACAAGGATTGAATTTCGCTTAGCATAGCTTACTATCAAATTTTAGAGTCTGCTAATCAATATTTAAGAGTCAAATTATAGAATAACAAAATGGCCTATCCAATATGGCACCTGTAAAAATCAAAAATCGCCGAAATTAAGAGAAAATCTATACAATTTTTTGCTAAATTCTTCAGTGGAAAATGTTGACCCTACCCTGTATAGAATTTTCAAATTTCTCTGTTTTGATTTCAGTATCTGCTATATTTTCACTGTCAATAGCCAATTGGAGCTGGATATTAGTGACACACAATTTGGCTTCTGGAACGGGGTGGGTACAAGAGAAGCATTATTTGCTTTTAATGTGCTTACTCAAAGATGCTTAGATGTCATCTATGTCTGCTTCATAGATTACAACAAAGCTTTTGATAGGGTTAAACATGACAAACTGATAGAGATTCTCAGAAGTAAAAATTTGGATGAAAGAGATTTCAGGTTGATATCAAATCTGTATTACAATCAGCGAGCGGCAGTAAAAATTGGACAGGAAATATCCGGAGATGTGGAAATACAAAGGGGAGTCAGACAAAGGTGTATATTGTCCCCTTTACTATTTAACGCTTATTCTGAAGAGGTCATATTGGAAAGTCTTGAATCTGAAACAGCAGGGATAAAAGTAAACGGAGTTTTAATCAACAATATTAGGTATGCAGATGACACCGTAATAATAGCTGATAGTTTGAAAGACCTAGAAAAAATATATAATAAAATATTAAGAGTTAGTGGAGAATATGGACTCTCTCTTAACACGAAAAAGACCAAGTTCATGATAATTAGTAAAAACAACACCAATAATAATGAAACCCTAATGGTAGGAGGCCAGCACATAGAAAGAGTTAAGAAGTACACTTACTTGGAAACCCTAATAACAGAAAATAATGACTATACCGTCGAAATAGAAACCAGAATCGAGAAAGCACGTGCCAACTTTATTAGAATGAAAAAGGTTATCTGCAGCAAAGATCTAACATTAGCCCTGAAAATACGACTGGCTAAATGTTACGTATACAGTGTTCTATATTGTGGAATGGAAGCATGGACACTGAATCGAGAGGCATTGGGAAGACTTAACTCTTTTGAAATGTAGACCTGTAGAAGAATTCAGAGGATTTCGTGGGTGGATCGAGTTACGAACGTCGAGGTGTTGAGAAGAACGGGGAAAGAAAAGGAAGTCGAGATATCAGTAAAACAGAGAAAACTGCAATATTTCGGACACATTATGCGGGGAGAAAAGTACAGCATCTTACGGCTCATAATCCAAGGCAAAATAAGTGGCAGAAGAGGCGTAGGACGACGACGAATTTCATGGCTAAAAAAACCTAAGGGAATGGTTTAGATGCAGTTCAAAACAACTATTTAGAGCAACTGCCTCAAAAATTAAAATAGCTATTATGATTACCAACCTCCGCAATGGAGAAGGCACTTGAAGAAGAAGAATAACCAAATATCTTTAGCGCGCATTGTATAAAGCAGTTTATTAGGTGTCAAGTCAAGGTCAGTTCGGGCTATTAAGAAATGCTTCAAAAAATTGTTAATTTTAATATGTACGTTGTCTCAATTAATGGCTGCAGATTCCGTATATATCCTTAATTAACTCTCGATTAAACTTTTTCTGGAAAGTGTAATTAAAAGTAACATCGATATTGATATTAGTATAGGTACTGTTGGCATTAAACGATGCTCTTTTCTTTGGTAGGCCGTTTTATAACTAATAAAACTGGTCATGGTAATAACTTGAATCTATAAATGAGGCAGTTACCTTACATAATATTTATGCAAAATTTAATAACATCTTAAAGGTAGTAATTAATTGATTTTATCTTATTTTGAAAAATTTTCTGACTATAAACAGAGCGACTAGAAAAGTAGTAATTAAGCAGGGAAGACATATAGGAAGAAGAGAGACAAAGAATGATTTATCTGATATGAGCGGATTATTCATTTGTTTAACTAGTATTTTGCTATGGAATTTTTGGTTTTGTGTGTTGGATTATTAAGTACGATAATTTACTGTGGAATAGAAGAATAGATACTACAAAAATGTCTATCCGTAAATGATAAATTTACAGTTATGTTCAATTGTGTGTAATTTAGTTATTGTAGGTTTACTTATATATTTTTGAAGTCGGCGTCGTCGTACTTGAATTTTTAAATTTATTTTCAAATTTCAAAAGTAGATAACGATTACTAAAATGTTGAAAATTTGAATGTTCTTACAAATGGATGCGAGTGTAATTTTTTCAGTCATGTGATATTTGTATGTGTGGAGAAAATAAGCTTTCAGAAAGCTATTTTTGGAGTTTCGCAGCTGAATCATTTTTCACCATTGCTTTTCCCAATTTTTGTAAACGATTCGGAGGGTTATTCCAGGCGACTTCTCTGAAAGTCTATTTAGTGCTGATGATTTTAAGATTTCAAAATTTCAAAATGATAAATTTAATATAAAATAGAACTGATTAAAAGTGACTATGTAGAAAAAGCAGTTTAGTTAGTGTACAAATCACCGACAGCTGAGAGGAGGTTCGGAAAATTTATGGCGCTCCATACCAGTTGAACTGCAAACTGTCATTGATCGTTTTAGTAAGGATCCATTTAGCGAATAAATAACTTAAGAATTAAAAAAAAACTGGATGTACGTATTAACATTTAATAACTATATTTTCGATATAATTTGACAAAAAAAGTATTTTTAATTAGTTAAGAATGGATATAAAATTGGTGCCCGTCTTGAATATAGTCACAGAATATTTTTTATGTGAGGTGACCCAGTGCCACTTTCAAAATGTAATAAAAGTAAGATATATTAAATTATTAATATTAGATCATAAATTCTGAACTAGAAACCATTAACAATTAAATACAATTTATTAATTATAAATTTCTCTTTCTGTTAATTAAAAACCACTAATGAAGTCTTAAGGGAAACCAAATAAATATTAAAGTGAGTTGACGGTTAATGACCAATAGCTGGAAAATTTTTCAAAATAAAAAAGAGCTTGTCTGATCCGTCGATTCTGGACTACAGAAGCAGGACTTCAGTGTATCATAAGGAAGACATGGTCAGGAAAAAATTCTACAACTTTTGTATTTAATATTTTTGTCACAATCTTTTGGCTTGAGCTCTTTGGTGGTTTCCATGCATTTTATATATCATATTGTGTCCACAATTTTAAAATTAGCTGAACGGGGGTAACATATATCGTATATTTCAAAGTAATCATAACAGACAAAGATAAAAGGCTGAAAAATTCTGATACCAAGTTCTTGCTTTCTCGTCCCCCATTATGAATTTATCGTTTCGAATTTTGCAAAATCTGATGTCCAATTTACAATAAACATGTCATAGTCTAACAACTTACCTTTTTCCATTAGGTAAAACATCTGTTAAACGGTTTGTGAGTCAGATAATATACAACGTCAGGAAGCCTTTAAAAAAATTTTAATCCACCATGCTCTGTTCCACGGGCTGCCTAGTGGACTTTTAAGGATTCCTTCTTTACTGACTAATATACAAAAGTTTATACCAAAAATAAATTTAAACTGGATCGAGCAATTCTTCTGACTTTATTCTACAGTAAAATAATGTTTGTTGTGTCTTATTTATTTAGTATCCACATTCGGTTTCGGGAGTTGTACTGATCAACTCGTCTTTTTCTAATTAATAAGGTTATCTTGCCCATGTTCAGGTTAATATTGGACCATGTATAATTGTCATTTTGACCAATTTAACAATGGCAGTTTTTTTAAACAATTCTTTTACTTTGGAAAGAAAGACATTGTTCTCGACCCATTTGCTCTTAATGAAGCCGTGAAGTGAGAAGTAACTTGTGTTCGACATATTTGACTCCACTAGATGTGATTTTTCGGCTAGTTGCATTTTAAGTTACTCATTTTATCGTCTTTTGTTTTTTTTACCTTACCCCTTATTTTTGCTCTAATTATTGTTGAACATTATTGAGGAACCACTTCTCTGAAGGATTTATCTCACAAGTAAGTACACCGGTGGTGGAGACTTTTTTTTTGTTCTTAATTCATTCTTTAAATTTATTCGCCCTGTTGTGCATTTTAGGATTCGTTGAGACGTATGGTATGGAGGCTTTTTTTTTGACCAGAACTCTTAAGTTTCCCGAACAACTTGTTAATCTTAAGGTAACATCTCATTTTATTACGTAGAAATTGTATTGCAGGTGCCTGCTGATATTAGTTATTTTTTACCCACAATTTTTAATTTAAATGGGGTAACTTTTTTTAATTTGTTAATCTTTCTCTCTAGGGCACTGCTAAATGTGTATGATTATCTCTGAAAACAGTATGTCAAGAGGTATGTGAACAAATTTTCCTTGTAAGATAATTTTCCTTATATATATCTTATATATCTTATATATCTATATATATATATATATATATATATATATATATATATATATATATATATATATATATATACAATAAGGGGAAGAGTAGTTCTTAACCGACTAGTTAGAAAGGAAAACTCAAATTCTTGGAATAGCGGTCCTAGGGCTGAATGAAACTCTGTTTTTTACAAACACCAAGCTTTCGGAAGTATATTATTTCCTTCCTCAGGGCTACAATACAGAACAGTTCTGTTGATTATAATTTAAAATTTTACAATATATGATATTTAATAATAAAAAGAAAATGATTCTAAATTCAAAGCCTTACGTGCAAATTGAGTCCATTTATGGCTTTTAGAAAATGAAACGGAAAATTCATGTAGAAACTGTTGATTTTTGCATAATTATCACATTTTACTATTAAAATGGTTTTTTAAACACTAATTTATATATGAATTTAGAATCATTTTCTTTTTATTATTAAATATCATATATTGTAAAATTTAAAATTATAATCAACAGAACTGTTCTGTATTGTAGCCCTGAAGAAGGAAATAATATACTTCCGAAAGCTTGGCGTTTGTAAAAAACAGAGTTTCATTCAGCCCTAGGACCGCTATCCCAAGAATTTGAGTTTTCCTTTATATATATATATATATATATATATATATATATATATATTATATATATATATATATATCTGCAGAAAAAGCACCGACGTCTCCAAGTGAACTGAAGTCACAGATTTAAAACATAATATTATTATCGTACTATAGGCATAGTGAAAACGATTGCTAAAGTTACAAAAACAAATCAAACCTTCCAAGAATCCTGAAGTTTACATTCCAAATGGTCTGTAGTAATGCGATAGTTGATATTTGTGATATGTACGAACGCAGACCTATATAGGATTACTTAAAAATGCAATTACACCTTATTTAACAGTTTTTATTAATACAGAGTGTTCTACAGGATAGCTTGCAATCTCATTATGTTAAAATTTATAATAAATTAATTTTAATTATTTCTTATGAACAGTAGTTAAATACAAAGTTAGAAACAAAATTTTCTGATACTTCAGATAATAATTATGTGAAATATTATATTAACAGGTCTTAATTAAAATTATTCGTAAGACCTATGACAGAATCGCAGAACTAATGAAACAGCAAACAAACTAGTTAATGGTTCTACTAATATATTATTGGAATATTCTGCCTTCTCTATTCCAGATGACGATATGCTTCTAATCACATTGTTAATGGCATAGGCTTGAGGTCTAGGCTTTTTGGTGGCCACGGCATAAATATTAGCATGATTCGGATTATCGAGTATTTTTCTAATTTTCTCCCACAGAAGGATGAGAATGCGTCACATGTTCTATCAAAATGTTCTCAATACAATAATTGCTATTTATGAATCTCGTGTAAACAGGAACCAACTCTACGAGTGTTAGAGCAAGTGACATCCCTAAACATAACAGATCCTCCAAATTGAATTCTTGTAGATATATTTCAGCTCACAAGCCTTTCTTCTTGTCTTCTTCAGACTCGCTTACGGCAACTGGGTTGTTTTCATTTCATCTGTCTTCCACACTGACACGATATCATCATGCCAGAAAATAAGTTGCAAGTTGAGTTGTTGGGAGGGTTGTATCTTGGGTTCTTGGGTGAATGAATCATGGAATCTGACTCACAATGTCCATTAAGGAAGATAAAAAAGTGTTTACATGTAGAGCATTTTCTATTCGATTGGAATCCAGACTACATGTAAAAAACGGCAAGCATTCGAGATGTGAATATATCGTGGAATTTGGATAGATAAAACTAGGAAGGTCGCTAATATTCTTGAAGGACATGACACTTAAAGGAGAGCAAGTCCTTTACACAACAATTTCTGCCAAAACGCAACGTGAGGACGCATTGCTGGTGACTTTCAGTTCGTTTTTATCATCAAATTTGTAATTATTGTGTTATTTAAAGTGTACAGGGTGAGTCAACGATTGGATGAAGTAGGTTTGTGCCTTTTCGGTGAAATTAACAAAGAAACTATATTTATTGTTTGATACTGTTTATTTTTACGCAGATTTTAAAAATATTTAGGACTCTACAGGGTGAGCCAAAAAACTAGGACAGCATAAAGTTGTATTTTTTTAAATAGAACACCCTATATACGAATCATATTTTCGATTTAGCTTATAATTTTAAATCTTTTTGATTAAGAGTTTACTATAACAAAACTTTATAGTTTCTGAGATAATTAAGTTTAAAGGAAAAAAGTCACACTTTCAAGCATCAATTCAATCCTAAATAACGTTTTCAATTTTGTGACAAATATATTCAAATTTGGAATTTAGCAAGGCCAAGGCCAAGTTAACATAATTTTTACGTAATATTTGCAATAAAAGCTACAGGGTGTTGAACACATCGGCTCAAATTTGAACAAGTTTAAATGAATAAATATCTTTTTTTTTTAAATGGTACACCCTGTATATTTTCATGTTATTTAATAGAGTAATAAAAACCCTAAAAGTTTTGTTCAATATATCCTATACCTATTTATAATAGTTTTTGAGATATTTCAGTTTTTCTTATTTTCCATACTTTTTTACAGAAATAGTCTTCATTATCATAGTAGCCATGTAAAATAATAAAAAGAAACTACATAAACAAACAGAATGTGGTTAAATATGATGAAATACATTATTCGTTATATTACAACGGCAATAGTTTAATTAAACATAATGTGAAAAAATTAACACAACAATAACGACAAGGCAAATACATATTTACTTTTATACTAAATTGAAACAAAAAAATTACCTATTAAATACTGAGATTAATTATTTCTTTTTAATAAGTGTTCGAATAAACGACCCTCTTGTGCAATGCACAAATTTAGTCTTTTTGCCGGATTTTCTCGGACCCTGGACAAAATTAGTGGCGTTATTGTTCTACAGGTATCCCTAATCCTGTTTCGCATATCTTCCACTGTTGTTGGTGGATTAACATACACCTTATTTTTAATATAACCCCATAGGAAGAAATCTAATGGGGTGATGTCGCAAGACCTTGGTGGCCACTCAATGAAACCACCACGTCCAATCCATTTTTGCGGATATCGTTGGTCCAAAAACGCACGAAATTCACGATGGTAATGCGGAGGCGCACCATCGTGCTGGAACCACATACTGTCGAGCTCATCCCTATTGAGACCTTGAAGCAGTTGGGGTAGTTCTTCTTGTAGAAAGTTCAGGTAACTATGGTCATTTAGTGGTTCATTAAAAAAGTGGGGTCAAATAATTCGATTATGATGAATACCACACCAAACATTTAATGACCAGTGGTTTTGATGTTGCACCTCTCTAATCCAAAATGGGTTTTCTGTGGCATAATAATGCATGTTGCGTCTATTTACGGCACCGTTACTTCTAAAAGTAGCTTCAGCACTAAACATTACCTTGCATAATAAATTTGGATTTAATTGAATCTCCGCATTTATTATACGACAAAAGTTTACACGACTTTCAAAATCCTGTCCATGCAATTCTTGGTGTAATTCCATGTGATATGGATGATACCTATATTTCTTGGTAGTACGATTAGCGGTGGATTGTGATGTTTCACATAATGCTGCTAACTGACGACTACCAATATAAGGATTTTCCTGAACATTTAACAATTAACAATAACATTCTTGTAGTTCTTTTTCTTCATTAGTTACTGGTTTGTTGACCACTTTACGTTTTGGATAATCAACAGTACCAGAAGAATCAAATCTTTGCATTAAGTTTTGAAAAGTATTGGTATTAGGCTGGCGTCGATCAGGATACTTCATTTTGTAAATTCTTTGAGCAAGAAGGCAATTTTTTTGAGCCTCTCCTATTGTATAAATCATATCTATTAACTCATTCTTTGGAAAATTCATTTTCCAATATAAGATGAATGAAAAAAAAACCAAACTACACTACATAAAAACCAAAAGAAGCGATTGCGGTTATAAATTTGACACACAGAAAAATGTTCTTTTACATTGTTTTTGCCATGGCTACTATGATAATGAAGACTATTTCTGTAATAAAGTATGGAAAATAAGAAAAACTGAAATATCTCAAAAACTATTATAAATAGGTATAGGATATATTGAACAAAACTTTTAGGGTTTTTATTACTCTATTAAATAACATGAAAATATACAGGGTGTACCATTTAAAAAAAAATATATTTATTCATTTAAACTTGTTCAAATTTGAGCCGATGTGTTCAACACCCTGTAGCTTTTATTGCGAATATTAGGTAAAAATTATGTTAACTTGTCCTTGGCCTTGCTAAATTCCAAATATGAATATATTTGTCACAAAATTGAAAACGTTATTTAGGATTGAATTGATGCTTGAAAATGTGACTTTTTTTCTTTAAACTTAATTATCTCAGAAACTATAAAGTTTTGTTATAGTAAACCCTTAATAAAAAAGATTTAAAATTATAAGCTAAATCGAAAATACGATTCGTATATAGGGTGTTCTATTTAAAAAAATACAACGTTATGCTGTCCTAGTTTTTTGGCTCACCCTGTAGAGTCCTAAATATTTTTAAAATCTGCGTAAAAATAAACTGTATCAAACAATAAATATAGTTTCTTTCTTAATTTCACCGAAAAGGCATAAACCTACTTCATCCAATCGTTAACTCACCCTGTACTGTCCGAGAAAATGTTTTTTTGCCCTTGTCCTGGACTTTTGGAATAAGCTTCACTAAAAAGTCTCCCTATTTATGTGGAATGATATTTGCCAAACAAATTGACAGTTTAACTGTGATAGCCCAATCAAGCACTACCTGGAATTTGGGTAAATTCCATGGTCGATTGATTTTCCAGTTTCAAATGAAACAATTTACTATAAAACACTACCAAAAATAGTTTACTCTTTCTCATAAGAAATAGCCAATAAAGTACAATAACAAGATAAATTCAACTTTGGGAACATTATATGTTATTGCATTAATTTTGTTTAGGAGTTTGTATTAATATATAAAATTCTCTAGTTCTTGTTGTTGTTTTTTTTTTTTATGAATTTATGAAGTATCTGAATTTCCTTCAGATTCGACTTAATGCTTTTAAAGTCCTCTTTCCATTTAATATATATATATATATATATATATATATATATATATATATATATATATATATATATATATATATATTGTAGCCAGAAAGAAGGTGGAGGATACATTATTAAGTCTACATCTCTGAAAATTATTAGAATTGATATCAAAACACCATGCAGTAACTTTAACATTAATCTAAATTGATGGCTTTTAAATACTTATTATTACGTGGAAATCCATCATATAGAATATTGGTTTAAAAAAATGTTCCATCAGTAAAAACCAATCCCCTGATAGCAGAAATAACCTAACTACGATCCTGGTGTAAATAGGGATAGAAGTAAAATTAAATTTACCATAAATTTTAAATTCAAAATAATGCTTGCAAAAAAGACTGATAAATATATGAAGAAAATGAATACCAAAATGTTATTTTACCTGCAACACACAACAACTTTGTAACCTTTGAACTCAGGACGTGATAAATCAACGTCAGTAAGTTGAGAAATCTAAAGATAATTAATATGGATATATACACAGTGGAACGAACTTCCGTTATATTTTTGTTTATATAATTTTCAAAGATTATAGAGTTGGTCAGAAGTCACGTTTTAGTCAATGTTAGTCCTTGTTACACATTGTTGAATTTTAATTCTATATTTTAAAAATTCCGGGTAACGTCAAAATCAGATTTTCATTTTTATTTTCTCTTTATTTTAACAGTTATTTTTAGCTGCGAAGGTCTACAAGAGTGGGCTGATAAGTCTCGGGCTTGTTAATGAAAATTGTTTTAATTTTTTTAATTATATTTCGCAATATAATTTCCAACTCCTCAGAATAGCTATATAGAACACTAATAATAGCCTCGCGGTTCTGAAATCTTTTTCCAGAAAGCCATTTTTTTTGAGACTAAAAAACAGATGGTAGTCGGTGGTAATGAAATCTGGTAAATAAGGTGGATGAGAAAACATTTTGTTAATTTTAACCATTGTAATAATTGACGATTGTGCTCGGGCGTTAACAGACGCAGCATCCACCTTGCACAGAGCTTCCGCATTCTCAAATAATTAAATATTATCTACGCGTTCTTTAGATATTTTTACATTTTCAGTTATCTTGAACAATTTTAATCTGTGGTCTTCTCGCATGATTTTTGTATTTTTCTATCATTTAGGAGTTTTTCCTTCATGGAGCGTCCAAAGCATGGCTCATCTTTAGTGCACGTTTAGCCTTTTCTCAATTCAGAAACTCACCTTTTCATCATTGTTTATGATGGTGAGGAGCTTCTTAGTATGTTGTTTATTTCCTCTTTGATTTGAGAAGGCGTTAAATAAAAGTATTGTAAAACTACGCGTATTTCTAAATTTTCCATTTTACGCAGCGTCTTGACCAAAAAGCTGTCAAAGAAGTACTGACCAGGGTACTTACTTCAAACTTTATATATAAACTACCCAAGGACAGAACTATAGAATGTCTTCACAAAATTTTTTCTGCTAGCGCCATCTGTATGTGATACTCGGGACTAATTAACCCATCCTTGTATTCTCTCAAATTGTTCAGATTTTTAAAATCTACCATTGTAAAATTAAAGGGAGGAATAGAATTTGAACCTCAATCTGAAAGCTAACGCCGTTTTATCTAATTTTAGGAGATCCTAAGCTTGCATAAAGCGTGTAGCGCTGCTACGACGCGTCTCAATATGCAATAAAACATCTAAATTTAATTAGCGCAAAAAAGGCTGCTCACAACGACACCTACCAGGTATAACTTTTAAAACAAAACAGTCAAGGAATAAGAATTTTCAGTTATAAACTTTAGGGTTTAAAAACTGTCGAAGTGCTGCTGGTGGCGCCCTGTGCAATATACATCGAGACTGTAATCACATCTTGATTTCTTATCCTAAGCAACCCCAAAATACCAAATTTAGTGCAAATCGAGCTATTATAAAGATAAATATTTACAAAACAGTTAATAATAATTGTAACTTCAACACCCAGTATTTCGAAATCAATCAACTTTTGAACTAAATCCTTACATTTTAGCTTCAAAAATTTGTGCTAGAACTGCTTACAGATTTTTCAAAAACACCCTGTATAGAAACATACATACCATGCCATTTTAAATCTTCAAAACAAATTGTTGAGCTGTGAATGAGCGCCATCTACTGGCTACTGTGAAACACATATAAACAGATTGTAATAAGATAAAGTTAGATACAACAAGAAAAACCCTTCTTAACGAATTTAACTTTGTTCAATTTCGTTATGCCAAACCGGAGTTATCAGCACTTTAATGAAAGATTGACGTTCCCCCACCAGTTCATTTTAAATGTTTAACAAATTTTAACTCAAGAACTATAGCTCAGACGGAAAAATCACAAGAGACAATTTTTGCTTAGAATCGGCTGATAAATACGAAAATATTTTTTATATTACCAAAAAAAAACAATTTATTTTTATTATTAACAATTCTTTTGTTGATACTAAATTATCTGACCTTTTTTGGTAATTCATCCTCAATATTGGTAATCAGAAGGTCAGAATACATATAAAAACATTGGTGGTGCCTTTTCTCTTCATCGGCTACCTAAACCACTGGGCTCCCGGACTAATAAAATGTTGAATTTACAAGGATGTGACATGCAGACAAACTAATGCGATTAAATTACTGGCTAGAGAATTGTAAATGACCCTATTAGTAGGGGAACCTGTTGTACCTAGGACCGTTTTTAGATATATATTTTTTATTGTAATTTAACGTACTGTACACAAACCGTATTTCCGTATTTTGGGAGGTCAATTATTTGAGTATCCACCACCAAAACATCAAAAATGTTTATTTCATTCTTACATGTGCTTAAAACGTTTTAAAAAAATGGTAACAACACACCCTATGTACCTCGGCCAGTACCACGGTGTACCTTGGACACATCGAGAAATTGAGGATAAAACATGGATATTTAAGGAAACTATTAACTTTTCTCTACTAAAATCATTTTATTCGGTCTAGTGGTATATTTAAATCACAAATCCTTAACAAAACAACATAATATTTTTTTTTACGTAAGAAACAAAATTTTTAAACACAAACAACTAAGTTTTTAATCACTGTTTTGTCACATAGCAGTCTTTAAGACTCAAGGTATGAAGGTATATAGACATAGGTACATTTAAACATATTTATATAACAAATCTACATATAAGAGGTACCTGCCTTACAAATTATAGAAAATCAAATATTTAAATAATCAACTTTACAATTTATAATTAAGTATTTCTTTCTTAACTTTTTAATCAGTTATTTGGACTAGCTTATTTAAGAAAGTTAGTAATATCCCAGTACTTTTGTATCTTTGGAACATTATAAATTTCTCTGTTTTTGTTAACTCTTATCGGGTACAGATTTAAATCCTCTTTTTCAGTCCATTTCTAGTTTTTAAGTAACTTTTGCATCGATATCAGCAATACACTCTCTTCACATATTGATTCTACCTTTCCAATAAAATAGGACCCTTCGTATACAAATATAACATAGTCACCAATATTGTAATTTTCTTTATTATCATGTTCAGTCTGCAGGTTCTCAATCTCACTGTCATTTTTGGAGACATCTTCAGATGTGTTACTCAGTGAATAATTGACAGAATCCTCACTGGTTTCTGATTCTGATAGAATTCTTCTCTTGACCCTATTTGTAATCTTGGATTTATTTTTATTCATTGATGTATTTTTTGCCAAAAGATTTATGGACTTTGCTTCATTAGATTTAGTTGAAATAAGTTTTTTAGGCTTCATATTTTCAATTTCTTGTTTTTGTGGTGTATCTGTTAATATTCTGGATCTTCCTTTTTGTCTTCCTTTTCGTATTCCTTTACGAGGATCGACTTTTGGGTGAGGACGAATCATAACCAGCGATGTCAAAGTTGGCGATTTTCAGTGTACAGTTTCAAAATCTGAGGTGGTCGTCTGGTTAAAAGGCATCTGATCAATTCTGATAGGTGATTCTTCAACTAGTGGATGATCAGAATAGGATGCGGGCATAAAATCAGCATCTATGTAGATGTTTTCATTTAAAGGATGGAAACCAGTTGAATTAAAACCTTTACAAATATTGTTTGATGTGAAGGCAAGAGGAAAAGCTTTTCCCACCAAGCCAGCAATATCATAAATAGTTAATGATTTTCCCATATGACCTGGAGAGTAACTCGTTAGCTGCTGCATTGAAATTAGTCCTGGAATACCCAAAAACTGACTTATCTAGTGGTTGCATGTGGTTACTAGTATGTGGATGGAGAGTCATGAGCATTACACTATTATCTTGTGCTATTTGTATTGCTGGTAGTGAATTATGACTTTCATGATTGTCTAGTGACACAATCACAGGTTGTTCTTTGGTAGGCTTTGTATATTTGATGAAATGTTGAAGGAATATCACAAACATTGATTCGTTTGTCCAACCGGATGTATTAGCATTTCCAATACTGCTTGTTGGAGCTCCAGTTAACATAAACTCCTTAAACTTTACACGAAGGAATAGCAGCACGGGTGGGACGAAACCATCACCTGCATTAA
Organism: Diaprepes abbreviatus; assembly: GCA_034092305.1. Taxonomy (NCBI): domain Eukaryota; kingdom Metazoa; phylum Arthropoda; class Insecta; order Coleoptera; family Curculionidae; genus Diaprepes; species Diaprepes abbreviatus. The sequence continues at coordinate 1,512,089 of JASJET010000175.1, forward strand.
TAGCCTCTATCACTGTTACTGTCGTTCCTCTTTCGGTGCTTGCCATTAACCCAACTTGCTTTTCGCTAAGAGGTGCTAATATCTTCGGAGGAACATGGACAGTCGACAATCCAGTTTCGTCTTAATTCCAGATGTCAGTCACTGTTATGTCAGGATGACATTTAGAAAGGACTTATTAAACGCCGATGAGCGAGCCACACTAGTGGCTTCAGGCTTTCTCAAAGACAATTCGTTCTGGTATCGCTTCTTAAATAACCTCAGCCAATAATCTCCGGCCATTTTATTAATATCCCAGCTCTTAGGGTGCGTTTTTCCATTCGCTTTTGCAAATTGGTATGCAAGTGTTTTCACATCTTTTAAAGTCAGTCCAAATTATAAGTATGCTGCGTCTGTAGTATAGTCAACAAGACTACGTTCTTCGTTATGATCAAAAACTTGATTAACTACAAGATTTTCGTGTAATTTGCTTACATCGTTACCTGTTTCTACACAATGCATTAAATGACGATGCAAAGTTGTTTTTGATAATACAGAATGTTTCTAAGCACTGAAAGTTGTGATTTTTTCTCCTTAATCATTTTAATCACATTGGACAGATTATTCACATTTATAGGCGTTCTTTTCTTCTCCTCTTTACTTCTAGGCATGATTTCGGAAATATTAAATGTATTTTAATAGGAATTTATTATGTAGATGTGGAATAAATAAAAATATATCCTCCTGGCTAAAGTACAATATCCAGGTTGAACCTAGACCACCGACCAAGGAATAACTGATCGACAGTAACCGAGGTACAACACTACTACTTTGTTGTAGAAAACGGTGCATTTCAAATATTTTGAGGTTACATATCTCATAAGTTTGTTATTGTTTTAACACTTGTTAAATCAAAGAACCGATCGTGTATAAAAGATAATCAACTACTAAAAAACATATAAAGCTCTCAGACTTCAAAATATATTTAATATATAAACAAAAAGTGGATAATATACTTGCAGTTGGATGTATAAAATACAATTATATAAGAAAAACTTAGCTCTCAACCAACTGAAAAAACCTCATACTATAAGGACAAACGTACTCTGTTCTAACACAGAGACAAAGCACTATCTCAGATTGCAAGAATACCAGGAAAGGGTGGAAGCCTTTCCTATGGTAGTGCACCGCCACCTGTAGACCGGTTTTGAACTTGTTAGTTTTCGTCAGTACAGAATAGGCCAGCGCACTTCAGCATCGGAAAAGTAAATCCTTTAAGCAACTTATATTAGACAAAATATGAAATCTAATACAAGTGGCGCCATCTCCCAGCATTCCACGCAATCTGAATATATAATCTCGTAGAGATCTGTATATATATAAACTAAAAGTGGATAATATAGTTGCAGTTGGGTGTATAAAATACAATTATATAAGAGAAACTTAGCTCTCAACCAACTGAAAAAACCTTATACTATAAGGACAAACGTACTCTGTTCTAATACAGTTAGAGACAAAGCACTATCTCAGATTGCAAGAATACCAGGAAAGGGTGTAAGTCTTTCCTATGGTAGTGCACCGCCATCTGTAGATCGGTTTCGAACTTGTTAGTTCTCGTCAATACAAAATAGGCCAGCGCACTTCAGCATCGGAAAAGTAAATCCTTTAAGCAACTTATATTAGACAAAATATGAAATCTATGGCGCCACTTGTATTAGATTTCATATTTTGTCTAATATAAGTTGCTTAAAGGATTTACTTTTCCGATGCTGAAGTGCGCTGGCTTATTCTGTACTGACGAGAAGACGAGAACTAACAAATTCCAAACCGATCTATAGATGGCGGTGCACTACCATAGGAAAGGCTTCCACCCTTTCCTGGTATTTTTGCAATCTGAGATAGTGCTTTGTCTCTAACTGTGTTAGAACAGAGTAGGTTTGTCCTTATTGTATAAGGTCTTTTCAGTTGGTTGAGAGCTAAGTTTCTCTTATATAATTGTATTTTATACACCCAACTGCAAGTATATTATCCACTTTTGGTTTATATATATATATATATATATATATATATATATATATATATATATATATATATATATATATATATACACAGATCTCTACGAGATTATATATTCAGATTACGTGGAATGCTGAAAGATGGCGCCACTTATATTAGATTTCATATTTTGTCTAATATAAGTTGCTTAAAGGATTTACTTTTCCGATGCTGAAGTGCGCTGGCCTATTCTGTACTGACGAGAACTAACAAATTCCAAACCGGTCTATAGATGGCGGTGCACTACCATAGGAAAGGCTTCCACCCTTTCCTGGTATTCTTGCAATCTGAAATAGTGCTTTGTCTCTAACTGTGTTAGAACAGAGTACGTTGGTCCTTATAGTAAAAGGTCATTTCAGTTGGTTGAGAGCTAATTTTCTCTTATATAATTGTATATTAAATATACTTACTTTTTTCGGCAAGAAAGTTTTCACTTCGATAACACCAAACACTAGCTTAAGGGCGGAAAGCGACTGACTTCACATTGGATAGTCAGTAGTGATGTACCGAATACCATAGACAATGGAATTTAATAGAGCTGGAATATTTGAAACGAGCTTATTAGCCTAGGTACACATAGTGCCGAGGTTCAACAGGTTCCCCTACTCAAGTATTTATCTAATATAGAACACTCTGTATTTTTGTTTTTGTAAATTTGGATTTTATAGGGTTAATTTAAACCGATTTTGCCACTAATATGTAGATACTTATTAAAAAAATTTGTAATATAATTTAATTCTTTCTTTTTCAGGTAAGCCAGTGGTTCCAAAAGACGAAAAAATACACGTAAGTTTTTTTTTGCTTTAATTTCGTAATAAATTTAACATTTAGTCCAGGGGACATGATTGTTGGCGTGTGGAAATATTTTCTTATTTAGAGGATAAAAAAAGTTTATTCTTGGTGACAGGGAATAAATTTCAAAAACGAACTGTAAAATTATGTAAATCAAGTCACTAAATATTGGAAATGTAAATAAATAATATTTATGGAATAAAAATCTATCACTTCTATCGACGTTAAACTTAGAAATATAATGTAAATGAGCGAAAAGATAAAATATTGTTTTCTTAATTTTTGGGGCCCATGTTGTTGCTTCTTTCACTAATGATCTAACGGTGTTTCTGTTAATAAAGACCTTCCCATGAATTCACCATGACACATCCGTTGAGGTCGATTTCGTCGTCTTCCTACTTACGTACGAGTGGCACTAGAAAAGTTTTCTCTCTAATAATATAACAAATGACGTCCTTTAAGGTGCTTTTTCAAATTATGAAATAAAACGAAGTCCCATGGATGCAAAATTAGTCTAGAAGGCGGACGGTTCAGCTTAAAGAGTTATACTCGCGAGGATAGGTTAAATTTTGGCTGTTTTTTTAAACTCGTACATTACCTTTAAGGAGAAAAATTTTCTTGTGACACAAACCAGAGTGGTTCTGACAAATAACCGTATGGGTCCGTCGAAATGAGGTGATTTTGACATTTAGTGTTTCTAAATATCAGAAGGTGCACAGGGGTGCCTGTATACGGCAAATTGTGTCAAGGTAAGCAAAATAAAGTCTCTATTCAGTATTTTTAAATGGCGTAGTTGCTGAGAGTGGTCGCCAGCTATCTTTAGACTGTCGTTTTTTCTATATATTATCTTCTCCGGGAAATTTGTCGATCGATTGTGGGAAAACTATAATTAGATAGAATCTGAAAATTTGACAGTATACTAACGTGCATAGGGGATGGCCGGCTAAAATATTTTCAAGATGGCGGCACTTCCGGTTATACCGGAAGTAGATGGGAACTTGCTTATTTCAAATAGAATACTTTATATATTATTGCACTTTTGATTTCTACGTAAAATTCTAGACATATTTCGTGTATAATATTCTATACTTAAGTCTCACCGTTTTGGACTTGTTTAAATTTTTATGTCAATGACCTTTGCGAACAAAAACCTAACTACAAATTTTTCCTATAAGGAAGTCTTTATTATTTAATTTGGGTTAGTTTTCTTGTAGACGAAGATCGACTTTAGTAGTCTTTTTATGATATTTTGAAAAGTATTAGTACAGAGTGGTCAAAAAAGAAAAATAAAAATTATATTTCAAAAATCGTGAAAAGTCAATTTTTTCAATTATAAATTTTATCATATTAACCATTAGAAATAAGGGTAACTATGTATAAGGTTGTCAACTCCGAAAATTTGTAGGTTTCAAAATATTGGCAATTCAACATTTTTTTATCGTAAAAATGCTATACGGTTTTGTTATTAGTTGGCCATGACGGCGAGGCGTGGCGAAAATAAAACAATCGAACCTTACAGAATTGTCACTATTTCTTGCTATTTGACATTCATTAATAATAATCATGTCGGGGCGTTTATATTATACACACGAAAAATATTTAAACTTATTTATTATTTATGAGAAAGTGTGAGAGTTATTTCAAGAACATGCGATACATTCGCGATTCGATTTCCGAAGAAACAAAAACCAACACTATCAACTGTTAAAAAGGTTATAAAAAACTTCAGAACTTTGGATCTATAAAAGCTAACAGAAATAGAAATAAACCAGTTGTTAATAAAATATAGTTACAAAAATTATCTGAGTAAATGTTCAAATTGACGCCCTTGAACTTCCAAACATTTTTCGCACCTAAGCAGGAACTCTTCATGGGTGACACTTCTTAATGTCTGAGGATTAAGTTCTTCAAATGTTATTCTGACGCGCTGTACGCAATCTTCCATAGTGGTTAATGCGGTGTTGTATACTTTATTTGATTGTCCCCCAAATAAAAAAATCAAGTACTGTTAGGTTGATGAGCGAGATGGCCAAAGATGTGGCCCATTCTTGGCTATCCATTGATCATAAAACAAGTTTTGCAGATGATTGTTAACTAAATGACGATTATGTGGAGGCGCTCCATCATCTTGATAAAACAGATTTCTACGATTAGTCAGAGGCAAATTATCTAAATAGTTCACTCCCAAATTTCTCAAGATGTTGAAGTAGCGCACACTTATAAGTTAACAAACGTATTTTGTATCTAGAAATGGCTAACCTACCATTCAGATTATCCTGGTAGAATTCTAAGGCGACAACGCAGACATTTCTTATAGTACAATACACGTCAAATTACCGAGACTCTTGAAAATTTAATTCTCTAAATAGATGTACGTTTGAGTCGCTCCATTAGTGGGAATTACGTCGATTAAACAATCCATTTTTTGTAAATTTGGCTTCATCCGATCAAATAATATTATTCAAAAAAACCAGCATTTTCTTGTAACCGAAGTAAAATAAATTGACAGAATTCAACTTTTCGTGAAAATAAGTGCCTTTTATATGTTGTAATATGGAATATACATAGGGATAAAAATTGTGTTTCCATAAAATCCTTAAAACTGATGTTTGAGATAATCCAGTCTTTAATGCTACTTGCCTTGTAGATATTATCGGATATGCGGCGAAATATCCTAAAATTGTAGTTTCAATATTTTCATTATTAACAACTGGTGTATTTCAATCTCTTTTTGCTTTTATGGATCCAAAGCTCTTCAAGTTTTCTATAATCCTTTTCACAGTTGGTGGTGTTGGTTTCTGTTTGTGCGGATATCACATCGCGAATGTGTCGCATATTTTTGAAATAACTCTATCACATTCTCAATAAATAAAAAATAAGTTTAAATAATCTTCGTGTGTGCAATTTAATCATTTCGGCATGATTAATATTAATAAATGTTAAATGGCAAGAAATAGTGACAGTTCTCGATTGTTTTATTTTCGCCACGCCTCTCCGTCATGGCCAATTAATAACAAAACTTAAAAGCCTTATAGCATTTTTACAGTAGAAAAATGTTGAATTGCCATTATTTTGAAAACTACAAATTTTTGGAATAAACAACCTTATACAAAATTACCCTTATTTTTAATGCTTGATATGATAAAATTATGAAAATAGGTGCTTTCTATTTGAAAAATTTGACATTTGTCGATTTTTTATTTATAATTTTTATTCTTCTTTTTTGACCACTCGGTACTAATAATTTTCAAAATATCATAAAAAGACTGCTAAAGTCGATCTTCGTCTACAAGAAAACTAACTCAAATGAAATAATAAAGACTTTCTGATAGAAAAAAATTCATAGTTAAGTTTTGATCTGCAAATGTCATTTTTGATATAAAATTTAAATATGTCTAAAACGGTGAGACTTAAGTATAGAACATTATCTATGAAATATGTCTAGAATTTTACGTAAAAACCAAAAATACAATAATAGGTAGGGTCTTTCATTTAACATAAGCAAGTTGACATCTACTTCCTGTATAACAGGAAGTGCCACCATCTTGAAAATATTTTAGCCGGCTGCACGTTAGTGCACTGTCAAATTTGCAGGTTCTTCCTAATTATAGTTTTTCCACAATCGATGGATAAATTTTCCGGAGAATCACCCTGTATATACGTTTATTAATACACGTAATAATTGTTACAAATCCCTAAAAATTACTATTTTAAATTAGAAAGTGGTGCGCTTATGGCAGGCGTGTAATGAGTATAAATGATATAGAATATGACGCGCCTATGTGTATATTTCAGTAAGCGCGAGAGGGGCTTTCAGAAATTCTTTTTTTATGCTAAGTGATTCTCAAACACTTCGAGTATATAGCTCTGGAAGCCGCAGCCTGAACCAGCTAAGAATTAGTTGAGCACTTTTGGTCGAATGGGATGTTAGTTTAAGAAACGGAATACTTCAAATCGCAGAAAAATCTTGGAGAAGCTAATAGATTAGGCTCTTCGTCTCGTGACTAACGATAAAGGTGGTGCGTCATTGTTTTTTTTTCGGACAATTGGGCTTAAAAATTGAATTTTCCGTTTTTTTTCCCGAAATCTGAGAAAACCTCGGGGAAAATGCAGGAAATCACTTCGTAAACAAAGAAGTTATAGCAAAAAAACCTCCGAAATTAGCATTTTTAATAATCTTTTGTAACTTTTAAAATATTCGTCAAAAATTGTTCAGAAGTTTATAAAGGTACGAGTTTTTACGTATTAAAGAAATGTACAAAACATGAGCGTTATCAATGCAGTAGTTTTTGCATACTTGTATTTGTTTATCCGGAATTAGTTAAAAACAACAAATTTGTAATTGGCTGTATAATCGGTTGGGCAACAGATATAGCGCTCAGCTTAGGCTCGCTCTCTTTGTAAACGTTAAAGTATCATGTATCAAAAATGGGAATTTTTCAAAATTTTGAAAAGTCTTGTTATTACTAATATATCAAAATTTTTTTGTCAAACCGAAATAAGTGATTACTTGAAATAATATGGAAATAATTATACTATATGTATAGTGAGAGTGAGCTATTTCCAAAATATGACCTTTATAACATAATTTTGTAAATATGAAAAATAAGTGTATGTACTTATTTTTTTTCTTTCTCGCTTAATACGATTTTCCGCCTACAAAGGGTTTTTTGCTAGGTCCCTTCAGAATCGTCTTAAGTTTTACTGTATTTCGTTTAATAATACCTTATCAGAAATAATCAAAGATATGAAAATGACTTATTTTAAAAACTATTCTAATAACTAGTAAACACTTATTTATAACTACAAAGTATGTTTGATATTTCAGAAAGAATTTAAGATTTTTAAGAATGTTTACTTATTAAAAATGATGAAATGAAATGAAATAATTTGAGCCATAAGACTGATACTTCAGCATTGGTTTCGTCAACAGTATACAATTAAATAAAAAAATATATACATAACATACCTTAAACCTAGAAAAAACAAGAAAGAGTTATATTAGTTAGTATCATAAGATACTTGTTATGATATAGAAATGTTAAATAACTTAATCTGATATTTAATAATAAAAACCACAGATTAAAATCCTAAAATAACTAACAGGAAAGAAAAAAATAAAATGATAAGAACACAATCCGTAGCAATGGTCAGCGAAGGACGCAACGAAATAATCACTCAGTAAAAGAGTCAGTACATCCTACAGGCTTAAGTATTCGTTAAAAGAATAAAATGATCCCTGAACAAGAAATTTTTTTATTTCTGTTTTGTATTTATTACTGTTTGATATGTTTTTTAATTTTGCAGGCAATTTGTTAAACAGAATAATTAAATTATAAATTGGGGATTTCTCAAAGAATGCCGTTCTATGTTTAGGTATACTAAGAATGTCACTATTTCGTGTATCATATCTGTGACCCTGGCCAAGAGTTTTAAACTCTGAGTAATTTTGTTTTACATATAAAACGCATTTTAGAATATAAATAGAGTAAAAAGTCAAAATGCTGTTTTCCTTAAAAATGGGTCTACACGAATCCGTCGGCTTAAGACCAAATATCAACCTCAGTATTCTTTTCTGTGCCAGAAACACTCTATTCACCTCACACCCTCTTCCTCAAGACATGATATTGCTTGACAGATGACTGTATACCAGAGAATAATACACAGTCAGCAATCCAGCCCTGTCTAGAGATGATGACCCCTCTGCAAAATAGCAAAGAAGGCAGAATTTAATTTTTTACAAACATGTTCAATATGGGAAAAGAAATGCAGCGATTCATCAAGCCACGTGCCTAAAAATCTAGCATAAGCTGAGGTTTCAATATTATATGTTACTTTATCCTCTACCAGCAATGGTTTTTTAATATTGAAATGTATATATACAGTCTTTGTTGTGTTAAGTATTAACTGATTACGCTGACACCAAATCTCCAACTACTCACATCCCTCCCGCTGTACGCAACAGCTCCTCTCGGGCATCCGCAGATATAGCGATCGTGGTAACATCAGCAAACATAACCAACTTTCCTCGACTGATGAATCTAGGTAGGTTGTTAACATAAATCATAAACAAGAGCGGCCCCAAAATCGACCCGTGTGGCACACCCAAGGCGACTTTTTTCCAATCTGATTTACTTTTTTGGTATCTAATAAACATACTCCTATCAGACCTATACGAGTCGATAAGTTTTAGGATATTTCCTCTTATACCGGAAGCAAAGAGCTTTCTCAATAAGAACTCTCTACTCACAGTATCAAACGCACTTGTTAAGTCAAACATTAGACACATCACAGCATGCTGTCTCGATGGATTTGTTCTGTCTGAAACCATGTTAGCAAGGAGTAATAATTGAATTCTGGTTAAAAAAATTTATCAAATTCTCGTATATTATTTTTTCAAAAACTTTAGAAAATACACTCAGTATAGATATTTGCCTGTAATTGGCCGGGTTGTGAGGATCATCCTTTTTATATATTGGCGTAACTGCTGCCTGCTTTAGTATTTGAGGGAAAATGCCCTCTGAAAGCGATCTATTTATTATATATGTCAAGGGAAGTGCGACAGATTCTGAAATTAATTTTAAAATTTGAGGACTTATACTATCGGAACCTGAGGAGCTTTTGTTCTTTAATGAATTAATAGTCGATAATATCTTTTCTTGAACCACCGCAAAAACTACTATTGTTTGAGGAATTGATTCTATAGTTGTTGCTGGTAAGGACATGTTTCGACCGTAGGCCTCAAAAATTCGGTCAAAAAATAGTTAAATATTTTTAGAAGTTCATTGACTCTTTAAAAAACTTAAACTAAGTAAAATAAGATTAAAGCGATTCAAGGAAAATCCCTAACGTTTTCCGTACGTATCAATTACTATTTGGAATTTCAGGCGGACATGTTAACAGTGACGTTGCTAAAAAACCAATCAAGTAAAGAAGTAATTTATTTGGTCAATAAAATTTTCGATATACGAACTACGTCGCACTTCTTCATTGCCAAAATAAAGCATCACAAGACAATCGTTTATCACAATAGACGATTCATACAATTTTATTCATGACTTCCAGCTTATAAAATAGAAAAAAAAATCATTGAGCTTCTCATGGTGGGCAAATAACCAAGGATTAAATGTTAATTACTCTTGAGGAAGTTAGTTGAACTTTGTAATCGAAATTTTCTCATAGGCTTATCTTAATCCCTGATGTCATTAAAGTCGTTTTAAGCTGTATTTAAATTTACTTGTGTAGTTAATATTGTTTAAAATAATTAGTCCGTTTTTAATGGGTTATAGATGTAATATAAATATAATTATTCGAAGAAAAAAATATGTTTTATAGACGAGTTGCGGACAACTGGATTAAAACTCACAACCTACAGACGTAAATATAAAGATGGGTTTACATCATCATATACGGTGTGTACCAAATTGGTGATGGATGTATTCAGAACTCTGAAACAATAAGAAATTGAGACAAGGTTATAAAATAAAAAAATAAAATAACTTTTACTCATCCATAAAACCGAAATACCTATAGTGTTTGGATGCGTCACTTAAACTAAAACAATAACTACTAAGATAACGGTTCATAACAGATCGCAATATACAGAGTCAAAGTTTTTAGGTTCACAAATTATTAAAAAATACATTGAATGAGTCAGGACATAACGCTTGAGAACATTCTTGAACCTACCCATTGCTCCAATCTTTCTAATATCCCATGGAATGTGGTTATAAATTTTTACACATGAATATGAAGCTGCTGTTCGATGTTGTTGAACAAGTAAATTATTGCCATATCATGAGAAATAATCATGACTAGTGGAGCCTATTCCAAAAGTACTCTGATTATTTTTGACTTACAAATAACATTTCAATGTATACACACCGAATAAAGTTAATATGCCATTATTTATAAAGATTCATCTACAAATTCCTCTTTTTTTAACGTTGGAGATTAATTTTAATACACGTTTTTGGATCAAGAAGGCTCTATTAATGTTAACACCAACTGCCTAGAATGCATTATGATAGGATACGGCACCATTGCGAATTATATCTATGTCTAAATCATAACGGAACTGCAACAGAGCAAGGTAAGCCTTATGAAGCTTTGTACGAACATGATTAATGTGATCATTCTAAGACATTCCCTGATACAATATTTGCCCTAAAAATTAGGTCAATTAACCAAAATATATAGCGAGGAAGTTATCCATCAAATATGACAATTTTAGTTTTGTTAGAGTTTAAAATTAATCTATGTACACCATATATTAAATTTCTTACACAACAACGCTATAGTATACCGGACCTTATCCAGAGTTAACTCTGAGAGGGCAATCTTTGATATATGTAACAGTAAATCAATTTTAAAAAAGATTAAAAATCAAATCTGTACTCATCAGAGGCGTAATTATTAAGATGGGTAATTGTTTTGTGATCGGTAAAAAAAGAGAAAATACAGTTGAGTACAGTGTCACCTATTCTTATATTCAGGAACTTATTTTTAACAAAATCAACATTGATCTAATCAAAAGCTTTTGAAAGATCAAAGAAAATTTCAGCAGTAGGCCTATTCTTATCAATTTTTTTTAGAAATAAAGTTAACAAATTCCGCTGCTCCAGTTTCCGCAGATCTTTCAGCGTTAAATCCAATGATGCGGCCCTTCCGGATCGTGGAACGATGGTGCCACAGGGAAGGGCTCGGAATAAACCCGGACAAGGCCGATATCAGGGGCGAATCCAGCCTCTTTCTTTGGGGGGGGGGCGGTGATATCACAAAAGTACAGTATAGCAAGCAAAACGGGGTGAGGGGAGACGCCAACAAAATTCCCATTTCTAGTATAAAAGGCAGGGTTGGGTCTATATTTCTGATTTCGAAGCTCTTGGGGAGGGCGATCGCAAGAAAAACAAGTTCCTAGTATAAGAGGCAGAATCAGGTCTATTTTTCTGAACTCATAACTTGGGGGGAGGGGTGATCACCCTGCCCCCCCTTGGATCCGAGCCTGACCGAGATGATACTCTTTACAAGAAAGATGAAAATGTGGAGACTTCCACCAATTACATTGGCAGGGAGGACTCTTTAATACAAGGGGACTATTAAATACCTGGGAGTAATTCACGACTGAGCTGGAATGATCATATTGAGTCTCCAACCAAGAAGATCGTATGTGTTTCTGGGCTTGTAAATGAGCCTTTGGGTGCACATGGGGGATAACACCTAGAGTGTTATTTTGGATATACACTATGGTGATCCGCCCCATAATATTGTGTGGTGGCGTAGTACAACAAAGCGCAAACACAGCCTTCAACTTTACGAAGTTCAAAAATTGCTTGTATGGGAATATTGAGTGTTACTACGGCGAGATTAAAATTAATAAATACTTAAATGCTTCGGAACAGGTAGTTATTTTTTTCGTGTTGATCGCTCCTTCTTTTAGGGCAATGCCTAGACTAGCATGCAGGAGATTAGGGGGGATTATATATATTCAAAGCGCCACCTGTTTTTAGACTCGTCGGTAAGAAGAAGCGATGATGTTATCGGAAACAGGAATCAACCAGATCTAAAAATAAATCACTCCGATTTCAAAAACAATTAAAATCTATATTTAACAATAAGTAAAAAAAAACGATTCTATGTGAAATTTAACTTCATCTAAAAGAAACATGTGACTATTTGCTTTGTGAATTACAAAAAAAAACAGTGAACAATAACACTATTACTAGTATGACGTCATCTGCGCCAAACGCCGAGTCGTTTAGCTCTAGGTCCAGCTTTACACTGGAAAAGTGGCGTTGAATAACCTTACTTTTGTTTCCGTTTAAATGTTTATATTTATTTTGAAAGAATAAACTATCTAGTAGGCCGATTAAGACTAAAATTATGTTTATTTAAACCTAATTAAAAGTGTTGGATTGTTAATATGTGTGTATATATTAAAATGATGTTTTAAATTACCTAATGTATACGTAAACCTTCGGTTTACAAGATATTTTAAATAAAATTAAATATATAGTATCCTGTAATTGCTCGCAGAAAGTCTTATTAGTTCCCAATCACAGGGGAAAAATTAAAGTATACTTTAAAATCGGTAATTTCACTGTTTATTATGAAGTTCTAATACCTGAAAGACAGTTTTGTCATTAAATCCAAATACTTTCGGCAAGCTGGATAGCCGATGGCCTCTATGGGCGCAGTGGTATGTTATATGTTGGCTCTAGCATGCAAATTCAATCTTGGATACGAATGCAAAGTCCCAGTATAATAAAAACTGTTTGTGGCATGTACCTCATTGTCTTTAAGGGGGCACCAAGAATTAAAAGTTACAAAGTTGGTGTGTTGACTCCTTAAGTGTGATCACTTTTACTACGGTGTACTTAATGAAAAAAACGAATACAATAATAACTTTGATTATCCTTAATATCTGGCAAATGATGTCATAACACACTAAACTACGGATGCTGCAAACAGGAATAAAAGTAGTATTATACTCTTAAGAAATCAGCAAAAGAAAATCTGCTTTCTGGGTTTATTCCAGCTTTTACAACCAAGGCTTGGCCCAGACTCTCTCTCTACTAACGCTTTTAGAAATTTCAAGAGCACCAAAAACAAAAGAGATAAAAACAAAAGAGTAACTACACCCTTGATGAAAGTGGCAAAAGTGGAGTATTTGATGCATTTCTAGGCACACTTGGTTTTTGATGTGACAGGTGAATAAACTTTTAGCTTTTTTATTTAATATTTATTAAAGAGACTACTTGATGAACATAAGGGATTAATTTATGGTGAGTATTAGCTTTATTGTTGGTATTATTGGTAAAATTATTTATATTTTTGTTCATAAAGTAACAAAACTATAACAGTGCGATGAGGACTGCTTCCACTAGGGCTTTTGAAGTCCTGGTGAACTTGCCTCCTCTTTACTTATACATAGAGAACAAGGCCTTGAAGATTGTTTATCGTCTCAGTTGCCTAGGGCATCTTGAAATTGAAACGGGCGGCTACTCAGAAGTCTGAGAAAGCGTGGTGGAGAGATGTTCATCACTTCCCATGCAGAGATATTTCTGCCAAATGGAGAGGATTGGTAGGGAGAGCAAAATCTTCCGAGACATGGATCTTGGTGATATACTGATATCCTGGCGCATAGGAGACAGATAGTACTACCTTCTTGGACAACGTGCGATGATCCACACCCTACATATATTTTGCAGCAACAACATTAGTCATTTGTGGACCTTTTCAGCGTCTACACAGAAAACTGTTTTGAATTTTTTATATTTCGCACTTGTGACTATTTCTTATAGACTTCAAGAATTGTACATGAAAAAAAAAATTGGTAGAAACAGGAAAAGTAGCTATTATAAGGAATTTAGGTTAGTTATAGTTCAAAGTTATTTCTGCAAATTAGCGACAGGATTTTATAATTAAACCTAATCTTAAAAAAAAACATCATCATCATCATCATCCAGCCTGCTGAGTCCACTGCTGAACATAGGCCTTCCCTAAACGTATCCATTCATCTCTATCTTGGGCAGTTCTGATCCAGTGCCCCGATACTCGTTTGATGTCGTCACTCCAGCGTGTTGGTGGTCTACCTCTGCTTCGCGTGTCTGCACGAGGTCTCCAGTTTAGCAACCTGATTGTCCATCTATCGTCTCTGAATCTCGCAACGTGACCTGCCCATTTCCATTTGAGTGTTGTGATCCGCTGAATTATATCTTCAACTTTAGTTCTTCGTCGGATTTCTGTATTTCTCACACGATCTCGCAAACCAATACCAAGCATAGCTCTTTCCATTTTTCGTTGTGCGACTCTTAGTTTGAGCGTAGTGTTCTTGGTCAATGTAAGTGTTTCTGCTCCATACGTCATGACTGGCAGTACGCATTGATCGTAGACCTGACTTTTCAAACTTACTGGAAGGTTCGTGTTAAAAATATCTCTCAACCTTCCATATGCCGCCCATCCCAAACCAGATACTTATATACGCTGACTTCCTCTATGACGTTATTGTCCAACTTTATGGATCCTCCAAGCACTAAGTTTGTCATAAGTTTTGTTTTCTGTTTGTTTATACGGAGGCCAACTTTTTCAGTTGCCTCTCTTAGTTGTTGCGTCATCAGTGCAGCATCTGTTAGATTGTCTGTTATAAGGACTATATCATCAGCAAATCGCAGGTTGTTCAACCGTTTTCCGTCAATATCAACACCCATGTTGTCCCAATCCAGTGTTTTAAAGGCATATTCCAAAGTGGTAGTGAATAATTTGGGAGACATCGTATCGCCCTGTCTAACCCCTCTCTCGATGGAAAATTTGTTACTGTTCTTATGAAGCCTTACGCTTGCTGTTGAGTTGCTGTAAATATTGTGAATTAGATGGGTGTATCTGTAGTTAATTCGGCACTGACTAAGAGTTGCTAGTATGGAGTTCATTTCGATCATATCGAACGCTTTCTGAAAGTCAATGAAAACAAGCACCAGGGGTCTATTGTATTCGATTGTCTTTTCGATGAGTGTTTTTATAGCGAGGAGATGGTCGTTGGTTCCGTATCCCGATCTAAACCCTGCTTGCTCTACAGGTTGGTAGAAGTCTAGTTTAGCCTCTAACCGTCTATTAATGATCTTGGTAAAAAGTTTGTACAATTGTGAGAGCAAGCTTATGGGTCTATAATTTTCCAAATCTGTCGGGTCGCCACCTTTGAAAATTAATACCATCAGGATATTATTCCAGTCTGCCGGAATCGAGCTGTCAAGCAGACAGAGGTTAAAAAGTTGTTTGATTTTTTCCAGTAAGGTTCTTCCACCCATTTTTACTGCTTCTATTACTATCTGATCCTCTCCTGGCGCTTTGTTATTTTTTTATAATAACAAAAAAAACATAAATCTATTGAAATTTTTAATGTTGTACCTTGGCAAATCTCGAATCTGTTAAATTTTAACACGATGAGAAATTGAATAATAAAAATACCAAAATAACTACATAACCGAGGAAACATTTCCTTGAACGTTTCGGTTAGCTAAACTCCATCTTTAAGTATTTTTTTTTTGTAATTTAACTTCCAAGGTGCCGACAGATTAACTACGGGAACTGTTTTTATTTCACACTGTTTAAGCGTTATCGGCCCGTAAGTACATTTAATTTTTATTTTACAGAAAATAGTTTTTCATTAAGAATGTCTAGTCACGGTCCAGTAAATTTCTTTTTGTTTGTCATCTTCATCGGATAAAATGTATTTTACAATGCCGATACCGAGAATGGTGTAAATTATTTTAGATTAACTAGCTAAAACCAAAAGACACCGGATTTAAGTCATTAATTTTTTAATTGTTTAGAAATAAAAAGGTATTGTAATAAATAGTTTGGTAGCGATAAAATGTTAAATGAATACTGTATACATAAAATGGATTTGTCGTATTGAACACTGTGGTCCTTGTATTTATGCAAGATAGTATATTTACCTGACTGCGGCTAAACGCAAAAAAGGTAATATTTTCACCGTTATGCATGTATATATGTCTTTTTCTTTGTGCTCTCGTTATGATTGAACAATTTTATTTTCACAAATGAGGCTTCATTAGATTCGCATTAAGGAGATTCAGTGGTTTTACCCAACCTAAAAGAATTCGCTGAAACTTCCTGGAAACATTCTAAGAGTTGCTCTACAACTACCTGAATTTTCATAGAATTATTAGTTAATGGATCAAGAAGCGGGTATGAAATTACACGGGTTCTTATGGCAATGCAGAATACGCCTAGCTTTATTCATCGAAAAAATCCACGTCTACGAAAGGGAAACGAAATTAATTTATACAAGCGATAAAAGAATATGGGCAAATATAATTTGCTCCTCATGAAATTTAGTACCTGCAAAATAAACAAATTTTCGCTTCAACAAAAAATATATCAAAAATGAGATATACAATATACGCTTCGGATAATAAAACACAGATCTATTCATCCAAATTTTTATTTAAAAATAATATATAATATATGTAATACAAATAATGTATACTGAAGCCACACGTCTAGAATCGAGCACTGAAAAAAAAGAGAACAACCAAAAAATATTTTGTGTTCACTAAATTTGAGGTGTATTAAAATATGAAAGGCCTTTTAGAAATTAGAAATTTATTTGTAAGACATTTTACAGTCTCTTGTTTCTTCTTCAATTTATTTTCTGTATGTTTTGATCCTTTTTTCAAACTTTTATATATGTTTCAATTTAAAGATCTTTCAAAACTTCTGAAAAGGTGTACAAGTTCGGATGGGAATGATAAGTTTCTGAATTAAGTTTTGAATGGAAAGATTTGCAGGAATTTGTAGTTCTAAATATTGTTTCAGAATTTTTCGCCCACAATGTGGGAGGAAAGAGAGAATTCTCTTCAATGTAATTGTCCAGTATATAATCATAATATTTTAGCAGATAGTCTAAGTAAATTTTCGAAAATATCAAAAACCAGTCTTTAATGACTTCAGGATTCAAGTAAATTAAAGAATATTTTAACCATTCAGTTACTTTAGAAGCTTTATGTTTATACTCCGTAGTCCAAGTTTTTGAATTATTCTCCAAAAAGACTGTCCAAGATGAAATCTACAACCAACTTGGATTGATTGTGTGTATATACTACTAACGGCCGAAAGAATATTCATTTCAAAATCAATTATAATGTATTCCGGATTTAAAGATTTATGAACAATTCAAAACATTTTTTATTTAATGATTAAAACAATTTTTTATACGTATCTTTCTCCTTATTGGATAAAAGGCCGAAAAGAAGAGCTCACCAGCTGAGTACTGTGATTTTTACTTACTTATTTCTATTTTACCATAATTTTAGTCTTTTAGCTATTGTACGTTATGTGTGTCGTTACATCTGTTATATCCATAAAGATATGTTGTTTATGTATATTTTATAAATTGTAGATTAATGTGAGATAATATAAAAAAAATATACATCCTTCTGAGGAAGCTCAGTATAATGGGCGAAACGTTAGGAAAATAAAAATTTTGAAGTACTACCAAAACTTATACTCAAGAAAATAAAAATAAATATAATAAATAGAATGATTTAAGAAAAAGAAAAAACAATATATATATATATATATATATATATATATATATATATATATATATATATGAGTTTGTGTTTATCCGGGAATACTGCAGTTCATCGTCAACTACGGACACGAGCACTTGAAGATGCCAAATGAGACTTTGGCGAAACGTCTGCAAATTCCAACTATGGAAATAGCTAACGAACGGATGTATTCCCGGATAAACACAAACTCATATTTCTCCATCCGTGAAACACTAAAAACTAACATATATATATATATATATATATATATATATATATATATATATATATATATATATATATATATATATATATATATATATATATATATACAAAATACAAGGTAAAAATACTGATCGAAAATAGTATTACAGGAAAGATAACAATTACATTAATATCACAACAATGAATACTAATAACTAAAATGAAAAGTATAGAAACTCCTATCCTTTAGCCAGTCCTTTACATGTTCCCTGAATGTGGATGGATAACATTCTAAATGCCTTAGTGGTCATATAAGAGGGTTTGTTTTCAAAAAAAGCGGTAAGAATACCATAACGATCACCATTTTTAGTGATCATTTTCATACTCTGTAAATTGTTATTCCTGTTGGTTTGAAACAAGTCTCGATTTCTCATTATTATTGAGCAGAAATACACAGAATGCACACAAATATTCCCAATCGTGCGTAAAATCCACTGTAACTATTTAGTTTTGCAACCAGATTTATGACATGATCCCAACTGAGAATACTATAAATTATAACTACCCAAAATTATATATTACCGATATACAGACAGACTTGGTCATATTTGCTGATTTAGTAAAAAAACTAAAACTGTTTTTTTTTCTTTTAAATGTAAGGTGACTTTCAGAGCACCACATAAAATAAAAATAATATTGGCTCCAAAATAGAATCTTAAGGGCACCCACAGCCACATCAGCAATGCGGAAGTAGTACCGAGAACATGACCTCACCACGCAGACAGTCTGAGTTTTACCAGAAAGCTATTACTACAATAGTCTTGGAGCAGCTTTCCTTAAACCATATCTGCTTAATTTCTTCTACAAAAGTGCATAATGAACAATGTCAAATGCCTTGAAAAGGTCTAAATATAAGAAGCCATCTTCCGATTTACATCCAACTGATCTGTAATGAAATAAATTGTGTTGAATATTGTCATTTCTGTTAATGTCGAGGGCCGGAATCCAAATGAATAGTGTTATGGGCCTCTTGTATATACAGTGTTAAAAATTACCCTAAAATTAATGCAAATTTAATGTCCATTTTAATGATTCTTGTACCAAAATTCGTGAATAATTTTCATTTACTTTGAATTTAAAGCAATTCATTCAAATATCAGTTTGTTGTACATTAAATAGTATCTTAAATTTCAATAAAATAACTGACAAGATATTTCATCTTCGGTACATTAAAATTAATTCACATATATCCGAATATTAAAGGAATTTACATTATTATTCAATATATATTTAACTTTTTGTTTAGTATGATATAAATTACTTAACGGACGCAATTTTCTTATGGTGAAGGTGTACATGTCTGTCCTGTACTGACGGGAACCAATAAGTTCGGTGTATATAGTGGACAGTATCTATAGAAAAATTGTCCACTTTTTCCTAGTAGTTTCAGGATTTTTTGAATTCATGTTAATGTTTGTGCATTAAATATGTGATAATAACTCAAATTTAATGAACACTTGCTGTATATTTAATGTACATAGTTGCCTTAAAAGTAATGCTCAAACTTTAAATTTAATATAAGATTATATTAAATTTAATGGAATAAATTAATTTAAATTGATGTAAATTTTTAAGTTTAATGCATTATATTAAGTGCATTTAACAAACGTTGGTGAAATTTGCTTCCAGCACATTTACATTAATTTTAGTGAATTTCCGTTTTACAGTGTATGACTTTCGCAAAGACATTCGACATTGAAGGTAAACGTGAGGCAGGTTTATAGTTTGTCGCTATCTTTCTCCCTCCTCTTTTATATATTGTGACTCTTTTAACTTGTGTTGTCAAAATATTTTCAGTGACGCAATAATTTGTTATCACAATCAGAACATCGCAACGTACAATGGGATCTCCTCTATATCGGATAATTCGGCTATTTTCAACGTTAAGTTTTTCAAATTGCTGACGTTCAAAATTTGGACAAAAACGCACGTTTGAAAAAATATCGTTTTCTATAACCAACAGAAGTTGAAATAACGTTTTTTTCCAAAAAATTGCTGCACTGCTGAAATTGGGCCTGTTCTCAGTAAAAATTCTTAACTACAGAATACAAAATGCTTTTTTGTAATAGATGTAAAATTATTTAAATATAAGCAAGTCCAATTTGTGCTGCTGGTTCATCCATGCACATAGCGCTAAAGTGTACAGCATCCTGTGAATTGACAGACGATCATCGCCACTTAGATCGAAATTTATTTAAACAATTTAACATCTATTGCAAAAAAACATTTTGCTGGTTTCTATTGGTCGTAGAAAGCTATATAGTTGTTTCAATGTGCGTTTTCCCCGGCTTTCGAATACTACCAAATAATCATTCAAAATAATCGTATTATTAAATTTGTATATATCAAAGAACTTTTTGCACAATTTAGCTTAAAAACCTTGGTGTTCTAATTTTAGAAACTATTAGTATAGAACATAATGGTCCTTCAAGTGTCTTAGTACGACTCAGCTAAAAGCGAGATGTGGTTGAAATGGCATTACTTCAACAAAAAAATTATCCCATTTTAATTTCTATTCAAATTGAGTTTGGGCAAAAACAATCATATGAAATAGTAGGTTATCAATAACACATTTATCATCTCCATATAAATGTCTCCGTTCGCTAAAAACACAAGTTAAAAACAGCCCCCAGGGAAATGGTAGTACCACTGCATAAATCACCAAGGAAAGGGTACTCATAATACCATGAGATGTTGTATAAAATATGGGATGCCGAAGAGAGCCTTCTTACGCACTGTTTAATTATTTTTAATTTACTACGTTAACCCAATGTATTATTAAAGTGTAATCGATATCATTTGAGATAATACACGGCAAGAATTTATATGCTTCGGTGTTTAGTGTCTCCATGCTAATGTTAAAACACAAAAATAATCAGCGTCTTTTTAGTTTATTTGCGAGTAATTTGTTTTGGGCATATTGTTGTTTTGTTTCTTCTGAGATGGTGATGGCGTTTTACAGTTTTTTTTTTTAATTTTTCTAAAAATTTTCCACAAATTCAGTTCAGTTTTTGAAACATTTTAACTCACTTCAAAAAATTTAAAAAATTTTCATGATATATTTTGGGTAGCACACCACATTACCGGCGGTTCATATACAATGGGACCACATTTTTAAATTATTTTGAGGTATACAAAGTGACTTAAAAAAAAGTTTACATCAAAATTTAAATGGAATACTTGGTATATTACACTACGCAACACATTTTAGTTTATTTCTTGTATCTTGAATGAAAAGTGCATTTTTGTTAATTTCATGGACGTTGTACACAAAAATGACAATGAAATTAAAAACTAAGTTGCAACTTTCGAGAAAAAGTTTTTTTAATTTTATTTTTAACAAAATAATAAAAAATACATACTTTTACACTTGTATACACACTAAATATCCTGTTTTTTACTTTCCTTTGGTGAATTGTTTTTGGAGCATCTCAAGAGTCCAGAGAAAGCATTCCACTTTCTCTGGTAGCTTTTCTCCATTGTTGATATATCCTGATAGAAGCGGTGACAATGAAATTAAAAACTTAGATGCAATTTTCGAGAAAAAGTTTTTTACATTTTATTTTTAACAAAACAATAAAAAATACATACTTGTACACTTGTATACACACTAAATATCCTGTCTTTTTGCTTTTCTTTTGTGAATTGTTTTTGGAGCATCTCAGGAGTCTAATAGTAGATGACAAGCAGGAAAGCATTCCACTTTCTCTGGTACCTTTTCTCCATTGTTGATATATCCTGATAAAAGCAGTGACAATGAAATTAAAAACTTAGTTGCAATTTTCGAGAAAAAGTTTTTTAAATTTTATTTTTAACAAAATAATAAAAATACATACTTTTACACTTGTACACACACTAAATATCTTGTCTTTGTGCTTTTCTTTTGTAAATTGTTTTTGGAGCATCTCAAGAGTCCAATAGTAGATGGCAAGCAGGAAAGCATTTCCCTTTCTATGGTACCTTTTTTCCATTATTGATATATCCTGATAGAAGCGTTCCCCCTGCTCATCACTTACGGCTTCGCAGTTGTCAGGAAAAAAGTCGAGATCTAATTGTAGGAAATGAATCTTTACAAACATATTGCAACCCATTTTTTGATACGATAAGAGCATATTTTCAACAAGAGCAACGAAATTGTTAGCTTTTTTAGTGCTGAAGAAATTAGTGACCACGAGGTCAAAGTCATTTAAAGCATTTTTTTTTCAATATCTGATAGAGTGATGTGAGAATTTTTGTCTTTCAGAATTTTTCGTGTTATTTTATATATAATATATTTTCCAGGATTTTTAGATCCAGGTTTAATACCAATTTCGTGTGGCCTAACAAAAATATCTTCTTTAATTTTTGTTTCACTTAGCTTTGGAAATTTCTTACACAGGTACTGAAAAGCTGGCCCATCTGTATTCAGTGTCTTAAGAAAGTTTTTCATTAGGCTCAATTTGAAATGCAGTGGTAGCAACAAAATCTGGATGTGATCCTGTCTTGATGTTGATGGCATATCTTCTTCTTGAGGAATTGTTGTATTGTTATTATCTGATTTGTAAATGGTGGTTCTAGGATAAGAAATTCGTCAATATGAGCCACAGGCGCCTGTGTCTTGTCCAACACGAGGTATGATGCAGAAATAACAATTATTAACATAATTTGAAGGCTCTCTCTAGATGATTGGGACTGCATAGATCGTTTTTTACTATTAAACTAGTTTCTCAGATTTGAAGCGCATGCATTACAGCAGATATGGGCGCTCATTGTTCGTCTTAATCCCCAATATTGCAACCCAAATAAAGCTGATATGCCTTTTTTATCAGTATGGTAATAGAGCGCTTCTGCTATATGATATATACCCAAGTATGGCTCCTTGAGAATATTCGAGAATTTTCTATTCGATTCCATAATATTCGCAATAGTGACGTTTGTCATTTGTTTGTGTACAGGAGCAGTTCAGTACAAAGCAGACATAAAAGTTGATTTACATGGGTTTAAATGGTTATCGTCCTTATTTTAAGTCCTGAAGGTTGGGACTTAGTATATCCCTGGGGATCCCCCTGCAGTATTGCTAAGTTGTGTAAAATTTTCTTAACCACGTCCATTCTTGAACTAATATTAAAAAGATAAGTTTAGTTTCGCTTTTAGCTCCACACCAAGAATGGTAATCTTTAGTCGATTTTATTTTAAATACATTTTGGCTATTGTGTGTAATTTACATTAATTTAAATTAATTTTTTGCATTAAAGCTTGATCATTTTTGATATATATATATATATATATATATATATATATATATATATATATATATATATATATATATATATATATATAAACAAATAGATAAGTTTTGTCCGTATAATTTAAAATAAAATAGAATCAAATATTGGTGAAGCGGACGTGAAAATTTGTCAATCTACATGATTCTCGTGTTAAAAAGTGCGGAGCACTCCAAAATATGGAAAAACTCCGGGTCCTACAGATGGCGACAGCGCTGTTTCGTCCTGATATGGGACTGGTCAGGCCACCGCATTCGGTACAAACCATCATCTCGCCTTTGCATCCTATAAAGCTGAGTTTAAAATTAAAAACCAGCAAACAAGACGACAAACCTTGTTAATCTGTGTGGTTCTTGTGTTATCAAGTGGACCATCGAGATGTCGCCTTTGTCGTCTTGTTTGCTGTTTTTTTATTTTAAATTCAGCTTTATAGGATGCAGAGGCGAGATGATGGTTTGTACCGAATGCGGTGGCCTGACGAGTCCCATATTAGAGCGAAACAGCGCAGTCGCCATCTGTCGGACCAGGAGTTTTTCCATATTTTGGAGTGCTCCGCACTTTTTAACACGAGAATCATGTAGATTGACAAATTTTCATGTCCGCGTCGCCACTATTTGATTCTATTATATATATATATATATATATATATATATATATATATATATATATATATATATTTAATCAAATTTAATGTACAATGAACTGATATGTAAATGAATTGTTTTAAATTCAAATAAATTGTAAATTATTTACGTTTTTTGGAATAAAATCATTAAATTTAATGTATGAACGCACATTAAACCCGCATTAAATTTACAGTTATTTTTAATAGTACGGCTATTCTTTTGTTTATTATTACTTTCAGTTCTATCATTTGAAGTAATCATAATCATTTCGACGTAATGACAAGTACATACATATTCAAAAGAAGTGTGATTTATAACTTCATTATCAATTTCACTTTTATCACTTTGATCACTCGTAATTTACTCTAAAGAATGCAGCCAGTGTAGGTTTATAGCAAATATATATTTTATTAAAGAGATAACGAACTTAATCTAAAAATTTCTAACAACAAATTTTTTAACGAATGCTCAAACTGCTGTCCATCTCTTTCAATTTATCAGCAGACTCTTTTCTGAAGTGACTGTTTAACTTTATTTAACATATTTGATATTATAGAGCAAAACGCCGTTCTTATTCGTTCTTTTATGTTTTCGGTTGCCCTAACGCTATATCATAAACAATGTTTTTAATATATCATCATAAGAAAAAATCAGAACTTGTTAGATGTGGAGACCTGGTTGGTCCCTTGTTGATTCCTTCACGCTCCAACAACCTAGTGGGATATTGAGAATCCAAGTCATTTCTGACGTTAACTAGGAAGTGAACAGGAGCACGGTCTAGTTGCAGCCACATTCTTGGAGCATTCTTCAAAACTACAAGGAAATTGTGCCTAATAAATCTAAGAAATAAGGCGCCATTTAAGTGGTTATCGACAAAGTTCATTCATTCATTCATATCAGCCCGTTTTCATCCACTCCTGAATGTAGGCCTCTTCCATATTTTTCCATTTCTGTCGGTCCGTAGCGATCCCCATCCAGTTTTTTCCGGCAATTTTCTGGATGTCGTCACGCCATCTCTTTTGGGGCCTGCCAACACTTCTCTTGTTATCTCTTGGCCGCCATGCTGTTATCTTGTATGTCCATCTGTCTATGTCATGTCTTGCGATATGTCCAGCCCATCTCCATTTTAGTTACGCTACTCGTTTGCTCACATCTGTTATTTTCGTTCTTCTTCTGATTTCTTCATTTGGAACTCTATCTCGTAAACTAATTCCCAGCATAGCCCTTTCCATTGCTCGTTGTGTAACCCGAAGCTTATTAATGACTTTACATGTTAGGGAGGTTGTTTCAATACCATAAGTAAGAACTGGCAGGATGCACGACTCGTAGACTTTTCTTTTCAGACTTATGGGGGTGTTACTGGATTTAAGAATGAATCCGAGTTTGCCAAAAGCTGCCCAGCTGAGACTTATTCTTCTAGGAATTTCAGCCGATTGGTTTTCCTTCCCTATTTGTATTTTATGACCTAGATATATGTATTCTCTTACGTTTTCTATTATTTTATCTTCAACTTTAATTTTTATTTGTTCTAGACTCATTATTTTTGTTTTTGACAAGTTCATTTTGAGTCCTATCCTAGCTGATGCTTGATGAAGTTCTTGTATCATACATTGGAGTTGTTCTGGTGAATCACTGATTATAACAATATCATCAGCAAATCTTAAGTGGTTTAGTCGTGTTCCGTCTATGTTAATTCCCTTGTCATGCCAGTCGAAGTCCCTAAATTCATCTTCAAGTGCCAACGTGAACAATTTTGGAGAGATTGTGTCTCCCTGATGTACGCCTCTTTTTATAGGTATCCTCGAGGTTTTTATATCGACAAAGTATTTGCTGCTATTGTACAAATCCTAATTACCATATTTCTCATAAATGTTGTTATATGCAATTTATATATAAAAAAATTACAACTGGAACGAATTGTGTTCAAAGTAATTGATTACCCTGGTTTTTCATTGGTGACACCAAAATATCATACTAGTATAAAAAGCGCTATATTTAATTTATTTAATACTTCTTGATATACAAAGGCGTGAACAGAGCAGATCCGTATAAATATGTACAAATATAACTGAAGTTTTTTTGCAACAATTATTTCTTTCTTTACACTTATGATAAATTGGTTTCTAATTCATTACATTGAAACAAATAGTGTAGGTCGATATGACACATTGTAATAACATGTCGATGAAGGTGTTGATATAAGTATAGGTATTAAATCTTTATTTAAATATTCCTTTAATATTTAAATTTAAAAATAATCTTTTATATTCAAGACTTGCATAGAATAAAAAATATAACAACGATGCCTAAAGATAAGTGCAGGTGGACCAAAAACGCCTTCTTCCAAATTACACGTTCACGTTTCTATCATTCTTTCTTTGTTCGCCCGTGCTTCTTCATACCTGAGATAGGGTATTCTCGCAAATAATTGTTTTTGTTTCCGTACAGTGAGATTCAAAAATTTTTAATGTTGTATGGTTTCAGGAGCATAATTTTTAGCCAGCTTGGAAAAATTATGCCGTGTACTACATTCGAAAATATCGACACAAAATTTATTGTAAAAATTCCTAATATGTCAGGCAGGCGCGGATTCAAGGGGGGGCGGTGGGGGCGATCACCCCCCCCCCCCCCAAGAGTTTTGAGTTTAAGAAAATAGACTCGATTTTGCCTCTTATACTATAGTTTATTCAAGAACTAGAGAGGGCAATAAATAATTTTTTACCCTTTTTTTTTCTTCGCAAACTATCTTCTTTATTCCGATGTCTTTGGCGAAATCTGTTAGACAAATATATTTTTCATAGGAAAGGGTTAGAAATCAAAAATACCGGTCTATAATAATCGACTATTTGGATAGAAGAACAATAGATATTTGGATGTGAAGTGTCATAGGCGTCAGAAAGAGGATTCTTTTATCACTAAGTATTTATAGCATAGAATATTATTTCGGTTAAAAACGTAAAACGATTTCTTAATAATTCACATACATTAGAAAATATAGACAATTTTGACATATTTAACACAAATTACAACAGTATTTTTATTATTTTTAATTTTGGCATAGAAACCGTTTTAGGTACATTGAGACTAAAACGTGGCCTTTTTTTTCTCAAAAAATTCTAAGTTATAATTTAAATACTTACAAAATACCCATTGTCAAAAATACAAAACGTTAAACATATATAAAAAAATAAATTCGTCCATATAATATTAAAATTTTTTTGGAGCTATCGGTCATTTTATTATTAATTAAAAACATTTTTAGGATATTTGACGTTTCAGTTTATTTATTTTTTAAACCATCTGCAGAATTAAAATTAAACACTAAAAAGGGATTCAAATGTAATTAATTTTTATATATTACAGAAAATTTAAATAATAAATTGTGTTTATGCTGGTAAACAAACGTATCTAATTTGTAATCAAAGTCAGTGAAGCTATCTTCGCTCAAATTAATTATAATTGATTCCTCTATCTCACCGATCATGAGATCGAGTTTCTCCATTTTCTTTTATTCTTTTATTATCTGGATTCTTCCCAATTTTCTGCACTAATTAATTATAATTGATTCCTCTATCTCACCGATCATGAGATCGAGTTTCCCCATTTTTTTTTTATTCTTTTATTATCTGGATTCTTCCCAATTTTCTGCACTAAGTTTATTCGAAAAAATCTTTCAAAAGTTCAGTTAAATTACTAATTTTGTAAGTTGTATTATTTGTCATGTTGGAATACATCTTAATAGAACTTTTAACATTATTATCGAGATATTGATATCTTAAGGCATCATAAACATTCATCGTAATAAGTTTTTCGTTGAGGAAAAAATGCCTTAGTTTAACGATTTTGGAATAAATATAGATGTGGAAGCCATATCTTTTGGGTATTTCACTAATCTCAAATAATATATAAAAACAAGCACAAGAAATATAAATCACTAAGGACACACTGAAGGTGTACTTTGCTCACTGACAGAAATTAAATTGAACTATCAGAAATTTTATTGCTGCAGTAAATTTATAAAAGCTTATAATATTTAAATATAATTAAATATAATTAAATATAATTAGATTAACGGCAGTCCTCAGTTACCTGCGCACTAGAGCACTACGTTGGAGGTTTCGGTAACAGTTTCATTACTCTCTCTAGTTCTTGAATAGAGTATAGGAATGTGTATGCTTGCGATCGCCGCTCCCCTTCCCAAGAGCTTTGAGTTCAGGAAAATAGAACCGATTCTGCATTTTGTATTAGGAATATGTATGCTGCTGACACTCCCTCCCTTTCCGTTGATAATCTTGTTTTTCTGGCGATAGCTCCCCCCACCAAGTGTTTTGAATTCAAGAAAATTGACCCGATTCTGCCTCTTATAGTAGGAATGTGTATGCTGCTCGCATCCTCCCCCCGGTCGGCAACTTGTTTTTTCTTGTGATCGCCCCCCTCCCGTTCTTGAAGAGCTTGAAATTCAGAAAAATAGACCCACCCTGCCTTTTACATCAGAAATGGGAATGTTGCTGGTGTCTCCACCCCCCCCCCCCCCCGTCGTCGACAACCTGCTTTCGCACTTTTGTGATATCATCGCCCCCCCCCCCCCAAAGAGAGAGGCTGGATCCGTCCCTGATGTCAGGTTATCTTGATTGCCTAGTACATTTTTTGTTAACTTCCCTTTGCGTTTTTCTTTAAATATGTCTTTTTATTTCGATATAATTTGGGCAAAATTGGATTTTATTATTATGAGTACTACTTGATAAAGAACGAAAGCTTTCACAGCTTTAATATCCTAATAAATTGAGACCACACCCTCTCGAGCAAACAGTTTTCTTTTAAATTTTGAGGAGGTGGAGAGCCACGATGTTTTATTCTATAGTAGGCCTCTAAGTTTTAGGATCATAGTGATGGATACATAATTTTTCCATAGTTATGAAGTCGAGAATGCTAAAAGAAGTTTTAAAATTACTATACGCTTTTGGGACATTCGAGGTATCCATCTTAAGGACAACTTTTTCATATTTAAATATTTTCTGAAAATGTTATAGAGAGTATGATATGATAAGAGTATTTTTTAAATTAAGCCTGCCATATTTAGTTTACCCTATCGACCGAAAAACTTGCTGAGACTTCAAATTTTTTATACATGCGAAGATTTAACATATGTTTGCAATAAGTGTAATTTCGTACCGAATATTAGAATTAGATGCGGATTGGAGCAATTGGATCAGTTTAACATGAGGATAGAAAGAGCACAAAATTGGTAAAAAATACATGTTTCTTTCTAGAAAATGGCGACGTTAAGGTAGCCCAAATGTTGCCCATGTTAAATAAAAAATATTAAATCCTAATGAAAATCATTTTTTTATAATAGTCTATGTAGTAATCTGTACTATCGCAGACTTTCGATTAACTCTACCGTGTAAATTTTCGTGGATTTTATTTTCAAAAATGTAAAA
This sequence comes from Diaprepes abbreviatus, assembly GCA_034092305.1. Taxonomy (NCBI): domain Eukaryota; kingdom Metazoa; phylum Arthropoda; class Insecta; order Coleoptera; family Curculionidae; genus Diaprepes; species Diaprepes abbreviatus. The sequence goes on from JASJET010000175.1 coordinate 1,541,581, forward strand.
ATTTATACAGAGTCCTATGAGAGAGTGGGGTTTACTGGGATATCAACAAAAAAAATTTCAATTTATCCTGCATTAAAATAGAGTCGAAACGTTTGGCAACGTTTCATGAGTGAGCACTTCAGATCTTTGAATACATTCAATATTAAACCCTTGACCTTCAATGATATATTTTTATTTGTCTGTTTTTCTCCGGTTTAATTTCGGTTAAAAAATTAATTCAAAATGTAATAGTGCTGGTGTACTTTCTATATTTTACATTTTTTATATAACCGACTTATTTAGAATATATTGTATGTTTACCTGGAACAAAAATTCACGAAGGACACTAGACATCATGTACACATTAATTTAATATTATGCTATATTAAAAAATTAGTTTTCATTAAATAACAGTATAAAGATGACAACATGGGCTATCTTAAAGGTAGAATAGTATTGAAAGAACCAGATGGGATTTTTTATGAGGTAATAGAGATAATTTTGCCTATTGAGGGGTAAAGGGGTCTAGTCCGAAAGTGCAATGCGTTTTTAATTTTAAAATTATAGTTTTTAGTAATTATTTTATAATATTTTTATATATTCTGCCAAGTTACTTGGTATCTGCCTTAGTATTTACTGCATGATTTTATTTTTTGTATCGCTAACATTTCCAAAATTTTTCTTTTTTTGTGTGTGTCCATGCTATGCGTTGTTAACGCCGTTTTATTTTTTTGTCTTATTTATGTCGGTTTATTCTGTTTTTTAAGTGTTGGCTTATTTGTCCTATGTATTCATTACAGTGGCGAATACATAGGACAAATATATCTCTCATATGCAGCGGATAAACCTCCTTAAATTATTTATGGTTTTGTTTTGTTATTATTTTTTGATTTATTATTTATGGTTACATTTTAAAATAAAAAATATTCATGTTTCAATAATAGTTATAATATTTTTTCTCATCTACTACTTTAATTTAGTTCTATATTCCTTCTTGTTTCCAATTGTAAAATTTCAACAGGACAGATAATGAAATGCTGCTATACTTGTCTATTATATTTATTCTATGTCCGTATTTTTCTTTTATTCTCTATCACAAAGTAAAATTTTAAACAAATAAAACTTCTTGGTATAGCTCAAAACAATAACCTATCAAACATTTTAAGCATATGAAAAAGTGTAATCCGGAGCTAAATCCTAATGGTATGCCGTAATACCATGGTACGTTATTGATGAGCCAAAGATTATTATAGCTAACGCTAAGCTATAATAATCTTTGATGGAGCTCAGTTTTTTGGGAGATATCGTAAACAATCAATTTAAAAGCGATATTATTAAGTTTTTTTGTATATTAATAAAATTTACTTTTAAAGTTGATAGAAATATTTGTTGCCTTATAGGTTGTGAACAAAGTGTGTATTGTTGTTAATACTGTCAACTGTAAAATAAAGTAAACAATAGTTTTTCTGATTTCGTAACCACAAAAACCGTCAATTCTTTATTTTTGTCCTAGAACACAAAAAAAAATTTTGATTTCTCAAAAAAAGTTGAGGAAATATTTTCTAAAGTTTGTAATGATATTTCTGGTTTAGAAAAGGATGAACATTATTTTACAAGTCTTTTCATTTGGGTCAAATTTTCCAATAAAAAATATCGAGTTTCATTATTCACATTGTCCGAACTTTGGTATATGTGAATTATTTGCGTGTCAATACACTTTGACATTTTTGTTAAAAATAACCAAATGGCAGATCATCTAAGGATTTGAGTATGAGTAAAATCGGTATATGGTCGTATCTTTTGGGTTAGCTGAATCTTCGATCTGAATCTAGCAATTCAATATAGGGGATTAAAGATGGCTGACGAGTTTTATCACTTATTGTTCAAGGATTGGAGGTTATCAGTGTCAGTGAGTTTGAACTACAAAGTAAATTCTAGTTAAATTTATCTGCATTATTTATGTAACATATTTAAAAGCTCTAAATCGACAAAATTATCAAATAATTATATTTCTTCATTTTTCTGAAATATATATATATATATATATATATATATATATATATATATATATATATATATATATATTTTCTAATATTTTCTTGGGTATAGGTTTTTCCATTAGAGAAACAAAGGAAAACAATTTTTCTTGACGTTTCGCTCTACATAGTGAGCTTCTTCAAAAGAGCTGGTATAATTTATTCTACATCTACAAAATTACAAAATTTTTTTATAATAAACATATATCACAGTAATACACATTTATATTTTTAATTTAATTAAAATTAATAAAAATAAAACAGATTTTAAAATAGTCTTGAAGTTTAAAATTTTTAAAATTTTTGAACAATACAAACAGGTTAAAATAGGTTAAAATTGTGAATAATTATAAAATAGTACATACCTTGAAAATAGTTGTGTCTGTTTGTTTAAAATAAAATTCAGTTATGATACTTTGTATGCAATTGCTATGGATAATAACGTTCTTTCGTTTGTATGAGTGTATATCAAATCGTCCCAAGCATCATTACTAATATTTATTATAGATTCGCTTCAAGTATGCTTTATTAAAATATCAAGTTATGGTATATCTGATTTAAGTTTTTGACATCTTGCTTGTCATTTACAACATTTTTATCTTTTTTTATGTGTATCATTTCTTTGATAACTAATTTGTGATAATTTCTATCAGTATCTAAAATATGGGTGTTTTTAAAATCAAATTCATGCTTAGATGTTTGTTCATGTTTATGTAAGGATGTCGATGCATTTTTTGTATACTTGTGTCCATTCACTCTATTTTCAATATATTGTGTCGTCATGCCAATGTATTTCTTAGGACAGTTTAGGCATGGAATTGCATATATTACGTTTGATCTTTTTTTGGTGGGAACTTTGCTTCTTAATTTCATATAAAATGATCCTAGTAAATTGTTCGCCTTATGGCATACCGTTATGTTATGCTTATCCAAAATATATTTTATTTTTTCAGACAGTTGGTTTATATACGGTAATGCAATGAAAGTGGTTTGTGTTTTGGTATTGTTAATTTTATTTTTTTTTTTGTTTGTGTTATAATGTAAAAAGGTTCTTTGTTTAATTATTTTTTTTATGAGTAGTTTGGGAAAATGGTTCTTTATTAGGGTCTCTTCCACCTTTTTTAGCACTTCTGGGCGAAATTCGGGTGAAGATAATTTTATAGCTCGATCAACTAAGCCAATTATAACACTATTTTTCTGTTTATTTGAATGTTGAGAGTTAAAATTCAAATACCGGCCCGACCAAGTATCTTTCGTGTACCATTTTGTATGAAGATTGTTATCCGTCTTATTTCTGTGTATAGTTAAGTCCAAAAAATTAATTTTTTTTGCTTCATTTTAATTTCAGATGTAAATTTTATTTTTATTGATTTTAATTAAATTAAAAATATAAATGTGTATTACTGTGATTTATGTTTATTATAAAAAAACTTTGTAATTTTGTAAATGTAAAATAAATAAACCCGCTCTTTTGAAGAAGCTCACTATGTAGAGCGAAACGCCAAGAAAAATTGTTGTCCTTTGTTTCTCTAAATGGAAAAACCTATACTCAGGAAAATATTAGAAAAAAATCAACTGACTCAGTTCTCAGCGAGTAACAAGACGAACCGCACTTGAAAATTCCAAATGAGATTTTGGCGAAACGTCGTGAAAACGATTTTTTGAACGAACGGATTGAAATCCGGAATAACCAGACTATTCATTCTACTATCCGTGAAAACCTACGATATAACATATATATATATATATATATATATATATATATATATATATATATATATATATATATATATATACAGTGGCGTAACTAAGAGTATGTGCGCCCCCTCCCCCCGCAAATTTTTTAATTCGTCCTACTATTTAGTATCCGTTTTGATCCTTCGTAATTATTCAGGGCGCCCCCTTGCACCATGGGGTCTGCAGGGTCATTATTTACGCCACTATATATATATATATATATATATATATATATATATATATATATATATATGAAAGTAAAATGCGAACAGCAGTTTTAGAAGTTTGCATTTACTGTTCGCATTTTACTTTCATTCATACGCGGAGCTGCATATAGTTGTACGTTTGCTGAATGTGATTTCAGCACTACAACGGCATAATGTGGATATATCCACTGCTATTGCATCTCACACGGAGGAATCCGTGAAATCCGCATAAACATATATATATATATATATATATATATATATATATATATATATATTTAATATATATATATATATATATATATATATATATATAGTGGCGTATATGATCATTTTTAGGGTTTTGTAGTCAGTTTATAATCTTTTGCAATGAAATTTTGCAGGCACCTTCGTTTCTGTAACTTAAAAACTTTTTAAATGTTCCCGCTCTAACTTTCCAACGGCAAATTTTAAAAATGTGTAAAAATTTTTAAAATGTGTCTTATCACATGCAACAAAAATTATCATGGATAAGTTATGTCAATTGTTTTTTGAAAAGTAACGTTGGAAATTTTTCTACAATTGTAGCTCTATTTCGTGAGTGTGAATTTTGGTGAATGTGTCGGGCAAGATAGTTTTAAAAAGGTTGCAGATCCCACGATACTTTATTATTAAAAAATGGGTATCTCTTATTTTCGTATCCTTTTCAACATTAAAGTTTTATCAAAATAGGAGCCGGACACTTTCCGGGTACCTTCCTTGTTTGTAAATCCATTCAACACCAATTGGCACGACTAAGTTACGTTTATTAATGTATGCTTCTTGATAGAGAGTGTATTTTTGTGATAAAATTTTACAGACACATGCTTTCAATAAATTCAGAAAAAATTAACAACATCAATAACTACTTTGCAACCCTAACATATGCGTATCCGATACGAATTTGATCAGTTTCTTTATTACTTGACTTCTCCAACAAAACAAAATAATTTCAAAATGCACTTATTTCGTTTTTATCATCAACAAACCCTAAAAGCCATCGCGCCAAGAAACTGAACTTTTTTTACACCCAACCTTGTATACCTTTATCGGCAGCAGGTGCTAATTGAGAAACCAAATTGATTTTAGGGGTATATGAAAAGCATTTTATTTTTTAGACCTGGACAAATACACTTTCAGCCTAATCAAACAAAGATGCCTTTGTAAATTTGTTTAGCTATCTCTATACGCCGGGTTTAAATTTGAGAGCAATTAAATAAATTCTTTTAAACAAGTCTGTTTGCTTACTCTACCGCTAGTTTTTTCAGTATGTAGGGGAAATCAGGGCAGAGTGATTCATTGAATATTTAAATGGCATGTTATGTTCTTATTTACTTATTTATTTTGACACCAGGTCGGAAATACATTGTTTTTTATTTTAAATTTTCTCCTTTATGGAACTTTTTAGATTATTGATTTTCGTAAAATCGAATATAAATTTTAAAACGCCGAGAACTGTTTAAACTTTAATCTATTTATTTAGAGGTCATCTAAAGAAAATATAAGTATGCCAAATTGATGTTTTTTATTTTTAATTTTTACCAACCACACTACATTTTCCTCTGTACCTACCTCTTCTTTCTTCTATAGCATATTCTGGTGGAAACTTTTTTCACGCTTCCATACTAAATTTGTGAAATAAACACAAGAGTGGTGATACTCTATTTTCGATGCTTACGCTTCGTTGAGCGTATTACATCCTAGCATGACTGGAAGTAATTCGGGTCCGATCGCCTTAGTGAATCCAAGCAGCCTCGTTACCTGACCTTGCCTGATTGCTTCAGGTGATATTATTAGCTTTGTTCGCGGGTCACTTTCCGAACCGATTCAGAACTAGTACGGAATTAGTTCAGGATTGTCGTACAGCTCATGCCCAGTTATTAACGGGTTCAGGATTTTGTTACCACGAACGATTTTGGAACTTTAAATCGTCTACTGTGGTATGAGTATCATTATTTAACATACGGTATTAAATGCTGATTAAACTAGTTATTTTTGTTGTTTTAAATAACTTAGAACTGTTTTTATTAGGTTTTATTATTTGTATGATTTTAAAGAAATATTGAATTATAATTGTTGTTCTTATATAATAGAAAGTCTTACTGGGAGTTCCTTTTAGAATGAAACATCTTGTTTTTTGCCGAATAGAATTTTTGATTAAAATATATATATATTTTAACTGAAATCTATTGTTTGCTCTTTATTTTGTGCTTTTTATTTCCTCAAAATAATTAGCTCTTTTAGGAATTTTAAATAACTCTAAAATTTCTTGAAAGTCCTCATCGCAGGACGATAAAAGATTTGACATAATGGGAGTATTCACTAAAAATATACTTTTTTAGGTTTAAACTAATAGGTAAAAAACACTTTTTTAATTTATCAATGAAGATTCTAGGTAGATTAACACTAATTAAAGTAAAACCAATATAATATAATAAAATATCTACTGGAACATCAAATGCAACAAATGACATAAACAAAAGAAAAACCTAAATAAAATAAAAACAATTGTCAAATAGTTGCACATTGCGGCCGCAGCATGAAAGCTGGCGCTGCATAAAATTCCGAACTTACAGTTCTTGTTCAATCTTTAGAACCGGCAGAACTGGTTCAGAATCGATTTCGAACCGAATTATTTTCTCCGCCAACATGGGACTGTAACTAAAAATTCAGAACTTTGTTTTTGCGAACGTTACTATTTCAACTGCGCATGCGTTTTAGTTCAGAATCGGTTCTAAATCCTTTCCGCGAACAAAGCTATTGTATCCCCGAAATGTTTCTGTCTCAGTTCATTAAGTGCATGATACTCCCTGAGAACATGGTCAATAGTTTCATTCTGCAGTATAGGATTCAATAAATTTGCTTTCCAGCGATATATTCAGTTCTGTCTTACTAGCAGTAATTGGAAGATGTATGATGGGTTGGGACCGCATGGTTCAGCTGTCGACCTCATCTTTGTTATATTGTGCATCCGTTCATTGTTAGGGTATCAAATACTTCCTTGCACTCAGATACCCAGTGTTGCCAACCATATAATCGTAACGGTAGATCAACCGTTTCTCAATGAAAGCTGCCATTCTATCGGTTTTCATAAGTGACGTACCGTTTTTCACTAACCGTTTGGGTTATAATTTATTACAGGCTTATTTAAAGTAATTACAAAAACTGTTATAAGATTTCATAATATTATTATTAATATAATATAATAAAACACCTACACTATGGAATCTAAACGATTTCATGCTTAAACGCTAACAAATTTCTTTCAACTCACTAGGTGGCGCTACACCGCACATGTAAGTCTGCTGTTGTTCTATCTTTGTTTACTAGTGCACCAAAAAAAACAGGTGCAAATCTGACTTTCTACGTGGAGAACAGATTTTGTAGATACAGAGGTTGGCAGAATTGATGCAAATAATATTTTCAATTTCGTTTTTGTGTTCATCTGGCAGATCTACCGTCTTTTTTCGAAATATACCGTTTTTTTTCCGAACACATCTACCGATTTTGTATGAGGTATGTTGGCAATACTGCGAATCACCAACCTTGAATCTACCACATTGGACGCCAGTGCCAATAGATAACTCTGGTATTTCCATGTGAGCTCCAAAGTTAAGATATGTTAAAAATTATTAATCCCCATGAGTTTCCTTGAATTTTTACCACGATTGAGTGTGAAAATGGGTATTTTAAATAGAATAGAGAAAAAAGAAGGTTTTTTTTTTGTCTGACGGGAATTGTCGCTACTGAGAAGTAATATTGGTCTAGTCCTGATTCAGCGTAGTCTATGTAAAAGCAGTGATATATAAATATTTTGGAACACAATTAAAGAGCAAAAAAAAATATAAACACAATACATACTGTGAACTGAATTTTCCTATATCGGAAAGCCAGCAAGTCAAATACAACTATATGATTTAAAAAATAAAGCAAGCCAAATAATAAATAAAAAAAAACAAATTTGAAATTTATAGATGGAAACGAACAATGATTTTAAATAATAAACTACTATTTTATTTCATCAAAACCACCAATCAGATATTTTGAAGGGTTTTCTAAAGACCCCCAGAGGTGGTTAAAATATAAACTGGATCATAAAAATATTAAATCAATTGATGTTTTTATTTTATCTCGAAATTAATAGAAGTAATTGTTGGAATTTAAAGAAACTCTAGTAATTTTTATTAGTAAATCTATATAGAATATAACTTAAAATATAATAAAATTATTTAAAATCTTTGAGGTTACGCAGATTATGTGTTTAAATTATAAGAATTATTTAACAATCCAATTCAAATCTATAAATTAATAAACTTATAGAAAACACATATAATACGACACAAAAAAAATTTGATTTATTAACTTGATTTATAAGGGTATATTGCTGATATATTTATGAAATTTGTAGGAATGTTTGCGTAAGAACTTTGCCCTGTAATTTCAATTTCCCCAGTTTCCACTACATTTAAAGCTTAAGTTGTTAAAAGTCTATCAACTGCATATAGTGCAGTGTTAAAGGATTAACTCTAATTTAAATCAAATTATTGTACAATTTCTCATGCTAAACAGATAATATTCAATATTTAAGTTATGTTCTTAATTGTTTTTATTTTAAATTACCGTTGTTTTAGATGCTATTAAAAATAAGTGTATTTAGTTTTCTAGTTGAAAAATTTCTCCTCTTTGCCCTTATATTCGTATATTTGAATTTATAAAAGGTTATCACTATAAGCTTTTTCATTTTCAATTTCATGAGATAAAAAAATAGAAAAGTTCTGGATTTCTCACTCAACTAGTTGGCACAAATCAATAAAATACATTTTCTTAACTTAAAGGTATACGAAACTTTTACTTTAATACCTGTTTTACTTCTTTTTAGCATTGATATTTTTTTTAAATTTTTTGTAAAATCAATATATTTCCAGAAAACAAACGGTATTCCTGGGAAATCATTTAATATTAATATGAATAATTATTTGATAATTATACGTACACAAACTTCTTTTATTTGGACATTTAAGCTTCCTTTTAATAAATTGAAAATGCTGCAGCAGCTATAAGAAAATTGTAAATCAAGTCAAAAATTTTTTCTTACGATGTGCTTGTGCTAGCAGTAATAACTTATTTCCTTTTAACATTATACGATAAGTAATAATAATCTCATTCCATTTCTTTGGCTTTTATAAATACTCGGTTATTCGCCTCTAATACAGTTTGTTTAAGTAATTGCCATTAAATTAATTTTACAATTATCTCGGAATAATTTTCTGTACCAGATCTTAAGTGAACATTCGAGTTTTCAGAAATGTAGGTTTATTAAAGCGCTTTTTTTTTATATAAATTATGTAAAAGTAAAATAAATGTTCTTTTTTACATAGCTTATATTTTCTTAATTCATAGTTTTTATTATACTAGGGGCATAAATAAAATGTTTTTTGTGGTTTATGACTAACTAAAAGGTGGAGCTGTTTAATTTTACTTTGTCATTAATGCACTTTTATTTTCTTCTAGCATTTTCATATTAAATTAAAGATCGAAAAGTGCAGAATTTACTATTTAGATAATCATCTACAGCTATCATAAAATCAACATCTTACCACTTTTTTCTCTTTTAAAATGCGATTATCGAAAAGTTAAGAAATTAGCCTTTAGATATTGTTATGAGCAATATTTTTAAACCAAAATCGAGTTTATTTGATTAAGAGATATTGAAAAATTTATCAAATGGCAAATCATCCCTTTGGAGTGCGAATTTTTGAAATTTTTTTATGAGTACTTATATATATATATATATATATATATATATATATATATATATATATATATATATATATATATATATATGTTATATCGTAGATTTTCACGGATGGTAGAATGAATAGTTTGGTTATTCCGGGTTTCAATCCGTTCGTTCAAAAAATCGTTTTCACGACGTTTCGCCAAAATCTCATTTGGCATTTTCAAGTGCGGTTCGTCTCGTTACTCGCTGAGAACTGATCAGTTCTATATATATATATATATATATATATATATATATATATATATGTGTTATATCATATATATTTTGTTCTTGTATGCTGGTCTCTCGTGTTTTCTTTCTTGATTCTTTATTGATGTTTTCTATGTAGTTGGAACATTTGTAACATCGTCTCGTTTATTTAGCTGTCCCACTTTTTCGATTTCTAGGGCCTCTCTTATGACGCGTACCTTGTAGTTCTGTACTGGTGCTATTTCTTTTGTTTTTTCGAAGTCGATGGTATGTCCGGTTGTTTGGTGATGTTGAAATAGGGCTGAGGTTGTCTGTTTGTTTTTGAGGCTATTTTTATGTTCTTGGATTCTTGCTGATATGCGCCTGTTCGTTTGTCCTATATAACTTTGATGGCAATCTGCAGATGGAATGCTGTAAACACCATGATTTTCAAGGTTGGTTTTGTCTTTGGGATTCCCCAGGATGTTGGTTATTGTTTTTTGTGGTTTAAATATAGCCTGTATGTTGTGTTTTCTTAAGATTCTTCCGATTCTGTCTGTTATTCCTTTTATGTATGGTTTTATGGCCTTGTTCCTTGTTTGATCTTGGTCTTTGGTCCTTGTTGTAGTCTTCTCTTGTCTTTTTATGGCTTTCTTTATATCCGATTGTGAGAAACCATTCCGTTCTAGAGTTGTTGAAATGTGTCTTATTTTGTCTTGTTTTGTGTCAAGTTCCATTAGGCGGAGAGATCTTGATACTAGTTGACTACTGCCTGCTTTGAGATATCTGTCAGTGTGCGTGTGTTTCCGATATGCGCTAAAGCCCAGGGTGTTGTTGGGTTTCCTAGTTAATAACAGGTCCAAAAAAGGAAGTTTCTTTTCTTGTTCGATTTCTAGCGTGAATTGGATTCTGTGGTGGATATTGTTCAGGTACATGAAGAAATCGTCCAGGTGTTCCATATGGCCATATTATAAAAATATCATCAACATAGCGTTTCCAAAATTTCGGTTTTAAAGGTGCCTTTTGCAGTGCCTCTTGTTCGAAATATATCAAGAAAAGGTTGGCTATGACTGGTGAAAGCGAGGATCCCATAGGTGCGCCATCTGTTTGTTTGTATATTTCGTTATTGAACATGAAGTATGTGTTCTTTAGGCAGTGTTCTGCAAGTTCAATTATGTAGGCTGGAAAATCTTCGTTCATGGCGATTTTGTTCAAAGTCTCATCCAGTGGTATGCTTGGATATAGCGATTTAATGTCGAGGCTTGCTAAGATGTCATCTTCTTCGAGGTGAATGTTTTTGATCATTTTAGTCAGATGTTCGGAGTTTTTCACGAAGAAATCAGCCAGTTCGACTCTTGGTTGCATGATACTTGCTAGATATTTTTCCAGTTTTTGTGTAGGTGATCCCACGGCGCTTACTCTCGATCTGAGTGGTGCATTTGTTTTGTGTATTTTTGGTAAGCCATACAGTTTTGGACATCTGCTTGATTTTTCTCTTGGTATTATAGATTTTTCTGTTTCTGGGTCTAGTTTTGAGGCTTTAATCTTGGCTTTCGTAGTTTTTTTAAGGTATGTCGTTGGATCTCTGTTGGTTTGTTTGTAAGAGGCGTCTTTGAGAATTTCTGATATTTTTTGCATGCATTCGTTGGTGTTCATTACAACCGTGCCATTTCCCTTATCTGCTGGTAATAACATATATATATATATATATATATATATATATATATATATATATATATATATATATATATATATATATATACATGCACTGGTGTTTTTCCGGTTTTCAATCCGTTCGTCAGTAAAATAATCTTTACGACGTTTCGCCAATATCTTAGCTGGCATTTTCAAATTGCTCGGCTTGGAATGAGCGCGCTGGTGCTCTGCCTGTCTTTTTAAAGTTTGGCGCTTACGTAGGTTATACCTTGGTTCTGCCTAGTTAGTTCCCTTGCTGTCTTGTTTCCCTGGTGTGTTGTTTTTGGTTGGATTTTGATTAAAGTTTTTCTATTTCGAGAGCTTCTCTGATGAAGCGCGTTCTATATTGCTTTAGGGATGCGATTTCTTTGATTTCCTGAAAATTTATAGTATGTTCTGTCTTCTGATGATGACGATGAAATAAAGCTGATGTGGTTTGCTTATTCTTTATGCTATTTTAATGTTGTCGGACTCTGGTAGAGATTCTCCTGTTTATTTGGCCGATGTATTCTTTTTCACAGTCTACATGGGATGCTGTACACTCCCCGGTTTTCCAATGGTATCGTGTCTTTGGGACAACCCAATAATTTGTGTATTGTTGTTTGTGGTTTGTAAATTATACATGGGTAATGATCCTCCGAATTCTTTCAAGTATGTCTGTTACACCTCTTTACATGGCAGTGTGGTTTTTGGTTTGGATGTGTCATTTTCTTCTTTTTTCAGTGCTACTGCCTTTGTGTTCTGTTTTATGGTCTTTTTGATATTATGTTCTTTGTAGTTGTTTTGTTTTAGAGCTGCTGGGATGTTGTTGTGTGTTTGGTTAGTTGCAAGGATCTGGAGATAAGCGTGTTGGCAGCTAATTATAACTATGATGGACGGTGGTGAGCTTTGGTGTTTATGTATATATGTGTGGGTTTTCTATAGACCGTATAATCGATGATTAGGTTGTATTTTTTGGTTATTAGATTGTCAAGTAATGGTAGTTGCTTGGTGAATTCGACCTCAAATGTGAACTCTATGCGGTGATGAATGCTGTTTAGTTCATCTAAAAATATGTCTAGGTTTGATCTTCCGTGTGACCATATGATAAAGATATCATCTATGTAATGCTTCAGGAGGGATTGTTTTGTTTTGGATTTTCTTAGGGCTTTTATTTCGAAATATTTCATAAAAAGGTTTGCGATCACAGGTTATGGCAAAGATCTCATAGAAGCACCATCAGTCTGTCGGTAGAAGTTATTTCTTAGAGAAATATGTGTTTTTAAGAATGTGGTCGGGAAGATCGATTATGTAACTCCTCGTTAATAGCTATCTGGTCTAGAATATCGTCAATTGGTATACTTGGATACAGGGATGTGATGTCTAGGCTAGCAAAAATGTCATTCTTTTGCAGTTTTACCCCTTGAAGAGGTGAATCTACTGCACTCACTATGGGCCTTATCGGTGTTCCTTCTTTATTGATTTTTGGTAGTCCATATAGTTTGAGATATCTGCTTGTTTTTTCCCGCGGAACGATGCGTTTTTCGATTTCATCTCCTAGTTTGACGGTTTTGATTTTGTTTTTTGTTGTTTTTTCGAGGTATGTAGTTGGATTTCTGGTAACTTGCTTGTAGGTGTGGCTTTGGAGGATTTTTATCATCTTGGTTTTGCATTCTTCTGTGTTCATGACTACGGTAACGTTTTCTTTGTCTGCTGATAGGATTATGATATTTTTGTTGCTTTTAAAAGTATTTATAGCTTTCATTTCTGATCGTTTTATGTTTGGTTTTGACGGTTTGCTGGTTCTTAGTACGTGAGCTGCTTCTTCTTCTGAATTCTGATGTAATATGGCTTCAATATTGACGATAATGTCCTCATTTGGTATGGTCTTTAGGGTTACTGCTTAGTTGAAGCCTTTACTTAGAACTTGTTTTTCGTCTTCCGAAAGTTGGTAATTGGAGATATTATAAACGACCTTTATGATGTCTATCGGCTTGGTTTTGGGAGAAATTTTTTGTTGTAATTGAGCAAATTTCTTCTTTTACTTATGAATTTTATGGTTCATGTCTGTTTTCTTTCTCCAAGAGAAAGTTTTGTCCAAGTTATCCCAGAGTAGCGGGTGAATCTGTCTGCTTAGCTGTATGTGTAGGTCGTAGACAGTTTTTTTTTGTTTCTGCAAGTTGCTTTCGCTCTTCTCGAATCAGTTTCCGTAGAAGTGCTTTGCTTGTGTTCTTTTGAATGGTTTCCGTTTTTCTAGTTTTGAGATGTTTTTTTACAAGTAGGCAGGATGTTGTTATCTCGGCATCTCCTTAGGAATATTATGTTGCAGAGTCGTGTTGATATCTTGGATCTTCGTGTTTTGAAGCGTTTGGTTCTTTTGAAGGTTTCCTCCCCATAGAGGTGTAAAATGTTGCAACGTAGGTTTTCACGGATAGTGGAATGGACAGTGACGAATGGATTGAAAACCGGAAAAACAGCAGTGCACATTCCAACATCCGTGAAAACCTACAATACACCATTTTACGCCTCTACTGGTAGGAGATCTTCAAGATAACCAGATGCTTAGAAACACTCTGGTTAAAGATTTAACACTACTTTGAGACATAATATTCCTAATGAAATGCCGATATATTAATGTATATATATATATATATATATATATATATATATATATATATATATATATATATATATATATATATATATATATATGTATCTTTGACCTAAACATTTTATTATTTCTCTGGTGCCAGCAGGTAATGGATATCGCTAATTTTTATTTTGTATATCACTTAAGCATCAAAGAATTAGAAAAATTCCGATACTGAAACGCCAACAACCGCGTAAAGAGCGACAATTTATAAAATAAATTAACCGAGAATACATCATCATGTATCACCTTGGGTGCAGATTATAATTAAAAATAAATTATCCAGTAAATCCATTTCTTATAAACAACTTTAATGGATAATTTAATACTCGAGTCCGAGATAATAATCAAGTTTCTCTTTTCATTATTTATTCCACCTTTTTTTCTTTAAATTTTGAAATAAGCGGCAATAAAAATGATAACATAAATGAATATAGGACAATGTAAGAATGTAAGAGAAAATTGCAATTCATCTATTTCAATTAAAGCACAGTTTGTTTCTTCTGTAGCCTACTATCTACGTGAGTTATATATTTATAAGATTTGTGAATAGTCTAGAGCAATAAATAGGGAAATAAATAAAATAAATTTAATTAGCGTAATTAAAACTATCCCTTCTTTAGAGAGAAGAGATAAAACAACATCAATCCAAGACTGAGCACAATATCATCATGCAGTAGTTTTGATGAAGATACACAGACTTACTTACTAAATGTGAGCATTCACTTAAGCATCTTTAGGAATAGGATTTGCATGGAACCTGGTATTATGTTGGACCTAAATTAATGGGATAAAATTCAGCCTGGATATAGACTGAATTTTGCAGGAATCATACTTTACAGTGACGTAAGAGCTATCTTTGAGCCAATATTTGAAGAAGAATTAATCGAATTATAGTAGTTCCACTTATTCTATTTATATGCGTTATCTCAGGAGCTCTAATAGTACTAATAAATTGTTACAGATACTCTAAAAGCCACACCTGTACATAAGGAACGAATAAACTTTCCTCGATTTTCAATTTTTTGAAGTAAAACTAAATGATTTTGGTACTTATTTAGGTAAATGAATAGTCGTTCTTCTAAATAGAATCTTCCAGTGATGGTAGAATTTAGTAAAGCAATAAAAATTGTAGAATATACAGATTTCTGGTACGAAAGAAGGTTCCAAGCTTGTAACAAGCTGCCTATTTAACTGCTCTAAAGACAATTACTATCTGGATTTTCTTATCGTCAAATTGTAGTTGATTCCCGACAGTTCAAGTAAAATTTACCTTCATATCTTAATTAGGTTTAGAAAGTTTGTGCTTTCTACCAATAGGTGCATGGATCTCAGGTATTTGAGAATCTAAATTACTACTAGGGTTAAGCATTGGTTCAATAAATAGAAAATTAAATAAAAGTTAATATTCAGCGTTGGATAATTCTTCCGACGGCTTAATTAAGAGAGAACGGGAAGTCATAGCGAATTCGGGCTTTCTTCAATCTTCAGAATTACAATCCTTTTGTTAGATTGTGCATGCCATACGCCAGTGGCATTGATAACTGTCAAATGACGATGTTACTTTTATGTTTTGTAAATTATACATCCTGGATGTTATAGGTTAATTTAAATCTCCAACAAATTCATAATATTTTTCGTATAGCATATCCTATGGGTAAATTCAACACTTCTAAAAACATTGACGGTTATTGCTATAAGAATTTAAACTCTTTTAATAAAAAAACAATAATTTCAATTAAAAACTATTTGGTTAAATGTTCGAAGTGTTTTCCTTCAGTCATGTGATAGTTTTCAAGCCTTTCTGATAACTAAAAAATCGCATTACGCAAATTTCGATGAGAAACATCATGCATGGTATTGAAAATTCTGTTTTTAAGGTTTTCTAAAAACTTTTGCTTTGTACTATAACTACAGTCTTAAAATGATCCCAAATGTGGTAATCTAAAAGGATTAGATTGGGTAACTTAGGAGGTCATTCACTGGGATCATTTCTACCTATCCACCTTCTAGGAGACATCTCATCTAGATATTCTCTAATATAACCATCAAAATGGGCTGGCGCTCTATCTGATTGAAACCAAAGGTCGTTTATAAATATCAGGTCATTGTGTTGATCATAAAATAAATTAACTAAATCAGGTATAATTATATTCAGTAACAATTTCAACGTAAAATTTTCATGAAGGTTTTATCCAATGAAGATTATGGTCGAGTTCATAACTGGTAGTTGACGAAGCCATTAAGCATCATTAGGAAATAAAATATGGTTTGCCAAATCAGGTTGTAGATCTATAGTGTCCATTATTTCTTGACAAAATTGCATGCGCCTATCAGGATCGTCTTCTGGTTGTTCTTGAAACGACGTTACGTACTAAGGGTGCATTTTATTTTCTTTGAGGATCCGTTTAACGGATATTTCCGTATTATGGTATACAAAGCAAGCATAATATGCTTTGTAGGTTTTTTGCATTACCAGATCTTCAAAATAATGAAATATTCTATTGACTCTTGATTTGGAAATGGGCTCCCGTTTAGAGAAAGTTTGCTTGTAAAGGTCAGTTACTTGTTGAGAGGATAAGTACTAACTTACTCGAAAATAAAAGACTCATACCACTAATCAGAAACTAATTTCAGATAGACTTTCAAAACCTGCATAGGTAAACATTCACTAACCATGGAAATTGAAATTTTTAATTAGAAGATAGATAGGATAACAGGGTAGGAAAACAATAACATGTGTTATCAGCTAAATAATAATAAAAAAAGCAAGGAATGGCTGCAAATTGAATATACTAAGAGAAAATATTCAAATGTGAAAGGAATGAGAAATTTTATCAACAATTTTTTTGTTAATGTAGGAGTCAATATGTTGAATAAAATAAAGAATCCTGATAAAAAATTTCAGGTATGACATGCCTCTATTTCCTCTGTTTCTGACGCATATCAATGAACACGAAATAATAAAACAAATATACTCTTTAAAGAATGATTGCGCTCACGGTGTAGATGGAATGAACTCTCAGTTCGTTAAACAATTCCACCTATTCTTTCTGAAACCCTTGATTTATCTAATAAATTTTTAAATCAGGTAAAAATCCAGCCATTTCAAAGTTACCCTTGTTACACCAATACATAAAGCAGGAGACAGAGCGACTATTAGAACTATCGTCCAATTAGTGTAATAAATAATTCTGCGAACATATCTGAGAAATGTTTAAAGCATAAATTGGTAAATTTTTTGGAAATTAATCCTCTCACTTTTGGAGGTTTTCACCGTCAATGGTGTTAGGGGTTCTGTGTTGAGTGTCTTTGAGAGTTACTTAAGAAATAGAAAACAAATGTTAGAAATTGATAATATCTATAGTGATCCTTTAGACATCAGAATCGAAGTTCCTCAAGAGATGGTATTGGGACCGATTCTGTTTATAGTTTATATAAACTCACTAACAAGCATGTACTTGGAGCAGCGCTCTCTAATTTCATACGCGGACGATACAGTGGCAGTTTTTTCTGAAGAAACCTGGGATCAAGTAAAAGAATCAACAAAAACTGGTCTGTTTAAAGTAATAAACTGGTTGGATTCTTCTAAGCTCTCAGGTTTCTTTATTCAGAACAAATTTTTGATGCCGTTCATTGTATATATTGTTTTCTTGTATTTATATACACAAGACTGCGAAAATTAAAAATTACGAAAGTCACTCTTATGAAACGAGATGTAGAATGAATAGACATCTAAGGGTACCAAATAGAACATTAGTCATAGATTTGTTAACTGGCTGGCTCCAAAGTTCTATAATATTATCCCGATTAGTATAAGAACAATCTTAAATGTGAAAAAATTTGGTAAGCTTTGTAGAATATATATTTTTCATAATATTGATCAATTTAAGCTTTTTCTTAACAAAATCTTCATAGGTTACTTAGTGTGTAGGTTTGTTTAGTATGTAGGTATTTCTATTGATTAGTATTATTATTCACTCATTATGTTTTTCTTTTTATGGTTGTTTTTTGAAATTACTATGATATTATTGATTTTGTGCACATACAGCTATCATGTTACCTAGGTGCATAATTATTTAATATGGAGATCTTAAATATGTTTAGATTAGATAATCATCTATTTGAAGACTTTACTGAAACTGTTCGTAATATATTATTATACATTATATTATTATACATTATATTATTATATTAATTAAATTGTCAATATTTTCGGAACAATAGAATTTACTCATAGAGTAGCTATACAAAAATTATTCTATATTTATTAAAGTCACTGGCATAGAGAATGCACATTAAAATAGAAGAATTGAAGTTCTAAAGATTGAAGGAAATCCGGATGCTCTACTCCTTTCTGTTTGGCCTTAATTAAGTAGTTCCGAAACTTTTGCCCAACCTTGTAGACCTTTGAGCAACATAGGCATTGTAAAGGTGTTAAAAATAAAACTATTGATTTCTTAGAAAACTCTAAAAGCTACAAGCAAATTCCGATGTACAGTAGGAATAAAATTTAGTCAACTATTTATCATATCAAACATGACGTCAAGTGTAAACCGTTAATTTTTTCCGTGGACTTCTTTGATATAGATTGAATTCGTATACACTTATAGGTAGTTAGTATTTTAAAAGTACTACAGTGCTTAGGCGTTAGTTCACTGGCTATGTTTTCTGTATATAGACTGGCTAGAAAAAAGTAATTAAAATCAAACGTCTTAAAGTTATATGTTAATGAATCGCGAGTTTTTAAAAAAATTCTTGAGCCTAAAAATCTACCAAAATCATGTATTTGTTTTGGAATCTTGCTGTCTTTAATGTTACAATTTAAATAATTGTTAATTTTGAACTATTCAATTAACTTATCTATAAATGAAACCAATTGATGCTATTATGTTTTAACTTATAATCTGTTAGATATCCGAAAAAATTTTAAAGACTGTTTAACATTTTCCCATGTACATCGTATTAAATCGCTGAGCATAAAAAATCAACAACAAAATAGCCGTCAAATGTTTATTAATTATTATGCTTTGCAAATTATAAACACAAACAATGTACAGTAACTCACCGGGGCGACAAACAGACGCAAAGAAATAGGTTCAAATTGGCTATTGTTATCTAACAAAGAGATCTAAAATACTTATTTACAAAGATAATTACAGTCACAGATTGTAAATAAAATAATCATTTATTTTCTTAATTAATGTAGTTAATTATACTTCCATTATCACTTTATTGTCGATGTTCAAGAAACTATTAACTTGAAAATTTGCGTTAAACTACGAACGCTGGATGAACAAGCCCATTTATTGTTTTATGTTAAAAGTTTTTTTTTGTATTAATCGACCTCAAAGAAGCAGGTTTGTTCACACGTAACGTTTGATAGAAATGAGATATTTTGATGCAGTTTTCAGTTTATTGTAAAGGGTTCTCCGTTGCAGTGCATATTTTCAAAATGTAAAAAGTCGAATAATTTGCTCATTGGTTAACTTTCATCGTGTTTCAGTTTCTCCTTTTGTCCATCTTAATCATCTTATCATCAACGAAATTTTTTCTCTCTTTGATTCCCTTGTACACATCTTTCATTCAGTTCACTGTGATGAGAGTGGGTATAGACGCAACTCCTCCGCGCAATATTTTGTGTTATAATGGAGATACGACAGAGAAGTGGAAGAAACGACATCCAAGTGGATAATACGATTTCTCTCCACTAGAATAGCAGAGACAGAGATAGGACAGGACACTATCGCCCTCTGTACCCCCAGAGGATTCCCTTGGGGTGGGGGGGGGGGTAGCAGCGTCACCACTTATGTGAAGCTTAATTGCAGATCGACTCTTCTGTGATCTGACCGACCTTGGCATATCTTGTCAAGGCTATGCCAATGACGTGGTCGTGATTGCAAGAGGTAAATTCGGGAACACCCTCTGTAACATAGTTCAAAGGGGGCTTGAATACACTAGGGAATGGTGCCAGATGATGGGACTAAACATTAACCCCAACAACACCACCCTAGTAACCTTCACAAGGAAAAGAAGCCTCAATCTGAAAATCATTAAAATGGATAGGAATATTATTGAGTGGAAGTTAGGGCTTAAATATCTGAGACTGACCCAAGATAATAAACGCCTCTGGAACAAGTACAAAAAATAAGTAATTAACAATGCTATGATGGTCTGTAGAAATTTGTGGGAAAAAGATCGGGTACAAACCCAAAAATCCTGCAGTGGATGTACCCTGCAATAGGGCCGTGATCTGGAGCAAAAGAACCAGTCTGGCTAATACGAGAGCTAACCTCTCGAAAGTTCAAAGACTGGCCTGTGCGTGTATAGCGGGGGCAATGAAAACCTGCCTAATGGCCGCCACGGAAGTAATACTAAACTTCACACCTCTACTTGTAGAGAGTATGGCGAAGAGGACAATTTATAGGATAATGAGAGATACAGTCATAAAACGAAGGCCCAATCTCTTACCCAGAAATCAACAAATCTGGGACATGTCCCAAAATGAAATGAAAAAGAAATTCAACTTTGTGAAAAACTTCAGCACAAAATTGAGCCACAAAAGCGAATGAGAAAGAAACATCGTTGAAAAACTCAACAAGAAATCCATTATATGGTATAGATTATCATTAAGGCGGATAGTCAATCGGCCATCAGTGCGCTGAGCTCTCAAGTTATCAGCTTCAAGATGGTCTTAAATGATTTGAGTAAGAATAATAAAGTCACCCTCAAGTGGGTACCGGGACACACCAGGATAGATTGGAATGAAATAGTGGACAGGTTCGCGAGGAAAGGGGCTGAGTAACCATTTTTGGGGCCACGGCCTTTCTGTGGAATCAGCAGCAGCGTAATGCTGGAAGAACTAAAAATAGAGGAAGATAGCAGGAGATCTAATTATTGGACGGAGCTGTAAGGATTGAGCTAAACGAAGATACTTCTTGGGAATTACGACTAGCAGAGTCTCAAAGAATGCATAAGTCTGAGTAAAAATCAACTCAGTTCTGACAGGAGTCCAGACGGGGTACTGCCACCTAAAGGAACACCTTATGAAACTCGTACTGATAGATAGAGAAGAGTGCAGATTCTGTGAGGAAGAGGACGAAACCTCAATTCATATAGTTTCAAAGTGCAGCACTCCAATTCTTTTCATATAACGAAGATTCCTCGTGTTGAAGCTGCAACAGAACATCGGTGCATATTATCAACGCGAAATATTATTTCATTCAATCCACGCATGTATTTTTCCAGGCGGCAGGTTTATATATGTTGGCATCATATAGTGCAATTTGCGACAATTAAAGATACAATTGATGAGATGTTGCGATGTGCTGTTGCAGAAGGGTATACGCGATGGTGCTGCAGCGTGATGTTCTGTTGCATGCTATAATATATTCTACATATCCTAAAGACTAATTGAAAGCAATAAAAAAATATAAATTAGTTAATAAAAATGACAACACCCATAAATTCGTAAATTTACCACCTTTTTGAAGTCAAAATTTAAATACAAAGAAAATACATGCAGAGATACTCTCTTAAGTAGCGCAAAAAGAAATTGAAAACTAATGAAGAGTTATGTGGATAATATAATAATATAAAAAAAATACCAGCTCACTTAGAAATAGGGAGAGATAGGTCTAAAAGGGCCTATTTTAAAAACCTGTCAAAAAACACCTCTTTAATATATTTATAAAAATATATTTATAAAATGATTTATTATATATGGCTCAAAAATTTAAGAAATAATTGTAATTCATTTCATTAATTTTTTAAAGTTAGAATCAGATTCCTCGTGCGATAAAAGAAAATAAAAGTATATTGACAATAAAAAAATAACTCCTGAAAACTTACTCAGGGTGGGCCAAGAAGCATATATAAACTACATTGATTAATTTATGAGATATTAAAAGCAAGATGTTAAAAATTTGATGGCTTTTTTGTTTATATTATCAAATGGGGTACTACTTCAAATTATAATTAAATATACTAAATATAAGACTCTAAAAGTTACAAGTCTTACTCTCCTTTAAGAGTGTGACTTTTGGTGAAAGCGTTGGGCAAAACAATTTTTTGTACTGTGACTCCAACTTCCAAAAAATGATCCATGATTATTCCTGCAATGTAAAACAGTTGTTATTAATTTTTTAATTTTGAGTGAAGTTATTTCACAAAAAAATACCACCCTAGAAACAATTAATTCATAAAAGTATTTTACAGTTTTCTGTTGTAAAAGTTAACATTATATTAGCATTTTTAATAACACGTCTCATTAAAGCGCTACTGTTAATTGGTAATAAATAATACTTAGGCAGTCAATTTAGCAAACTTTTTCATTAAGAAATCTAAAATAGTTCGATTCAGTTAGCAACTAAGAGGCCAGTAACCTAAATTGTCAATACATGAGTTATAATACTGAAAGCAGCAAAATTCTCTACCAGTTTGTTCACAGCCACTATCAAATAATATTTATAGTTGGACAAAATTCAATTTCAATATTATCGCAAAAAATGATATTGAATAGTAAAATAAGAGTAATTTTACTATTTTTTGAAAGTTGCAGATAATGTTTATCTGGTTTGTTACTGGCGAAGCCTCCATGAAACCAAAGGATCCAATGGTTATAGATTGAATCACGCGGTGCTGATATGTCAGTTATGAATTTTAAATACAATATAATGCACTTTTCTTAATTTTTATATTATGGCCTGCCGTGGTAAATATACTTATAGAATAGTTTGAAATGTAATCGTAATAAAAGGTACCACTATTACGACGTTTCGGCCAGTAGTTATCTCTAGCTTTTTTCAAATGAAACTAAGTAAATTCTTTCTTTTTTTTCGAGGAGGGGAAATCTTGCATAGACCCCAACATGAAGTGTGAAGGTAGTGCCGGATTCCTACCGGCTAAAACCCCCCCTGGACTGAAGGTCTCCACGATCTATTTCTGCTTACTGTAGTGAAGCTACAGTCGACAGAAGAGCGCTGTGAGGGTCCATTGATTTCCATGGCCTTTTTAAACCTCCGGTCATCACGCTTTAGTGTTTCCGCTCCAGGTACCGGTGCACCCATTGCTTTGCATCTCCTTACATATTGCATTCTATGTAAGGTTGATCTTCTTGTTTGCTGTGTCTTCTTCCGTGACCTGAAAGAGAAAATTGTTATCCGAGCTCCGTTCGTTCCCTTAGTGTGGTGCCGTCCTTGAGGTCTTCCTCCCGGCTCTGTTTACCGTTTCTTCATCTTGGTTTCGTCTGCTCGATCTTGTTTGCTTTATTTTACCTAAGTAAATTCTTAAGCTACACAACTATTTATACTAAAAGTAAATGCAGTGGGGTGTGACTAAGATGGGTGCAGTTATGCATGCTAAGCCAAAGTCCCATTTATGCTTCATTTAGTTTTAGTTTACAATTATTAAGAAGTAGTTTCCACACTTCTCTTATATCTAAAGATGGTTTACTAAAACAACTTAGGTTCTGATATATAACTACGACTTCTTTGAATTTCCTTTTTTTTTTCCAGTGTTGTTCTCGATGTAGAATTCAGAGAAGTGCGAAACCATTTCTTAATAATTGCAACTAAAACTAAATGCAGCAAAAATATAGGACTTTGGCTTAGCACGCATAACTACATCCATTTCAGTCACACTCTACTGTATTTACTTTTAGTATAAACAGTTATGTAGCTATGGAATTTATGTAGTTTCACTTGAAAATGACTAGAGATAGCTATTGCTCGAAACGTTGTAAAATTCAATAAAAAATAAAGACAATGGATGCCTAACAGATATCTACTACTTCGTAGGAAACATCGTTGTCTACGACCTTCAAACAAACAATAGGTAGTAATATTCCAATAATTTTCATTATTACCTAAACAACATCTGACGGGATATAAAATTTACTATGGAACAAATGGTAATCGTTTTCTGGATATTATGGTAAATCATACTTAGTGAATATGCCTTTCAAATGAGAATTAAACAACATAAAATACTCATTCAAAGAACACTCTCTTTGAATGAGTATTTTATGTTGCTTAAAAAAATTAACACTAAATATAGTAGTCTGAGGGAACAGTAACAACACATTCTAAAGTACAGGACCTCAGTGCTTACACATTTGCTTCATTCATTTTTACCGCGTTTATATCATAATACAAAGGCAGTACAAAATAACTTTTATTTTTGTTAATTAAATAAGGATTTCCGGTTTAAATGGCGGCCGCCAGTCGTACATTTTCATTTAGGGCTGCTCCAAGAGTACTGCTACCCATGTAACCTAAATACGGCTCTATATCAATTTTTTCAAAAAGTAAAATAAAATACTTATCCTTATTATTTAAAAACTTGAATATATTATGAGCATCAGTTAAAAAAATACTCCTTCATCAATATGAGAATCAGTCAAAAATGTAATACAAATGCCTTTTGCTGTCTTAGGGTAAGACAATTTAAGAGGACCATGGTCTCATAAATATTTGTAGGCCTAAGGCCTTAGAGTGAAAAATTGAACAGAGAATCATAGTATTAGTGTCTATATATTCCTTTTGGTATAATACGCAAAGACAACTGTTCAGAAATTATATGTATTTAAACATTCAGTAAACTTTTCACTAAAATCTTTCATATTTTCAATAATATCTGAGATAAATTTAAAAATAGTTTTCATTTTACCACATCAAGGCTTACTCATAGAATTGCTTGAATGAGGTATATGGAGGTCAGTATCAGTTTTATTATCCAAAAGGAATTAATATCATTGTATCATCCAAAATTTGAATTTCATCCAAACTGCTAGCCGTAAATGGAGTCTTTGCTTTTGATACGGAGACACTAAGGTATTGGCCATATAAAAAGGTTTTTAATTATAAATTTTCATCAACTACAAATGCCGATGTTAGAACAGGGCCAAGTATATATTGCAGCTTAAATAATATTATTTTTATCTTCGTTGCTTACTGAAAACCAGTCTTTAAAAGTGGTAAACAATTTTAAAAACTCTTCAAAATTTTGACAGTATGTTACTTTTTTATATCTGTAATATTCTTGCTGGCATTCTTCAGTTGCTTAAAAAACGCACTTTATCCAACGCTTTAAATTATTCGTCTTTAGTTTTACGATTCTGAACGTTTTTAGAAAAATATTTAGGGCAATTTAAAAAATAAGATGTCCACTTTCAATTGAAGATTTTTCAGACCACATGAAACAGTTTTATCTGTTTGTGAGACCTGCTCTGAAATTTTCCGAATTATGTTACTTTCAGAAAAGTGTAATTCACAAACTTTAGAATTTTTATTAAAGTAGTAATTCTCTCTAGGGACAGCCATGCACTTTCTGATTTTCTCGACACAAAACAAACAGTGTGGACGCAACAAGTTCATTATTTAATAAATTGCTCCGTTCAATTCTTTACAAGTATCGCTTACCCTATCTACTTACTTTATAGGAAAGAAAGAGATGGCGAAAGTCGTCCGAAGGTGCAATCGACTAACCAACCGTTATTCATCAGCCCTATGAACCAAATATCTTTTGTAATCGGCCTGAGTTGAATGTGGCTGACTACACGTAATCTGTTATCTACTTAATAAGGGATACTATTCAATGTATTCTTTTAGGTGAAACAGTTGGCTCAAATTGGCTGACGTCACACCAAATTTGAAGTTAAGCACTGAGGCTTTGTACTACTAGAAGGTATTAACAGCAATCCAGCATAAAAATAATTGAAAGAAGTGAAACATTCATATTAAAATCTGTGCATTAAATTATTGTGTGACGCAATTGAAACAGAAGTTTCATTGCACGTTCTGGGTGACAGGTTAATCGACATGTCATGTATCAAAACAAATCGAACCAATATCAAATATCATATA
The DNA here is from genome assembly GCA_034092305.1 of Diaprepes abbreviatus. Taxonomy (NCBI): domain Eukaryota; kingdom Metazoa; phylum Arthropoda; class Insecta; order Coleoptera; family Curculionidae; genus Diaprepes; species Diaprepes abbreviatus. The sequence continues at coordinate 1,567,713 of JASJET010000175.1, forward strand.
GTACCATTTAGGATTTTAATAACAATATTTTTAAGCGAAAAATTAGGGTAAAATCACAACATTATAAACTAAACCAGTAAGGAATTTCCTGGGCGCGATTCAGAAATAATTAAGGATATTAATTAATTTAAACAAATATACACTATGAAATAATGTTTGATATAACAATAACTGCGAAGAAATAAACGTTTGTTTGAACTGGTCATTACAGTTGATGATACAGGACATCGCTGAAGGGGGAGTAATTTCTGTCAGGTGTTACCTATCAGCCAGAAAATTTGTTCTTAAAACCAGAAAGTACTTTGGATTTGCACGACTCAAAGGAAGGAATTATATTCATATTCCCTTTCTATATCCACGACTAAATGCTTGGTTAAAAATAAACACAGTATATAATTCTCGATGCTAGAGCTCAGATCCATCCTTTTTCATGCTTCTTTTTTTTTTTAGATTATCAATCGCTCCTTTCGTTCTTCCTCAAACTATAAAAAATTTATTTGTTTTCCTAGCAAGATTATGAATATTTTTAGCCGTTGTTGAAGTGAGAAATAATTCAGGATCTAATTATTATTTAAAATATAAATGTGATCCTAATAAATAAAAATTTATATATTTAAAGAAAAAAAATTAAAAAATGTTGTTCATAGATGTATTTTGTGTTTAGATAAAAATTTAGAATATTATCTGGAATTCAATAATCTGTTTTGTGGTCTCCCTGTGGCAGTCTATGATAAAAAAATAACTGTATTATAGGTCCTCACCAATTAGCCAACATTGTATCCTTAATAATTAGGCAAAGTATAAATGTTCAATTCCTGGAAAAGTTCAGATTGACTGGTATGATAAAGGGTCGCAGTTTGGATGATTAAGTTGGATTTGATCTAGTGATTTTATTATATGCAAATTATGACTGTTCTCTAATAATTTAATTTTCTTGAGAAAGCATAATTGATACTATTTTAAAAAAAAATTGGGTATTTATTAAGTTGTTTAAAATATATTTTAATGGTTATATTCATAATGACTATAGATATGCAGAAATTAGGAATTAAATGATGTACAGGTTAAAATTCTAACTCATTTATCTCCTAACATGGTTTAAATTTAAAACTTGTTGTTGTATGGATAGTAATTAAAAAATTAATAACCGATTCCAAGGTACGAAAGAAAAGCGTTTAATAAGAATAATTGAAATTGGTTGATGAACTATTACGCAGCTAAATAAATTAATATAAATTACTTCTAAGATTTTACAGAGCAGAAAACCAAAAAAAAAAAAAAATGATCGTCAACTGTTCAGGATGGAAAATAACATGTCTTTATTACTATATACATTATAATTCAACTGTTTCCCAACTGAAACCTAATCATTGTACTTATAAGACCTAAACAGTTACCGCGGGCACTGTTCATCAGAGCTTACATTATTTCATTGTTTTTACTTTGATTCAGTTATCTTGAACACACCTTCTATTATTGCAATAACTGTAATAAATACGTATAATGGGAAATCAAAGAGTTTTTTAAGTATTGCAAACTATACTATACTTGCAAAGCAGTTATGAATTGTATTAAAAAATATATATCAATATCTATTATTGTTGTATAAAACAAACTGTGTATGTGATGTACATGCTAAGCCATTTTAATCGGCAACAGAATATCGCCCAAAAGCAAAATCAAAAAATTATTTTAGACAAGAGTTGAAGGGCTTGGAGGAACACGTCCAAGAGTCATCTTAGCTTTGACCTCAGAGTTTAACTCTCTCTTGGTTTATTTCAAGGCCAAATTGATTTTTTAAATGAGAACTTCCATTTTTATTGTAGAAATGAAAAGTATGGAAAAATTTTACTTTCAGGTTAGTCCTATAAATATCACGGAAGTTTTCATATCTTCATAAGGGTTGTATTAAGATCATATTAACTGATTCAGTATAGCCTGTTCAAATCAGCCGATTCTATTTATTATGGAGACTGACAAAAGAAGACGAGATCTCATTTGGCAAACTTCTGTAATTGTCATTGAAGATGCCAAATGAGATTTTGGCAAAAGGTATGTCTGTTTCCATAAGAAACCGAACCAATATATGAAGGTTCTTCCGGATTAATACAAAATCACATGTTTTTGAACTCCTAATAACGGTTTCCCCCAGAGGTCAGTACTAGTCTCTCCACTTCTTAACTTGTATGTTACTGACCTGCCTGAAATACCATCGATAACATGGCCTTAGGATTTAGTCACCTAAACCTGTCTTTTTTTGAGATCGCCTTGAGTGATGAGCAACTATTTTATAAAATGGAGATTCAGGCCTAACGTATCTGAAACTGAAGCATCTCAATAACGGAATGGCCATTATTAAACTTAACGTTCATCTTAATGTATTTCGCCTTAAGTATAATACAAAGATCTTGGACTCACAGCAGACAGAACATTTTCGTTTAGAAAACATCTAACCAATATAGCTGCAAAATTTGTAACTAGAAATGATATCATTTCCAAATCGAGTAGATACCACTGGGTAACTATGGCCAACACATTGTGGTGCTCTGTCGTTAGACTGGTATATTTAGCGGTATGGCTATACAGCTCGCATTGGAGGATGATGGATGTCCAACTAAATGACTCTATGTGAATCATTAGCTTAACCCTCAAACCCACTTCTGCTGGCTGCCCACTTTGAGTAACGTTCTATCCTCTCATCCTCGTTGCCCAAACCTGTACCTTAAAATACACACTACTCAATTGGGTCACAGATTACGTTTAAGAAAACTACCTCGAAACCGCTGAACTAACTCAACTTAGAACAAAAATGGAAATGAGAATGGCGAGCTAGGGTACCTCCTAACATTAACCGCGTCCTTCCACGAAACAAACACCACCTGCTTTCACTCTACCTCGTAAAACATGGAGTAGATTAAACCGAATTCGCGCAAACTGTGGGGTGTTGGTGCAACTTCCTATTTAGATGGGGAAACTCCGAAACAAGCCACGTGACTGTGAGCAAGAAAAGTTGACAATCCACCATTTTATCTACGATTGCGACAATCGTCTTAGCCTTTGTACAACTGAAGACTTTTTGCTCCATCATACGATAAATAAATAAATAAACCTGTTTTGTTTTTTTTTTTGGTTTCTAATTATTATTATTGAAAATACTTTAAACAAACTTTCTTCGATGAACTATGATATTACACATATAGCACACCTCTTTTTGTGTTGGTAGTTAAAAAAATTTGAATTATCTCTCTAGTAATGTAAAACTGTTGACAACTTCAAAACTTTCACAATTTCTTAACACCAGGAAGTACAGAGTGAGATTTAAGATTTCTAAGATAGACTTTGTTTTTCTAAATGTCATTTCCTTGCATATGAAATATTTTTACCTCTATAACTGCTCTGATACTACTACGGACAAATAAATATTTTCTTATAACCCGTGTATAATCTTTTAAAGACCCATTACATTTAGCATACCCACGACACGCGCTTTCCATGTTCGTACAGGAGGTAGCAAATAGTATTCTAAACAACTATTATTTCAGTCGTACGTCAAGTGTTATGTCTTTGTTATTCAAATATGACGCTATTGCACGATAACAACCGGGCAATATTAATTGTTATGCAAGTTTGCCCAATGCCATAACTTTATTTTTGCATAACTATAACCGCGTGTGCTTTTCACATAAAATTTAGTCTTAACCAGCTTGTTTTAGCTAATCCGCAAATTTAATAAGATTATTCTTGAAAAATATTCATTTTTCTACGACTATTAAATAATATCTTTATAACTAGTTGCCGCCAGGTCGTGTATAATATTTTTTTATATACGGGTTGTTGACCAACCAGCGCATAAGATTTTAAATTATTGTTATACTTAAAGTGACCTGAATTTTTTGGACAGAAAATAGGACAAATGAACTGGGTACGAAAATATTGCCAGATTATTTGATATTTTATCAAAATAAATACAAATTAGTAATTGGGGTTTATTATCCGACGTTTCGCCTACGATTGCACGATGCATCTTCAGGGCTCTCTCCACGAGATTAAAACACGAATCGTCGGATAATAATTTCAATTGGGTTTTTTTATTGTGTATAGCGTAAATAGCGCAAATAAAAAACAAACACTTCAATAAGACACGAACTTTTTATGGAGCACCTAATTAGTATTAAGCAAATCAAAAAAGAAATACTTATTTTTACTTACAAATATTAAACGAATCAGTATATTCAAGTTTTTTTATATTTTTCTAAAGAACATATTTGCTGTAATACATATTGTGATGATATTAAATAAGAATAAAATTCTAGACAAGTTTTATTGATGTTTACTTTTAAAATTGGAACAGCTTTGAGCACTGCTACCTGTAACTGCGTCCTTTCAACAGTCCATATTTTATCAATTAAACCTAAAACTCTTTCAGGCTATGCATTCGTTTCAGATAGGCACAAAGCATATTCAATAATTGTACAAAAATGCACATGATTTAAATTATTATTTTTAAAATGGTTAAATAGTTCCACGAATTTTACAGCTACATTTAAATTGTTCCATTCTGAAGCCTTCTCTAATGTGACATAATTTGTAAAAAAGTGAAAACTCATCAAATATTTCGGTATCTTTTTCATGTTGTATAAAACTCGATTCCGTTAAAATGTCTATCTCTTTTTGGATTCCTTCCCATGTTGAAATCATGGACAAGTTGACCCAATTAAAATGATGAAAGTATTCATACTAGGACGTTCATTGGCTGAATAATCATGACAGGTTTTAAAAAAATTTGTAGCAGTAATCTACACTAATTCTTCTTTTAGAAAACCATATTAATGCTACTGAGCCATTAAGTAGTGTACAGGGTGAGTCAACGATTGGATGAAGTAGGTTTGTGCCTTTTCGGTGAAATTAACAAAGAAACTATATTTATTATTTGATACAGTTTATTTTTGCGCAGATTTTAAAAATATTTAGGACTCTACAGGGTGAGCCAAAAAACTAGGACAGCATAAAGTTGTATTTTTTTAAATAGAACACCCTATATACGAATCGTATTTTCGATTTAGCTTATAATTCTAAATCTTTTTTATTAAGAGTTTACTATACCAAAACTTTATAGTTTCTGAGATAATTAAGTTTAAAGAAAAAAAGTCACATTTTCAAGCATCGTTTCAATCCTAAATAACGTTTTCAATTTTGTGACAAATATATTCAAATTTGGAATTTAGCAAGGCCAAGGACAAGTTAACATAATTTTTACCTAATATTTGCAATAAAAGCTACAGGGTGTTGAACACATCGGCTCAAATTTGAACAAGTTTAAATGAATAAATATCTTTTTTTTTTTAATTTTCATGTTATTTAATAGAGTAATAAAAACCCTAAAAGTTTTGTTCAATATATCCTATACCTATTTATAATAGTTTTTGAGATGTTTCAGTTTTTCTTATTTTCCATACTTTTTTACAGAAATAGTCTTCATTATCATAGTAGCCATGTAAAATAATAAAAAGAAACTACAGAAACAAACAGAATGTGGTTAAATATGATGAAATACATTATTCGTTATATTACAACGGCAATGGTTTAATTAAACATAATGTGAAGAAATTAACACAACAATAACGACAAGGTAAATACATATTTACTTTTATATTAAATTGAAACAAAAAAATTACCTATTAAATACTGAGATTAATTATTTCTTTTTAATAAGTGTTCGAATAAACGACCCTCTTGTGTAATGCACAAATTTAGTCTTTTTTGCAGATTTTCTCGGACCCTGGACAAAATTAGTGGCGTTATTGTTCTACAGGTATCCCTAATCTTGTTTCGCATATCTTCCACTGTTGTTGGTGGATTAACATACACCTTATTTTTAATAAAACCCCATAGGAAGAAATCTAATGGGGTGATGTCGCAAGACCTTGGTGGCCACTCAATGAAACTCCCACGTCCAATCCATTTTTGCGGATATCGTTTGTCCAAAAACGCACGAACTTCACGATGGTAATGCGGAGGCGCACCATCGTGCTGGAACCACATACTGTCGAGCTCATCCCTATCGAGACCTTGAAGCAGTTGGGTAGTTCTTCTTGTAGAGAGTTCAGGTAACTATGGCCATTTAGTGGTTCATTAAAAAATTGGGGTCCAATAATTCGATTATGATGAATACCACACCAAACATTTAATGACCAGTGGTTTTGATGTTGCACCTCTCTAATCCAAAATGGGTTTTCTGTGGCATAATAATGCATGTTGCGTCTATTTACGGCACCGTTACTTCTAAAAGTAGCTTCATCACTAAACATTACCTTGCATAATAAATTTGGATTTAATTGAATCTCCGCATTTATTGTACGACAAAAGTTTACACGACTTTCAAAATCCTGTCCATGCAATTCTTGGTGTAATTCCATGTGATATGGATGATACCTATATTTCTTGGTAGTACGATTAGCAGTGGATTGTGATGTTTCACATAATGCTGCTACCTGACGCTACCGATATAAGGATTTTCCTGAACATTTAACAATACTTGTAGTTCTTTTTCTTCATTAGTTACTGGTTTGTTGACCACTTTACGTTTTGCATAATCAAGAGTACCAGAAGAATCAAATCTTTGCATTAAGTTTTGAAAAGTATGAGTATTAGGCTGGCGTCGATCAGGACACTTCATTTTGTAAATTCTTTGAGCAAGAAGGCAATTTTTTAGAGCCTCTCCTATTGTATAAATCATATCTATTAACTCATTCTTTGGAAAATTCATTTTACAATATAAGATGAATGCAAAAAAAAACCAAACTACACTACATAAAAACCAAAAGAAGCGATTGCGGTTATAAATTTGACACACAGAAAAATGTTCTTTTACATTGTTTTTGCCATGGCTACTATAATAATGAAGACTATTTCTGTAAAAAAGTATGGAAAATAAGAAAAACTGAAATATCTCAAAAACTATTATAAATATGTATAGGATATATTGAAAAAAACTTTTAGAGTTTTTATTACTCTATTAAATAACATGAAAATATACAGGGTGTACCATTTAAAAAAAAATGATATTTATTCATTTAAACTTGTTCAAATTTGAGCCGATGTGTTCAACACCCTGTAGCTTTTATTGCAAATATTAGGTAAAAATTATGTTAACTTGTCCTTGGCCTTGCTAAATTCCAAATTTGAATATATTTGTCACAAAATTGAAAACGTTATTTAGGATTGAATTGATGCTTGAAAATGTGACTTTTTTTCTTTAAACTTAATTATCTCAGAAACTATAAAGTTTTGTTATAGTAAACCTTTAATAAAAAAAATTTAAAATTATAATCTAAATCGAAAATACGTTTCGTATATAGGGTGTTCTATTTAAAAAAAATACAACTTTATGCTGTCCTAGTTTTTTGGCTCACCCTGTAGAGTCCTAAGTATTTTTAAAATCTGCATAAAAATAAACTGTATCAAACAATAAATATTGTTTCTTTGTTAATTTCACCGAAAAGGCACAAACCTACTTCATCCAATCGTTGACTCACCCTGTACAGTCAGAGGAAGGAATGGTGTGTTTTGTTTCAAAACTAAATTTTGCTTCAACTGGTTAACTCCTTTTGCAACCTCAATGGCAGAAATTTTTTGACCTTAAATCTTCAAAATAACTTGATGGAAAATGAATGCTTGTACATGAATAAAATAAGGGCACAGTTCTGAGTTAGGTTTTTTAAGATACAGGGGCATTTTTCGATGCTCAAAAGATAACACTTTGGTGCTTCATGCACTTTAAAACCAGTTCGACTACAAGCATAAGTGAAAGCTATCTTGATTTGCTATATTCTAATAATTTGTGATATTTCATATCGGTATCTCAACAAGAAATAAAATGCCGAGGCTAACAAGCAAGACAAGCTTTGGTCAAATTTAAACAACCACTATGTAACCGCAATCTCTCTTTTAATCTACGCCACAGAATCTTCCATTAATAAGCTCAAAGCTTTCGACATGTGAATCCTCAGAAGAGTGTTCCTCATAACAGAAACTGATAGGGTGAAGAATGAAGAGGTCTTGAGAAGAGCGACTACTGAAAGAACTGTTCCACTTGATCAAAGCACGAAAAATCGGATACCTGGATCATATCCTAAGAGGAAAAAAATATTCAGTTCCTCAACTAATTATTCAAGGGAAGATGGAAGGCAAGAGAGGAGTGGGTCGCAAACAAATGTCGCGGTTACGAAAGGCATAACCCTGGCAAGGTTTGTCATGCCGCTAAAGATAGACGTCTGGCTTTAAGATAGTCTACAACGCACTATAGGTCCACAGCACTATAAGAAGAAGATATTGGCACCTACACAATAATCTTTTAACAGTTCTACTCATACGGTGTAAATCTAGAAAAATTAGTCTATTCTTACAATAATAACTTCAACATTAAATGGTAAGTAATCGGCGGCCGGTTTAACTGTATTGTGTACTATATGTGCAATTTAGGTATACTTGAAATCATTTTCTTAGTCATGCTGAAAACAACTAACTGACTTGCCTACTAACGTTGAATTTTGGGTCAAATCTGATTTGAATTCGTTTCTCATTTTATGTTTTCCTAGCAGATATCAGTCGTTGTTTCGTCCGTACTCGAAGCCTTCGGGGTCGATGCTGTAAATACTTGGCATTTTCCTATTATCTGTGTTGTTCATGGAGAGGCTTATATAGCCAGGTTTGGTTCCTCAACCGCAGTGGTATCGAGTCGCATGCCTCCCATATTGCCCGGTGGAGCAGACAAGACTAGCGTAAGTTTGTTACGTGTTGATTCAGAATGATGACGGAGTCGTGAATCCATTGAAGACGATCTAAGACGTGGAAGACAATCAGACTAAGCTAATCCTGAACTTTGCAAGAAAGTAGATCTCCTGTATGTGTGTGCGTAGAATTGGGGCCTGTACACTGGGATCTATTGTGCCTTCCTACTGCTGCCAAGTCGTAAGAGTTACCTTATTGGCTAGAGCAGGTCCCCCAGTCCTATTTCTCTCAGGAACCTTAAGATGTTGGACTGCTTCAAGGTGGGTAGTTCCTCTTCTCCGATTTAATGTTCTCAAGAACCGCATCATAGAATTTTCTAGAGCGCTGTATTCTGAAAGGATATGAATAGAGGTTTCGTTCTCCTCACATAATCACCACTCTTCTCTCTCTATCAGTCCGAATTTCTTGAGGTGTTCCTTCAGGTGGCAATGCTCCGTCAGGATCCCTGTTAGAACTCTGAGTTAATTTTTTACTTAGGTTTATGCATTCTTTGAGTCTCTAGTCCTATTTCCCAAGAAGTATCTTCGCTTGTCTCAATCCTTGCAGCTCCGTCAAATAATTGGATCTCCTGCTTTCTTCTTCTATTTTTAGTTCTTCCAGTATTACGCTACTACTGATTCCACAGAAAGGGCTTGGCCCAAAAATGGTTACTCAGTCCCTTTCCTCGCGAACCTGTCCACTATTTCATTCCGATCTATCCCGGTGTGTCCCGGTACCCACATGAGGGTGACTTGATTATTCTTACTTAAATTATTTAATTCCTCTAGGAATTGCCAGACTATCTTGAAGCTGATAACTTGAAACCTTATTGCACTGATGGCTGCTTTGCTATCCAACATGATCTCTTGGCCGTGATGTTTTTTTTTGTTGAATTAGATACATTTCCTAATGTCATGTATTTCTGCCTGGAAAATGATTGGTGACTTACCCAAGCTTTCATAGTGTCTGATACCGGGTACATATACTCTTATTCCAGTTTCCTTCGTTGTTTTGGATCCATCAATATACCATATATTAGATTTCTTGTTTTTCAATGGTGTTTCTGTCCCATTTGCTTTTGCGACTGAACTTTGTGCTGAAGTTTTTCACAAAGTTGAATTTCTTTGTCATTTCATCTTGAGGCATGTCCCAGATTTGTTGATTTCTGGATAAAAGTTTGGACCTTCGTTTTATGACCTCATCTCTCATCATCCTTTAAATTGTCCTTTTCCCATACTCTCTATCAGTATATGTAGAGGTGTAAGGTTTAGCATTACTTCCATGGCGGTCGTTGGGCAGGTTTTCATTCCCCGGTTATACATGCACAGGCCAGTCATAGAACTTTCGAGGGGTTAACTCTTATATTAGCCAGACTGATTCTTTTGCTCCAGATCACTGCTCCTTATATGATGATTGATCTCACTATTGCAGTGTACACCCACTGCAAGATTTTTGGGATTTTCCCTCAGAGTTTCTACAGGCCATCAAGGCTTTTGTAGCTTTGCTAATTACTTCTTTTTCGTACTTGTTCCAGAGGATTTTATTATCCAGGGTCGGTCCCAGATATTTAAGCTCTGACTTTCACTCAATAACATTCATATTCATTTTGATGGCTTTCAGATTTAGGTTTCTTTCCTTGCAAGATGGTCGCTTGAATATGTCAACTATTTTTAAAGCATATCTAAATACAACGTTTTATGAGCTTTATATGAAAATCTTCTATATAGAAAAATTAACTATAAAAACCCATAGATAAAGTCTTGACATCGGTATCAGGAAGTAAATTTATTTTCAATTTAAATCCTCTATTGTCAACTTAAACCGGTTTTAAAGTTAAACCCTGTTAGTATATTGGGGGATATCTAGAATATACATCTGAAAGGTTTTCAATTCAAGTATGAATTAAATGTCCTTGATTGGCATAAAACAAGTAATAAAATAACTTGACTTAATGTACAAGCTTTATACATAAGCTTATTAACCTGTTCGTTAGTGGCACACAAAGAAAATAGTTTCTAAGAAAATGGATTTATATTAAGTAACGTCATGTAGATGTGGCCTACTTACAGATCATTAAACGCAGAATGGCGGAGTGGAATAATTAGCCATTAAATTGTTTGTTATCTGCTACTGTATTATGGCTTGTTACCTTTATCAGTTAATTATTGAGATTAAAGGAACTTCATGGCATGATTTTTATATTTTGCACGGATTTGTAGGTTTGCCATGTTTATTTTGTTTCTAAAGTAAAGTCGGTAAAATATTTCTTGTAATAAATTAAAATCATTTTTAATTTTTGCTCATTCGCTGCAATATAAAGTAGGTAGAACTTTAGCTTCTTTATTAATAAATACTTTTTTCATTTAAAGTTTATGTTACTGTAAAATGATTTGTAGAATGAACTAAAAGTTTAAAAGGTTTTTATGATGCGTGAAGTTATAATCTGAATTACAGTGGTGGATTCTATCACTTCAGTATATGTATAAATCAAGATACAAATTATTTAATGTGGTAGTATAGAATTTTTCGAATTAGCAAAGTTTTTCTAAACTTAAATATGTTTAACATATACAGTTTGTTTAAGGACGGCTGTGCACTCTGATAAACTTGTATACGACATAATTCCTATCGACTTCAATAAGTTATGTGTAATAAAATTCGACTTTGAGAAAAGTTCTTGCGTGGACTAGGATGTAGGAGTGGGAAATATTTAGGACATGCCAATTGCAGTTTCTGAATCAGAATTCTAAATCAGTTGGAAAGTAATTGTCGAGCATGGTGGAGCTTCAATATTTGCCATGACACCCGCACTTTCTAAGCATATAAAAAAGACCTTGTCCTAGCCCTTGTGGCTGGTTGCGTAAAAATAAAAAAAAGGATGTTTTAGATAAAAGCACAGTATAACTATAATATCTAATATTTTCGTTCAAGTAATCTTTCTAATTTTCTTTCCATAACTATGTAATTTCTTTACGAATATCCAGAACATTTAACAAAATTTCATTTTTTTTTATTTATTATTTTCGGGAGTCACCAGCCAGGACAATGATACAAGCTAGCGTTGCTCGCATAAGGATATTATACTATATTTATTTGTAAATCAATAATTACATTAAAAATTTATTTTTCAACTACTCTATATGAAAAATTACGTACAAAGGGAAAAAAATTTTCACCAAGAATCGAACCCGCGAATGTCTGACTGGAAGAATCTTATCCACTTGACCTTCGTGATTATCACCTAGTATAGGTTTGGAACATGTACAGAAGATACAATCCCACCAAACTAATCTTCTTCTGTCGTGTTTAATCAGTGCTACTGCCTTGATTAACCATCTTTATTCCCCTTGCAGGCATTTAAAGGAAAAAATATATATGAACAGTATATTTCCTGCAAATACAACACTTCTTCTCTCTCCATACGCGTTTACTTTTATTATATTTTAATTCATAAGTTTCACTCTACTCCGATGGATGTATAGATGTCGTTTGACTGGCAATACTTTTCAGTCTGACATCGAAGCGTCTTTAGGTTTCATATCCTGCCGACATATCTCGGAATATATATTTTATATGGACAGTTGTTTCCTGCGAATGTTGCTCTTGATTGGATAAAACCAAGGAAGTTAGAGGGGATATAGAAAACTACAAAAATAGGCTAAATTACAAAAAAATTATCCCAACATGCAGAAAAAAATGCCATAAATTGACATTAAGTTAAACTCGATACGTACCCCCTCTTTCAATATCGAACACAATTTTGGCTTTGACTTCTCATTATTTTTCCTCAGTTTCCCGAAAAACTCAAAATATGCCAAGCGTCACTTCACCCGAAACGATTGATCACTTGGAGGACAACATTCGCCGCGTTATTGCCGATATACGGCCACAAATGTTGGAAAAAGTCATCGAAAATTGGACCTCCAGATTAGACTACGTCCGAGCCAGCCGTGGCGGTCATATGCCAGAAGTCATATTTAAATTATAATGCCAGAAGGTTATCTTTCGAATAAAGTAAATTTCATGTCAATTTAAAAAATTCATCTTTGTTTTATTCCATTTAAAAGTTCTATACCTCTATAAAAAAACATCCTTTATTAGTGTGAAATTTGTGGTTGTAAAAAAATTTTAACGATTTAGTACAAAAAATTGAACTTAAAATGAAAAGTGTTTTTCAGTGTTTTTCGCAAAACAGGAAAACTTATGGAAAAAGGAGGTTAGAGTCGTGGTCCACGATCTCGAAATAGGGGGAAGTACCGAAATTTTTTCAAAAAAAAAAAGTTTTCCTAGATTTCCCATAATGCGAATTTTTTTCTACAGAATTATGTTTAAATCTATTCTATGTCAGCATTTATTTTATTAATCTTTTAGTAATGAATTTTAAATTGTAATTTTCCAATATAATAATGTAATAAAAGGATGCTCAAGTTCAGTCCTCTCAGTGACTTACTGTACAAGTACAGTATAGCCCGTTTAAGGGGAGTAGAGCTTTACATGCTAGACCGAATTTATTTTAGAGTATTCCTCTTTCTTTTACCCCCTCCAAGTTCCTTGGATCAAACACAGGTGTACAATTATTTACAGAATTGCAGCATTAGTATTTTATTAGTGTTAATTTAAAATATTTTGTTTTTCCGTTTTGAGTATTAGAAGAATAGAATTTGTTTCATATTTTGAGGGTATTAAAAGTTTGATCTTTATCTTTTTGATGAGCGTTATTCTGTAGCTTCTTTACTCGTCACAAGATTGTTGAATTTTCTTTTAAACAATAAAGTTTTGTATCGAGAGAGTTCTTGGATAGATAGCATCGCTTTATTTGCTCAAGGGCTAAAAATAGGTTTTAATTTGACATTAATGATAATTATGTTTCTGGTGGCATTCAATTTTAAATAACCATCCAAACATTCAATTACCTCCAGCTTTAAAACTACTTCTAATGATATTCAGGGATATAAACTTATTCTTCTATCGCGGTTTGTTATCAGTGAGGCGTGCCACGTACTCATTGTCACTGAGCATACCTGAATAATACGACATTATCTTCTCTGTGCACTAAAAATTCTAGCTAGTACTACCGGCTATCCGGTTCTTAATCGGTGCATAAGCTACGAGTACCGGAGTACTACACCGGCTTCGTTTTATTTCTATTGGCTTAGTCACATACTGAGTATGCAAATGAGATTCTTAATTGTTCTATTTTGTATGGGACTGCTAACACAAAAATTTTATAAAGGAAAAAAGTCATTTGGTTTTTCTTTTGTGGAGAATTTATATGAAAATAGATTCAATAATTAAAATGCTCGGAAAAAGAACATTAAAAATTGTTATATACCGGATGATAATTAAAATGTGTGCAGGCAAAGTTTTTTTTATTGTTATGTGTTTAGTACCTTACAAATTAAAAATTTTTACGTTAATTATGACAGGTAATAAAAAAGATTTTTTTCAAATAATAAAACAAAAGTGCTTCGAATTTTTTGATCATTTTATTTTTCAACACAATTTTCATCAACTTTAACGCACTTGCGCCATTTCTGTTGCAACGTATTGCATCCTCTGAGGTGCTTTTCCAACATTCTGAATAAATAGAAATCAGATAACGCCAAATCTAAACTACACTGGATGGTTCAGCTCACATAAGTTTCACTTACCGAGTGTGGGCTAAATTCTTCTTCTTCTTCTTCTAGGTAGAACCAAGTTCTGTTATCTACACAATGCCTCATCGATCCTCGTTTGACGTTTCGGAATCCAGCTGTCTCTCCATCTTTTGGGGGGCCGTCCAGGAGGCCGTTTGGTGTTTGGTTTCTCTCTCTTCACGGTTCTTGCTAGTCTGTCATCGTCTATTCGTTCCACGTGATCTCTCCACTGCCTACGACGGTTTCGAACCCACTTCACAACATCCCCCACTCCGCAGTCCTCGCGTATTTTTGCGTTTCTTATTCTATCTCTTAAACTTCCTCCTGTGATCATTCTCAGCATTTTCATTTCTGTGGTTCTCATAATTTGTTTTGTCTTTGTGGATTCATTTCTTGTTTCTGCGCCGTAGGTCAGTATCGGTCTTACACAGTGGGCTAAATTGTGGCTGTTAATTTAGTTCGTTTATTGTCGTTAAGGAAAAAAATATTTTTGTGACATAAACCAGGAGCCTTTTAGCAATAGCTGAGTAATTGAGTAACTGCTTTTCGGCATGTATGCAACAAGTGTTCAACTTCTCCTTTGTCTGGGTCTCTGTTTTGTCGCCCAGTAACTTTGAAATCGCAATTATTGTTCGGCTATCAATATTTAAATATCAATTTAATATTTTCTAAGATTAGCTTGGATATACAAACAGACGAAGTCAGGAAAGTCGTTTCCTGCGAATGTTGCTTTCCGTTCGATACAGCTCCACTGACGAGATCATAAGGTGGTCGAAACGCGTATGGAGAGAGGATCAGAGTTGTATTTGCAGGAAACAAACTGTTTGTATATGTTCTTTCCTTTTTTCTGCTTGAAAAGATAATACATATAAACAACTATGTGTCGTCTTTGTTTGTAATTTCACTCTGTCATATTGCTGAGTGTTAAAACCGCTAGAGCTCGACAATTCAAGCTGAAATAGGTTTCTCAACGAATTATATATTTAACATATAAGAAATGAGATATCAAGACGACCTTCAATAACTTCGAAAAAAGTGCGAGTAGCATTGGGCTTAAAATTAACGAAGAGAAAACTAAATATCTGTATTCCACTAGAAACAACCAACACAGAGGCAGACTAGGCCAAAACATCACAATGGGGGACTATAACTTTGAATGCGTCAAAGAGTTCAAATATCTGGCAACGATGCTTACTGAAAACACTGACGGAACGACATAAATTAACTGTAGAATCCAAGCAGGTAATAGGTGTCTCTACGCAGTACAAGACCTCCTAAAGTCCAAGTTAACAACAAGACGTACCAAGATAAACATATACAAAACAATAATAAGACCTGTAGTGATGTATGGGTGCGAAGCTTGGACACTAACGGTAACAAATGAAGAACGGCTCCGAGTTTTCGAAAGAAGAATTCTTAGAAAAATATATGGCTCAACAGTGGATGCAACAACAGGACGATACAGAATCCGTACCAATAAAGAACTGGAGGATCTATATGGAGACACTAATATTGTACGAGAAATAAAATCTAAGCGACTGCAGTGGACGGGACACGTAAGAAGATTACCAGATAGTCGCACAGTCAAACTCGCGTGGGAGGAAGCACCGGTAGGGAAAAGACTACTGGGACGCCCTCGCCTCCGATGGAAAGACAATATTGCCAAAGATCTAAAGGCAATGAATATTGATAATCCGCTAAATGCCATGGCAGACAGGCAACAATGGAGGAGTATTGTGAAGTCGGCAAAGACCCACCCAGGGTTGTAAGCCATGGAATAAGTAAGTAAGAATGAGATCTGTTAATAAACATTTAGGAAACCAAATATTTATGAATAGGAGATAATAAGAGTAACCTGCAAATCCATGATGATCCAGAGATAGGCGGATTCAACCATTTAGGCATTATCTAAGATAAAAGAGAACGTACGATAAAGAAATTCGTGCAAGTATTATTCATGTTAGAAGAGCGATGGGTATCTAGATGGAATATTGTGGAGCAAAGACATTAAAAACAAACGGAAGTGTAACAATACTACTGTCGTAAATAGTCATGCCTCTGATGGTAAGGACATATGACTAGCGATCTAATTTTCGACCACCGCAAATTGTATGACTGGATATTTCGTCTCGATATCGGTGGTGGACTCATCAGTGGGATCCACTGGTATCTTTCCCAGACATCCCGTTTGTCATGCTTTCCACTAAACTCTGACTCCTATTTAGCCAAGTTTTGTCGGAAAATGATGGTTTCACAATACTATATACTGATAAAAATCTGTTTAATTTATGGGGCTGATATTTAGAAATTTTTAGAGAGAAAGAGAAAACTAATGCTGTAGAAATGAAGGCACCGGGAAGGTTAGGAGGTATTTCATGATCGTGAAGAATAAGACACGAGGAGGCATTATGATAAATGGAAATAGAAGATTCTTCTTCCTGTGTCGTGTTAAGTCTTCCTTACGTTGACAATTACAATGGCTAGTTGATCACGGTTCTCTGGTATTCTAAATAGCTGTTCAGCACTGTTTATCCTGTCTACAATCGGATGTTCCTAAGCCAAGAGATCTATTTCCTTCCAACACCACTATGGCTTTCGATCTTACCCTTCATTATCAGTTGCAGAATTTTGTACCGATCCCCTCTAAGAACATGGCTAATATATACTAGTTTTCTGCATTTTACGGTTGTCAGCAGCTCACAAGCGGCATCTGCCAGATCTAAAATTGCCATATTAGTTTGTAGAAACTATCCAAGGTATTCGAAGCATTCGACTATGCAGCCACATCTGAAATGCCTCCAAAAGATTGATTGTGGCAGCCTTCAATCTCCACACCTCCGCTTCATACAATAACACTGACCAGATGTAACATTTAACCATCCTTTGGCGAAGTTTCAAATTTAGATTCTCATTACAGACAAGCGATCTCGTTTTTAAAAAAGTTGTAACTTCTTTATCTGGGTCAAGCTGTTCAGTAATATAACATCCAAGGTACTTGAAGTGGGAGACTCTTTCAACAATTTGTTCATTTATCAGTAGCGAAGCGTCCTGATATGGTAGACGACTAAAAACCATAATTCTAGTTTTAGCAACATTTATGTTGAGTCCCATTTCTTTTCCACAGAATCTAAGAGTTGTTGTAGACCCTGAAGGCTTATGATTGCGGTATCATCGGTATACCGAATCGTGTTTATTAGCTCGCCGTTGATTTTAATCCCAAGTACTTTGTTATGTAGGGCTTCTTTAAAAACTTTATCTGAATATAAATCAAACAGCAGCGGAGAGAGAATACATTCCTGTCTAATGCCTCGTTGAATTTGGCATCCTTTGTTAAGCTTGCCATTAATTCGAACCACTGCCTTCTGACGCCATCCACACCAGCATTCCTCAGTATATCTATGAGCTTTACATGCTGTTCTCTGTCAAACGCTTTCTCGTAGTCGATAAAGTATACGAAAATGTCTTTACGTTGGTCTCGACTCTTTTGTTGAACTATATTTAGAGCAAATGGCGCTTCTCTAGTACCAAGAGCATTTCTAAATCCAAACTGGCTCTCATCTAGGCCGCTTTCACATTTATTCCTTTTTTTACAGTGAATAATACTCAGGACAACTATCAAAACGTTACTCATGAGTCTTATTAACCTGTATTCGTTATACCTTTTGGCAAACAGAAGATACGATCATGAAAGAATATAACTA
This sequence comes from Diaprepes abbreviatus, assembly GCA_034092305.1. Classification (NCBI taxonomy): domain Eukaryota; kingdom Metazoa; phylum Arthropoda; class Insecta; order Coleoptera; family Curculionidae; genus Diaprepes; species Diaprepes abbreviatus. The sequence goes on from JASJET010000175.1 coordinate 1,585,819, forward strand.
ATCTGGTATGGTCCTGTACAATGAATAGCTGGTTCACGACTGCCCAAATAAATCGTGCAATGGCATTCAGAACACCGTAGAAGAAGAAGATCTAGAAATAACTGGAGCGAAATAAGGAGAGCTATGAGACAAGATAGACAGTGACAAAATGAAAAAGATGGAGTATCGAAATCGGACAACGTCGCCGAACGTTCTAAACTATGTTTTGATTTTATGATATTAATAAAAGAATCTACAGAAAAAAAGCACATATGCGAAATCAGTAGAAATAATTCCCTTTGATCATAAAAAATAATTTACGTTTTTAATTTTATGGTTTTAATTAATTTTTAATAAATTTTAATCTAGCTGCCGACGAACACGTTTCTGCAAAAACTAACATGCGATACATAAGCAGTAAAAATTGTGTGTCGTATAAAGACATTATTATTGCCCATAAGAAAATACCGCCATGTAAAAGTTAATAAAGCTTCTCGCCGAATGCCGAAAAAGATTATTTAAACTCGGTTTAATCCATTTTATTGACCATAATTTTGAGAGAGCGCGAATTTTGATATGGTTCATGAATCACTTTCAGAACTTTGCTTGTATTTATCGTGAACCAAGCAACTTACAAGCAACATTTTTGAGACCTCTTGGTATATTTTACGATCGAAAGGCAGGACCGTGTCGGGTTTTATGGGTCATCTTTTTTAATATGTTAAAATGTAGTTGGGAGATTAAAAATTACATATTTTTTGATTCTTCTTTGTATCTGCCGATGTCTCCCTGGAATCCACATTTTACTCTAACCTTTTTTGTACTTTATATCAATTCAGCTAGAAAGGATCAAAAATTAAATTAATACTTGGCCTAACTTCGAAAAATATTTAAATCGACAGTAAAGTGTTTAAATGGACAAGTGCAATAATAATTAATCATGTTCTGAACCTTAAAAATACAAGAAAAAAAAAGCGTTTTCTTTTATCAAGCCGACAAAAATGGAAAATTTTATTTATTTTCGTGAAATAACTCTTCCTGGGCTTTATTTTTAGATTTTTATCCTTCAGTTTTATTAGGGTTTGTCCGTCGACATTTTTTTTTCTTTAGGTATCAGGAGATTGGTAATCTTCACTAACTATTTATCCCTATTTTTTATATTACTGCGCTGAATAAGTCAGTGGAGTTACATTCACACCATATCTCAAATTACTTAACCAAAAAATGCATCTCCTTCCGACATTTTCTTATCTTGTATCTTACCATGTACTATAATTTATAGCAACAAATACTTCTCTCTCCTCATGACATGATCCAGGTGTTATAATTTTTTATTTTAATTGTATTTATTATTTCCTTTTTCATTATTCTCAGCACCCCAAGATTTGTTACTCTCTCCACCCATCTTACTCTTAATATCATTGTATAGGCCCATATCTAAAATGCTTCTAGTGTGTTAGTAATTTCTTTCTTTAAAATCCAGTCCATTCCATAAAATCGAATGAAAACACATAACGATGCAACATTCGAACTTAAAGTTGTAAACTGTGGTCATTGCTGTATAGTAATATTCTCATTTTATTAAATATGTACCACTCTAACTTGTCCAATTCTCTATCTTATTATCTCTATATAGTAGTTATTTTCATTAACAATGTCCAAGATGTTCGTATTTCTTCACCTTTTCTACTCATATTCCTCTTATTCTTAAAATTTCATATTATTGTGATTTTGTAATTATCAAAAATTTTGTCTTTTTAATGTTCAATATTGTCCACTTTCTTCACTTTTTTTACAATATAATCGAGAAGTTCTTGTAAATGTTTTATCGTGTTTGCAAATATTACAGTGTCATCCGCGTATCTAATACTGTCAATAGATCTTCCATTAATCTTTAATTTAATTGTTGTTTTCTTTAGTGCTTTTTGAACTATTCCTTTCTAATATAAATTAGAGAATTATTGTGCAAGCACCCATTTTTTCTTACTCCTCGTTCTATCTTCAATTCCTCAAAGAATTGTTTTCGTATCCTAACGCTGATGGTCTGGTTAAACTTAAAATGAGTTATTACTTTAATATTATGTATATGTTTTTGTCTGTAACCTACTTATGTTACTTATCACGAACCTTATCAAAATGTTTATTATAGCATATAAAATAAACATAAATAGGTTGATTGATATCCACAATTTTGCAGCAGCATTTTGAAGCCAAACAAGGCCTTTCTTGTACCCATGGCATTTCTAATACTAAAGTGGGAATTATATCTTTTTATAATGGAACAAATATTAATTATTTTATATTGTTTAATGCGAAGTATATTCTGCTAAAATGAGTAATTAAATAATTACTTTGTAGATGGATTTTATCCGTAAGAACGGGATAGTATTTATTTTTTTATTACCACCCAAGAAAGTCTAAAGGAAAAATAAATCAATTATCATATTCAGGCATAATCTCAAATTTGTTATCTTTGAGTAATTTAAATTTTTTTTTTTTTAAATATATTAACTCAGAATTTATGATGACACAAACTAAAAGATGGAACCCTTCTTTAAGATTTGTCTATAAATCTGTCGAAGACATTCTACCCAAATTATGTAAATAAAACCGAAGAGATAAGGGCCGGGGGAGGTCTTAAACAGGTGTTATGTGAAAATAATGTTAAAAAGTATTAAAATACTGAACGATTTTCCCATTATTAGGAAACAAAAGAATGATCAAATATACTCACTAAAATATAATACATCGTTTGACAAAATGTACAAAGAATTAATATAGTTACTATTTTTTCCTGATTGCAACAAGGAATTATTTAAATACAATTAAAATGAATAGAATATCATTCGGTTTTTTTCCAGTGGTTATCTTATTGTCCTTTTCGTTTTAGAAAGACCTAGAATAGTTATATTAACCCTTTTATATAAAAATTAAGATTAAGACGCTCAGAGGCAAATTCGGGAATTAAGTATTCGATATAGAGTGGCTAACGCCCTTTACATTTCATGAATCAAATTAACATTTACAGGGTTCCATGGGGTGATATGGGTGCTAACGGGATTCGAAGGGTGCCGAGGAAGTACAAGTTTGGCCGTTTAAAAAATAAATTTCAGTTACAATTTGGAATTCGTTAAAGTTGATAGATGGTTTTAAGTACAGTGTCTTAGTAAATTACCTGCCCTGTATATTCGGCGAGAATAAAAGTTTTCTTTGTTTCGTTTTTCATTTAATTTGGGATGTTAAGGGATTATCTTGTGTTATTTTACTAATGAATTTAGCAACTTTAATACTAGTTGTTTAAGTAATATAACTAGCTGTTTTTCCGCGATTTTATTCATTTTTTGTTTGTTGTTATTTATACGTTTTACCTTCAAAATTGGGTTTTACCTTTTTACTAATAAAACGGCAATTAGGAGTAGTTATGTTAGCTAGTTGTTATTTGTTATTAGTTTAAGTTTCTCATTGTAAATAATTCGTTTTTCTACTTATTTTTCTTAATAAATTAAGTGATTTGAGAAATTTGTTTTGTCTAATTTAATTAACGTGAATTAACTTGCTGGCGCGCCGTTATGAGAGCTTCAAATTAATAGGCATCACCTGGCCAGTTAGACTGCAGTTTTTCCTGAGCCCTGACTTTGAAAATCATGGTACTGGAAAGCCTTTGATAACCCGTAATTGCTAATGCTGCAAGAGAGAAGAAGAATGTCCAGACTTCCAGAATGCCAATGTCTTTGTAATAATTATTTTTAAGTATTTAAAATAGCTACAAAATTAATATGGGTTAGCAGTATGATTGTAGACAGAACGGCCTAACGCTACTCAGAATATTCCGTTTGCAGGAGTCTATGATCAAATGCTGTCACATTGTTTCAGTCTTCTGAAAATAATTAGATGTTTAATCTTTTAAGAATATGACTGATTAAACTGACGGTCATTACATTTTTTCGCATTTGATATTTCCAGTATTATATTTTTTATTATACAAGTCTCCTAGTACACCCACTTTGAGATTAATTTTATTATTTCTTCTGGAATTTTTTCAGGCTTCGTAACTTTGTTGGATTTTACTAGTTTTATTGCTTGCAACACTTCATTCTTTATTATGTTTGCCCTGTTTTTTTTTGTGTGATTCTTTCTTATTTCTTTTTGTATCTCTTCGAACAGTGATTCGATATAGTTTTTCTATCTTTCTAATTTACCTTTGATGTTCAGTATTATTTTTTCATCTATGCCCACCAGAATGTTACTATTGCTTAATATTTTTATGTCTGCAAGTTGTTTATTTCTTTTGTGTAAATTAAAGTCATCGTGGTTTCTTCATAATTCTTCTGTTTCTCAGTATTTATTACACTTCCACTTCTCCTTAATCGCTCGTATGTTTGCTTTTATTTCTATTTGTATGGATTTGTATGTGCTGTCATTTTTATTTTTGCACAATCTTCTTTTGTCCATCAGTTGTTATAATACATAATATAACAATATCATAAACAAAAGGAAACTGACTTTCTAGGATCTACCATTTACGGTAATCAGATTGGATCTAATAGATAAGCGATTTTAGTGAATTTGTCTCCTGGATTGTGTGTTTGATTCGGCATTGGGTTGAAGATAACTAAAAAATATTAAATTTGCATATTTCAAGGCTTTATCGTTAGGTTGTTGCCCTTAATATCCCTATGTAAGCGTTTATTTGTTGACATACGTAATATAAATTATATCATAAGCAAAACAAAACTGACTAAATAGATCTATTTTTCATGACAACTAGATCGGGTTTAAGCCTGTTAAATTTTTATTACTTTATATTTTATTTGTTATATTGAATTTAAATGCTCAAAGCAAGATGAGTCTTTCACTAGAAATGACCATTTTGATTGTGACCACACGCCAAATTTTCTTCAATGCGGTTCTGTCGGTAACCCCTAAAGTTACGTGTATTCGTATTGTAATATGTGCCCCACTCCTTTTGGCAGCTTTTATAAGCGGTGCCCTGCAAGCTGATTTTATTTATAGTATCGTGTTAACGTCCTGGACCATATGAAAAACAATATTTCTTGCCTTTCAGGCCAACCATTTACATTCTTTTTTATATTTTATGATGATGATTTCCTTTTAGTAATTAGCAGAAAATTTTTAATTTTAAACGGCAAATATTGATAAATATTAATTTATGTCGTATAGTTTTCTATTAATTTATGTCCACTTTTGACTATTATTTTATTAAGGATGCGTATACGATTATATAATTTCTAAAAATAAACTAGCCAGTTCAGCGATATATCAAAAAAATTATTAAAGTGAGATGTTATAAAATCTATGTAGAGAAGAGCTGAATATTGCCAAAAAACTATAGTTTGAGCATCAAAATTTTCCTAGTGGAAAAAGTCCCAATTAAGTATAACATTAAATAATTTTAAGAGATATTTCAAAAATCTTCTTCTTGGCGGTTAAATATTTTTTACCCATTTTTGATGATTTTTACACACGTTTAAAAATATTTTGTGGAGGTATAACAAAACTAATTTTTAACAATTTTTTGATAAATAACCATTTCTGGAAATTGACTTTAACTTTTCCTATGCAAAACGAAATGTTTTAATAAGTAACAGGAAACTTATGGATCTTACCCTGTAATGAAATTTGACCCGTACTTGTCCATTTAATCCGCGTGCGCAAACCTAATCGGAATTTTTTTTTCTTTGATTGGTTCAACCTTTTTTAATATTCGTATGAAGTTTGAGCGCCATATATTAATTAGTGTGTGTTTGGCAGCTACTTGTTTACGACGCTAAAAGTTTGTCTGGCGATTTTTACTATGGAAAAAAATTGAATAATGAGTTTGTTTGACATTTTGTGTTTCTAATGTAATTATGGCTACGGAATCATTGAAAATGTTCCAGAAGTATTTTGGGGAATCTGCTCTATCGAGAACGCAAGTATTTCAGTAGCACAAAGCATTCAGTGAAGGTCGTGAGGTCGTCGAAAACTTGCCTCATGTGAGTCGTCGATCCACCTCTGTTAACGACGATAACATCGAAACAGTTAAGGGAATCATCATCATCAAGTGCCTTCTCCATTGCGGAGGTTGGCAATCATAATAGCTATTTTAATTTTTGAGGCAGTTGCTCTAAATAGTTGTTTTGAACTGCATCCAAACCATTCCCTTAGGTTTTTTAGCCATGAAATTTGTCGTCGTCCCACGCCTCTTCTGCTACTTATTTTGCCCTGGATTATGAGCCGTAAGATGCTGTACTTTTTTCCTCGCATAATGTGTCCGAAATATTGCAGTTTTCTCTGTTATCTCGACTTCCTTTTCTTTCCCCATTCTTCTCAACACTTCGGCGTTCGTAACTCGATCCACCCACGCAATCCTCTGAATTCTTCTATAGGTCCATATTTCAAAAGAGTTAAGTCTTCTCATTGTCTCTCGATTCAGTGTCCATGCTTCCATTCCATAATATGGAACACTATATACGTAACATTTAGTCAGTCGTATTTTCAGGGCTAACGTTAGATCTTTGCTGCAGATAACCTTTTTCATTCTAATAAAGTTGACACGTGCTTTCTCGATTCTGGTTTTTATTTCGACGGTATAGTCATTATTTTCTGTTATTAGGGTTCCCAAGTAAGTGTACTTCTTAACTCTTTCTATTTGCTGGCCTCCTACCATTAGGGTTTCATTATTAATGGTGTTGTTTTTACTAATTATCATGAACTTGGTCTTTTTTGTATTAAGAGAGAGCCCATATTCTCCACTAACTTTTAATATTTTATTCATTATCCTTTCTAGGTCTTTCAAACTATCAGCTATTATTACGGTGTCATCTGCATACCTAATATTGTTGATTGAAACTCCGTTTACTTTTATTCCTGCTGTTTCAGATTCAAGACTTTCCAATATGACCTCTTCAGAATAAGCGTTAAATAGTAAAGGTGACAATATACACCCTTGTCTGACTCCCCTTTGTATTTCCACATCTCCGGATATTTTCTGTCCAAATCTTACTGCCGCTCGCTGGGGGAATAGTGCTCGAAAATCACCGTTTTGACATTAAAGAGATAGCAGAGGCTCTCAACATCTCTTATGGATCGACCCCACACATTTTGGTTGATGTTTTGGGTATGAAGCGTGTCAACGCTAGACTCGTACCAAAAGATCTGATTCTTTTGCAAGAAGAACTTCGAGTAGAGGTCTCAAAAGAGATGCTTGCGAACGTTGCTGATGATCCTACAATCAGCAAACGCATCATTGCTAGTGACGAGACGTAGATTTATGAATATGACGTCGAAACTGCCCAACAATCTAGGGAATGACATGTCAAAAATGAGCCGACACCGAAAAAACCACGTCAAAGTAGGTCGAAAATCAAAGTGATGCTCATCGTTTTCTTCAATCACCATGGTGTAGTTCACTACGAATTCATTCCAGAGGGTGAAGTGGTCAACAAGGAATACTATTTGGCCATTTTGAGGCATCTACGTGAAGCAATTCGGTCGAATTTGTGGGCAGACATGGATAATACGCCGTCACATTCCAGCATGATTGTGACAGAATTTTTGGCTAAACACGCAACAAAAGTCATCGCTCAGCCACCGTATTCACCAGATTTGGCTCCCTGTGACTTTTTCCTGTTTCCGAAGCTCAAATTGAAACCATAAAAAGCAATTCGCTGAATGAACTGAAGGCCATTCCAGCCGAGGCATATAACAAGTGCTTATTTGGAAGGCGATAATAAAGATTTGTATTAAAATATGCAAAAATGTTTTTTTTTTATCAGTTGGGGTCAAATTTGATCATATGAAATTATTCTAAACTCATACTGGGTGTCAGTGGCGTAAATAACGACCCCGCAATCCCCGCGGTGCGGTGGAGCGCAGCCAATCCAGGTGCACCTTCAAGTCCCTTGATGAAAATGAATAAATACGCCGGATTAAGTTGGGTGCAAAATAGTACTCTACTGCTGGGTGTACAAAGTGCTGGAGCAAATTCCTGAGACTTCATATGAACATGTATCACACTTTAATCCAAAAGTTGCCGCAAGGCAGGATGTCAAAGATATAATTTTTTAAAACTTTTGTAAATATACATCTTATAATGCAGGGTGGACCAATGAGAAATGTACTTTTAAAAATTCTGTAATAAAACGATATTTACGTTTTTAAATCAAAGGTTTATTTTCAAATAAAGATAATTAAAGAAATTTTGTTTTAAAAATTAAACCGTTCAGATGCCGGCCATCGCGGCGACGATACTCTTTCAGTCTTGATTCGTTAGAATTTGCGGCGAGATTGCTTGGGTTTCTTGACGAATATTCGCCTTCAACTCGGATGTGGTTGACGGATTATTGAAATAAATTTGGTTCTTTAAGTAGCCCCATAAAAAGAAGTCCGTTGAAGTTAAGTTGGGGCTCCTTAAAGGCCAAGTAATGTCAATTCTCTTTAAAATTAATTTCTCGCAGAACGTCCGTGGTCAAGTTGTTTGTAAGGCAGGTGGCTCCATCCTGCTGAAATCAAGTGTTGTTATTGTATCCACGCGATTCTCGCAGTTTTGGACCTAGAAAATCATTCAACATTGCCATGTAATGGTCTGTATTAACCGTAACTGCAAGGCTTCTGCGATCTTCAAAAAAATCTGGACTGATGATTTCCCATGTGGCAACTTCGGCCCAAATGGTCACTTCTGGGGAATGCAATGGCTTTTGATGTTTCGGTGGTGAATTCTCTCGCCCCCGGTAGTGGCAGTCTTACCTATTTATAATCGCATTTAGATAAAAATAGGCTTCACCTGAGAAGAGGCGTTATTGAGGTTAGAGAATCTCTTTAACATTTCAGTTGCAAAATTAGATCTTGAAACAAAGTCTGATCCTCTCAAAGCCTGTATAAGTTGAATTTTATAAGGGTGTAGCTTTAGGTCGAAATGTAAAATGAGTCGCAAAGTCGTTCTGGACAATCCTAAAGCCAAAGATCGTTTACAAGTTGAATCGCGATATTGCGTTCAAGAAATGTGCGCCTTGGTATTTTAAATTTCCAATTAAAAATGTATGCCTTAACCTTTATTTTTAGTAGGTCTTGCTTCGATCAGATGTTTCTGAAATAATCGAAATCAAATGTTTTCGTGTTTACTAAGACTCGTCGTAGCCTCCCTTCACACTTTATCCAGGCTTAGTCCTGATCCAAAAAATTAAGAGCATATTTAAATGCAACAATAAAAAAAATACCGACAGCACAAAACAACAAACCATTTCGAAGAGTACAAAACGGTGAGAAACAGAATCAACAGTCAAATAGCTCAACTAAAGAAAGAATACTGGGAAAAGTATTCAAAAGACATGGAACACGACCTATATGGCGGACAAAAGAAAATATGGAACATGCTGAGGAACAGAAAAAACACAATCAATGAATACGTTCAACTAAGTCCAATCGACAGCCAACAATGGGTCAGCCACTTTAAGGACTTACTCTAGGCCCCAGCTACAGAAAACAACGTAAACGAAAACCAACAAGAAATCACAGAACTAACAGATGTTAACATCAGTGAAGCAGATATGCACCTGACAATTAAGAAATTAAAAAACAGAAAATCACCTGGTACCGACCAAATTACGAATGAGATGCTAAAGTACGGAGGCCCAACCTTGTCACAGAGCTCACTGTTCTATTTCAAAAAATACTCCGCACAACGTCAGTACCCAACGAATGGCGGAAAAGCATCACAATTCCGATCCACAAAAGAGGATCAAAGAAACAACCCGAAAACTACAGGGGAATCAGCCTTCTGAACAGTTCAGCCAAATTGTTAACCAAAATATTGTCACAACGGATCGTAGACAAGTTAGGGGCGTGCGAAGAACAGCAGGGCTTCCGGAATAACCGCTCTACTATCGACGATATATTTATTATCAGACAGCTGGTTGAAAAATCTATCCAATACGATAAACCACTGTTCATTTGTTTTGTGGACCTTACACTAGCGTTCGACCGAGTCAAACTGGAACACATAACAAAATTACTGCGAAGAAAACAAGTAGACGAAGCAATCACACGCACAATATACGAACTGAATTCCAAAAACACCATGGTAATTAAAACAAATAACACTCTAACAGAGGAAATCCCTCTATCCATAGAAATAAGATGATAGCCTAAGTCCAACTCTTTTCAATGTAATCATGGATGAAATCATTGATGAGGTAAAAAGCACAAATAATGGGTACCCAATGGGACACAACACCGTTCAGATTATATGCTTTGCAGACGATGTTGCATTGACAGCAGATAGCGAGGACAACTTCCAAAGAATGCTTTTCCATCTCAATCGAACAGCCAAACAGTATAATATGAAGATATCTGTGGAGAAAATAAAAGCAATTGCAATAGCAAAAGAACCGGTAAGATACAAACTAATGGTTGATGACAAACATATCGAACCGGTTGGGAAGTTTAAATACCTAGGAGCACATATAACAAGTAACAGGGCAGTAATGGAAAAAGTACGCACACAGGTCAACAAAGCGGCCATGATATCAGGCCAACTAAGAGACATAATCTGGAACAATAAACATATGACGGTTGAGAGCAAAGCAATAATTTACAAGGTCTGTGTAAGACCGATACTGACCTACGGCGCAGAAACAAGAAATGAAACCACAAAGACAAAACAAATTATGAGAACCACAGAAATGAAAACGCTGAGAATGATCACGGGAACAAGTTTAAGAGATAGAATAAGAAACGCAAAAATACGCGAGGACAGCGGAGTGGGGGATGTTGTGAAGTGGGTTCGAAAACGTCGTAGGCAGTGGAGAGATCACGTGAAACGAATGGACGATGACAGACTAGCAAAAACCGTGATGAGAGAGAAACCAAACACCAAACGGCCGCATGGGCGGCCCCCCAAAAGATGGAGAGAGAGCTGGATTTCGACCTCAAACGAGGATCGATGAGGCATTGTATAGATAACAGAACTTGGTTCTACCTAGAAGAAGAAGAAGAAGAAGAAGAAGAAGAAGAAGAAGAAGAAGAATAAAAAAATGTACATGGCAAAGAGCTAACAATGATAAGGACACTGTTAAAAATAGCTTTAAATTTAAATCAAACTTAATGACCAGTCTACATTAAATTTAATGTATCACGAAGAAAAACCAAAACTAAACCATCCCTCAGGAAACGTTACGTAAATGACATCTTTATCATACGGCCACAGGGAAGGTTGAATCTAGACATATTTTTAGAGGAACTAAACAGCATTTATTACCGCAAATTGTTCACATTGGAGGTCGAAATCAACAAACAACTACTATTCCTTGACCTTCTTATTACCAAAAAAGACGACCTAACCATTCATTATACGGTCCACAGAAAATCTACACATACAATCAGTCGCCAACACACTGATCTCAAGATCCTGGCGACTAACCAAACCTTCGAATCGCCAAGAAGAACTCAACAACATAACAACAGTTCTAAAAGAAAATAGCTACAAAGAACACAATATTAAAAAGGTCATAAAATGTAAGACCAATGCAATAGAAACGAAAAAAGAGGAAAATGACAAATCCAAACCAAAAACCACACTGCCATTCGTAAGAGGTGTGACAGACGAAATTGGAGAATTCTGAGGAAGCACGACATATGCATAATTTACAAGCCACAAACAATAATATACAAATTATTGGCCAATTCCAAAGACAAAATACTATTGGAAAACCAGGGAGTGTACAGCATCCCATGTAGAAGCTGTGAAAAAGAATACATCGACCAAATAAACAGAAGAATCTCTCCTAGAGTCCAAGAACATAAAAATAGCATAAATAATACGCAAACCATATCAGTTGGACACACTGCAAATTCTCATGAATTGCTCCAATTGCTTCTCCATAGATCCGCCATTATTAGGGACCCCCCTGTGGATATATGAGTGTCGCTGTCAACCGCCTTCTTGATGCCTTTGTAAAATTATTATGAGAAGGTCAAGAATGCGATGCTGGCTGCTAATTTTTTAGCAAAAATTCCACGATCAAACAATTACCATTGTTTTATTTACTTTATATCGTCAAACTTTACATAATAAACTCTTAAAGACCACAAACTCGTATTTTCCAAATTTTATTCAACATTTTAATTTAAGAATAAAAGGCCAGCGACTGTACACATCGGGCAATTAATTTTAAAAAGGTTTTTACGATTTTATTAAAGATAAGTGGGCGTACTAAAGCCGTCATTTATTGGCTGCCTGCTTTATTTTTATATTCCAGGAATGTGTTACACATTTTTATGAATATAAATTGATCATTTTCTATTATGCTGGCATCAAATAACTCAATCATGTACCGAGATACTAATAAATTATTTACGGGATTTTTTCATTGATAACTAGATGTTTTCCGTTTTCCTTAAACGCACAACAAAGACTATTAAAATTGTATTGTTTACTATTTGCAACATATTATTATGTAAAAAAGGTAATATTTCATTTTTAAATCAGTGGCGTAACAGAGTTAGGATCACGATACAGTATAAAGGAAAGTTTTCCGGCCACGTATGTCTGATTAATTCAGCACGAAAATGCTTATTACGTAGACAAAAAACTAAACTTTTTGTTAGTAAAATATTAAAATATGCCTTTGGAAATAGAGACTCATAGGCACTTTTTTTTTTAAACAGCACCTTCTTTTATTTACCTAAACTAAATTTGAAGTAGTTTGTAACAAAATGTAATTAAAATTAAAGTCCCTTTAAAATAAATAATAGTTTGTTACATTTGGTTAAGGGGGCATCCTAATTTATCAATTTTAAAAATGAATTTCTCTTTAAATATATTTTTCAAAAGAAGGAATATTCAAGAAAGTTTCTAGAAAATTTCATAAAGATCCATGCGGTTTTTCTATATTTTTGAAAGCATTATTGAATGGGTCGTCGAATGTTGATCCTTTCCGAACCACCGCAGATTTGAGGCTTCAAGTGAGTCCAAAATCCAGCAACAAGATGCCAGATTACAAGAATGTGAGATTTACAAATGGGCAGGTAACTTCTTTTTCATACGGGATAGGGATTTAAGGTTCTTTTAGGTTACAATTTTTCAAAAAAGAAATTTTTTTATTCATTTTTTTTTAATAGAAAGAAAAGGGATATCATTTTATAATTTTGCACATATATTTATTCGTACTTCTTCTTCAGGTGCCATCTCCTATCGGAGATTGGATATCATCATTGCCACTCTCACTCTATTTGCCATTACTCAAAAAAGTTCTACTGAGCTACAATTGTACCACTCTCTCAAATTTCTCAACCATGAAATTCTTCTTCTTTCGATATTTCTTCTTCCTTCTATTTTACCCTGCATGATCAATCTAAGCAACTCGTATCGCTGGCCTCTCATTATATGTCCAAGATATTGCAGTTTCTTTATTTTTATGTTAATTATTTCATAGTTTTTGTCCATCGCTAGCAAAACTTCTACGTTTGTTTTTCTCTCCGTCCAAAATATTCTCAACATCCTTCTGTAACACCACATTTCAAACGCTTGCAGTTTATTTATCTGTTCTTATTTTAGTGTCCAGCCTTCCAACCCATACTGCAGTACTGAAAATACATTATTCGTACTGTAAGTATACAAAATTATTTTTTTTTTGGATTTTTTTATCCATAACATTTTTTTTTAAAAAACATCAAAAAATGACGGCGGACGTGAATCCAGGTGACTGAATCGTCTGGATATATATATATATATATATATATATATATATATATATATATATATATATATATATATATGAAGTAAAATGCGTACAGTGAATGCAAACTTCGCTCCATCATATCCCTTCCATGTTAGAGGTTGCACAGTTTGGATAAATTGATAAAAAACACAATTCATCCTGTTACACCACCACCGAGACGGGGGCCTACCTGTACCACCACACCGAGAAGAAAGTTAAAAAAACTTACCCCCTCCGCTACAGTGATACGGCGGAGGTACATGTTTCGTCTCTCACTAGACTCATCAGGGTACCGACATGCACCTGTCTGTGCAAAGGACAGATCGGAAGGAAGCATGCATCACTGAACGCGGCTTCGCCGACCTCCCGCCGGATGGCGTATATATGTTTATGCGGCTTTCACGGATTCCTCCGTGTGAGATGCAATAGCAGTGGATATATCCACATTATGCTGTTGTAGTGCTGAAATCACATTCAGCAAACGTACAACTATATGCAACTCCGTGTGTGAATGAAGTAAAATGCGTACAGTGAATGCAAACTTCGCTCCATCATATCCCTTCCATGTTATGTGTTTTTTTTATCAATTTATTCAAACTGTGCAACCTCTAACATGGAAGGGATATGATGGAGCGAAGTTTGCATTCACTGTACGCATTTTACTTCATTCACACACGGAGTTGCATATAGTTGTACGTTTGCTGAATGTGATTTCAGCACTACAACAGCATAATGTGGATATATCCACTGCTATTGCATCTCACACGGAGGAATCCGTGAAAGCCGCATAAACATATATATATATATATATATATATATATATATATATATATATATATATATATATATATATATATATATATATATATATATACCAAATTAATCCTTGTTCAAGTGACCATGATCGGTACAGAAATGATTCTTTTTCATCAAAAAATAACAAAATGGCGGCCATTTGAAAATAAATCCATTTTTGAGGGTGAAAAATCGGGTAAAAATCGGAATATTTGATTCCGGTTCCGACCATGGGCACTTGAACAAGGATTGATTTGGTATTTTTTGTTTTTTTTTTCAGACGATTCAGTCAGCTGGAATCACGCCGCCATTTTTTGATGTTTTTTTTTATTGTTATGAGTAAAAAAAAACATAAAAAAAAATCCAAAAAAAATATTTTTGTATACTTAAAGTACAAATAAATATATGTGTAAAATTATAAAATGATATCTCTTTTCTTTTTATTAAAAAAAAAATAATAAAAAATCTTTTTTTTTTTTGATAAATTGTAACCTAAAAGAAAGAAAGTTCAAAGATTTGGGGTTTAAAGTCGCGTCAGAAATGGAGACCATTTAGCGACTGGACCCACATTTTAACGTGGGTTCCGAACCACGGTCCTCGACACTCAACTAACCCCGAGTTTTTACGCTCTTTGTTAGTCAAGTGTCTACCGAATGGTGGGACTATCCTCTAATGGTCTGACAACTTAAATAAGTACGTTGCCGTGCACGGGGCTTGAACCCCCGCTTGGCCGTGGTCGTCCCTATCAGTCCTAGCGCCTTAAACGGTTAGGTTAATCCCACGGCTGCAACCTAAAAGACCCCTTAAAGATTATGTAATTATAATTTCAAAGTGAAATATGGAATATCCTGTATAGACATTTTCTACAAAAAATACTCATTTAAGACCAAAAAAACTAATCAACTATCTTGAATTTTATATCATACAAACTAGACAAATGGTGCTGTTCCCTTATTTATGAAGTACAGAATTTTGTTTTATATTGGATTATTTTTCTGTAGTTTTACTGGTCCCCTTTATATTCAATATTGTACATAAAATGTTTCTCCCAATACTGCCATCTACTCACAATAAGCGGTTGTTATCACAATAGAAATAATGACACTCTAACGAGTGATTTCCTTTTAAATATAATCTAAATCTTAATTCTAAAGTTTATTTGTCTATGTGTTCTTATAGTCTATGTAAAACCATGAAAACTTTATTATGTCTCTTTAATGGCAACATTTAAATAACTTACAATCAATCAACGGTGAAATTGAAATCCTAATTGATAGTTTAGTGCAAGATAAATGATAATTTCTCTTCATATGGCTTTCAAAATCGCATGTAACTTTCTTTTCATTTATTTAAGGGTCATTAGTAATGTTTCAGGTCGAGTTTTTCGATGAAATTAGATTCACACGATGCTTGATAAATATATTTATTTGAATATAGAAACGGTAATTTACTAAAACAACATCATTGCTTCGAAAAGTAAGCTTATTAAATAACATATTTTGTTTTTTCGGATTGTTGCAGCAATAGTTATTTCATTCTAGATGATAATGTTTCACTAGATATGGTTAATAATTTTTGTGAAATTTCTATAAAGCGCTGCTTGTAGGAAAAGTTATGTATAATTAATTGAGAAGATAAGACATATAGAGGAGGTATTTAAATTGTTAGTAGGTTTTATTTTATTTATTATTTCGTTAAAATGAACGAAAAGTAACGATAGCCAAATTCTAAATTTCTGTTTCATTCTAAAGATATTCTAAAAAAACGAAGGCAACAGACATTGAAGCAGGGATATACAAACTTTTTAGCCTAAAGGCCACACTAACTGCTCCATCTAAGTCCCTAAGGGCCAAGACATCGCTAGTTTATCATACCAACATACTGTAATTTTAGCTTACGTACAAATTTTCGTATTAAAACTAGCCGAAGGGTAATATATTTATAGCGCAGCGTGCGGGGGGTGGACTCTGTTCCGTTCGCAATTACGATTGATACTACATTTCAAAATTCATCTTTTAAGCGTATAGAACATCCAATGTAATACATTAGATATTTTGTATTTTAATTAAATAAAGAAAAAGTGAATAGAGAAAATTATTAATTTCGTTAAAATGAATATCTTTCCTAAATTTAATGTATGTAATACTTTATTGATACGGGTTTCGATCAACCACTGTAAAGGTAATTCAATAAAGTTATTTTTAAAATAAATTAAATGCATTTATTTCTCTCACTGTTAGAAAAAACCTCTCTCAAATCTAAGAATGAAATTTGAATTTTCGTAGATGAATAAGATTTTTGAGTACACAGTTTTTTGTATGTTATTTTAATTTTAGTCCTCTTGTTGTTATTATAGTGTATGAACCAAAGAATAAGAAAAAAAAAATATTTCAAACCGAAGAATTATACCAGTATCATAAAAATTAAATTTTCAATCACCCATTGCCAGAAAACCGAAAAATTATAAAATGTGCTGTAACACGACAACCGTGCATTTTTGTACTAAGGCATATATGGCATAAATTATTCAAAATGACATTCTCTATCAGTATTATTTAATTTGTTAAATAAAATTGGTACAATATAAGAAAACGATAAAGTGAAAGTATGGCGTCTGCGCAAATTTAAATTATGAATATCATTCCTAAAAATCAATTTATCAAAAAGATAAGGGGACATTTTATGTTTTAAAACCTTAAAACCAAAACCGTACATATATACTTTATATCTTTTAAGCATATTTAATCAACCTGATTTAAGAAGATAAGGTGTTATATGAATTCTTCTGTGCACGCAAGGCTTAAACCTGAATATTAAACTTTCCGAATTTTGTATCGATCAAAGAATTAAGACAAAAAAAATAAACACTATTGCAGCGATTAAATTGACTAAATACGAGCGCTTTACATAATAATTTTAAAATGTATTTTGTGAAATCAAATACATATCTGGTAAACGTAATTTTGACGTAAAATGCTCAGTAAATCTTAATCTTGAATCAATAATCAATCTTTAGCTTTTCAAGTATCACTAAGTGGGAATAAAATATTATTTAGTTTAATGTTTAAATTATTTTTGTAAACGAGTATCTTACTTTCATTACCAAAAGAAAATGAGAGATGAATTATTAGGATTGAGCGAAAGCATGTGATTTGTATTTTAAAATCGAGAGAAGTCACATTTTATTAGATTTTCAGCTTCTTCAGCTTGTTGTTGAAGAAATAAAAAATATAATTGTGTGTCGTCGGCGAAAAAATGGAAATTGTAGGTCTTAATACCCTTCTGGAAAATTACAGGTATATGCAGTATAAAGAAGAGGTCCTATAATGCTACCCTGTGACACAATCGTAATGACAGATAGCGGTTCAGAATGTTGATTTTTATAAACTATCCTTTGTATTCTGCATGCATTATTATCGAAACCTATGAAGTGAAGAATTTAATACATAATTTTACGATCA
Organism: Diaprepes abbreviatus; assembly: GCA_034092305.1. Classification (NCBI taxonomy): domain Eukaryota; kingdom Metazoa; phylum Arthropoda; class Insecta; order Coleoptera; family Curculionidae; genus Diaprepes; species Diaprepes abbreviatus. Next base: position 1,603,772 of record JASJET010000175.1, read on the forward strand.
ACCAGGTCAAATGTTTTGCTAAAATCAAGGAACACCACTGCAGTGATTTCATCCATAGCTCTAAAGATATCATCTGACATATATGCTAGTGCTGTCTTAGAACTTCAATCCTAGGAAAATTGGGATTGTGTCTTGTGTAAAACGTTAAATTCGTTTAAAAATACGTATAATGCAGTTTGTAAACTGACTATTGGATCAGCAATGAAATAATGTAAACTTCATTATCACTATTTTCTTCACGGATGAAGCAGGGTTTACCAAAAATGGTATCATAAATTTACGCAACTCGCATGTATGGGCTGATTGAAATCCTCATGCAACTATTATTTCGCATCATTAACATCAGTTCCACACAATTAATATCTGGGCCGGAATCATTGGTAATGTTTTGATTGGACCATTCGTATTGTCGGCAGAACTGAATGGAAAAACTTATTTGGTATTCCTCCAGAACATTTTCACCATTTAGAAGAGCACATCGAAACATGTAGTACATGCACGATGGGGCACCACCTCATTTCAGTGTTTCTGCGCAGGAGCACCTGAATAACGTCTATCCAAACCGTTGGATAGGAAGAGGAGGTTCTATTGCCAGGCCTTCTCGATCTCTTGACCTAACGCCATTGAATTTTTACCTGTGGGGACACCTCAATACCTTGGTGTATTCCTCTCCTGTCGATAGTAGGGAGGAATTTCTACGGAGAATCACGTTTTATTGTGAACAAATAAGGAAAAATGCCGAGTTAATGTGACGGGTACAGCAGTCTTACAAAGTTTTTAACTAAGCAGATAGTTTAAATTTTTATTGAAAATATGGTGACAGGGAAAAATTCCCCTTTCATATTCAACTCGATGGAAGTTAGGGGATTAACAGTGTAAATAAAATGATGTTTTTTTGAAAACGATTAGTTGAAGAGTATTTAATTATTAATAAATAGTTAAAGGTATGTAAAAACGTTGTCAAAAGTTCTTATCATAAAGGGCGTAAAAAGAGTGGAGTCATGAGTGTCAGAGCTGGTTCGTCTCTGCAGGTGTAAGTAATTCACAACACTTTCTTGGATGGTAATTTGAAGGGTCTTACTTGGTGTATATCATATTAAAAATAATTCAAAATATAGCTGGTGGTTTAATAAGTATGTGTAAAAACTTGATCCCATTGCAGCTCTTTGGGAGCCCATATCGTCGAAGAGGAGGCCAATTTATATTTTTAATATAGAAATATTATAAGAAAAATTTAATCATTATAGAGTAAAATTTCGAATTTTTAGGTTATTACGAAAGTTCTTTGTTTATATCTCCGCACATACCTGTTGAACGAAAATAATATAAAAACATGCAAACCTACTATAGCGGAATCAATTCTCGTATCTAGCTTCGTCGCATATAAAAGGCTTCCTGTAAAGGAATTTTAGATGTTTTATATGATACTATAAAATGATCAACGAACCGCTAGATTTTATGGTATCATTAAAAAGCATGATTGACTTTCTAAATAAGCAACCTTTTCAATTTCAACTAAAAGCGGCGCAATAAAAGTTTTATTTGACACTGGTGCAGTTTTAAATTAATTTTCTAGTATTTATGATAAATGCATTTATTTAAGAGGCGAGATTAAACTCTAATTAAAGAAAATTATTTGTGAGTAAAGATTATTTCCTCTTTTAAATATTTTATAAAACTTTATTTTAAAATAAATATCGTGTCGTAGTAATGCCCCTGATGTTAAGGGCATATAACTAACGAACTATTTGCGACCACCTAAAATGTACGGATGTTTCGTCTCGATATCGGTGGTGGACTCATCAGTGGGATCCACCGGTATCTTTCCCAAACATCCTTGTACTTTTCACAAACTTGGACCTCTATATAAGTCCAGTTTTGCCGGAAAGCGGTAGTAAGATGTTGGTTCCACAACATGCCCCCCTAAGGCATTTGCTTTCCGGCTTAAACTGTCGGACAGTCCAAGCCGTTAAAAAGCACAGGCCTGAAAAGGAAATGGAACGGACATCCTAGGTGGTCTTTCCAAAGTAGGGTACCGGCTTTAGCACAAAGCCACGACTCGACGGCCTTCTATCTTGTCTTCCCTGCTCGGGCGCCATGTTGTAGTAATGCCCCTGATGTTAAGAGCATATAACTAACAAACTATTTGCGACCACCTAAAATGTACGGATGTTTCGTCCCGATACCGGAAGTGAACTCATCAGTGGGATCCATCGGTATCTTTCCCAGACATCCTTGTACTTTCCCGAAACTTGGACCTCTATTTAAGTCCAGTTTTGCCGGAAAGCGGTGGTAAGATGTTGGTTCCACAACAATCTCTTTGATTAGTAGCAACAAAATTTTGTCCAAATACTTAAGAATTTGAGGATATAACCAAAGAATGTCATGGTTTGATGACCACCAATGGTTTAAGTTATAGGTAAATATAGTGACGTAAATACCGAGATAGATGAGACCTATCCAGGGGTGTTGGAGGCAGTGTGAGAATAAACAACATGTACATTCTACAAGCAAGGAACACATTTTGGAAAAAAGAGGTCTTAAATAAAAGTTGTAGAGATTTTAAAAACTTACAATTTGAGCTTTTATGCGATCACTTTTGTTAATTTGTTATTGCAAAAAGGCCAAAAAACCCTTAAAATCGGCCATTATTTTCATATCATTTTTTGCTTGTAAAAGGAAGCCCTCTTCTTTCTGAACAAAATGATATTTTTTAATAGTAAATCGGATAACTTATTGCTGAAATATTGCTAACTTGTTTATCCAAAAACTCAAGATGTGGATTGCTATAACTTTTTTACGAGTAAACATTTTGACCTCCACAAAGGTTCAATCTCTTTTTAAAGATTATATCTTATTAGGAACAAATGAAAAAACTAATTTCCAACCCCTTAAATATCGCTTTAAAAAAGACGTGTTCTTTTTTAATAAAGACAAAAAGCTCGAGCCTCCCCCTTAAATGTAAGATATTTATAATTTAAAAATTCGAATAGCTAAGTTCAAGCCGAAGGTTTTGAAAAAAAGAAAAACTTTTGTGGACCAATAAGAGCCGAGTTAGGATTTTTTTTTCAAAAAATCGCTGTGCTTTTGTTAATAACAATATTTTTAAAATCGACGATCAGATTTTATACAGTGCGACATTTTGTTATTAAAAATCATACATAAAATAGAGTGTTCGAAAAGCGACTGGCCGACCGCGGTGGTGGGGGAACCGCTGCTGAGTTCTCGCGCCCTCGAGAAAACTGAACTCGCAGCTTCAAATCAGCGGCTGTCGGAAAAATTCGCTGTATTTCAGCAACGAATGAACTAATTTCAATATCTTTTTTTCTGGTGTAGCTCGAAAAATTATGAATTAGTTTTTACAAATAAGCTAAATTTAATGTGTTATTTGGAGTACTTATAAAATTTGGAGTCTGTGGACAAGTTTAATTTCATTTTTAATCTACGATACTTGGTAAATAATTATTCAAACTTTTTAATATGCAAAGATGAAAAAGACAAATTTTTATTTAAAAAAATTTATTTCATCCGCTTATTCATTTATTTATTATATAGCTCTAGAACGGAATTGTTCCTCGCCATGAGACATAAAGAAAGCTATAAAAAGGCAAGAGAAGACCATAACCAAAACTAAAGACCCAGATCAAACAAGAAACAAAGCCATCATCCCATACATAAAAGGAATCACGGCTAGAATGGAAAGAATCTTAAGAAAATACAATATACAACCCACATTCAAATCGCAAGAAATAATAGCCAATATCCTGGGAAATCCAAGAAGTAAGATAAACCTACAAAATTATGGCATTTACAGCATTCCATGTGCAGATTGCCATCAAACTTACATAGGACAAACAGGCGCATATCAGCAAAAATTCCATAATATAAAAATAGTTTCAAAAACAAACAGACAACTTTAGCTTTATTTTAACACCATCAAATAATCAGACATACCATTGATTTGGGAAAAATAACCGAATAAATAGAACCAATTCAAAACTACAAAGTATGCGCCATAAGAGAGGCCCTAGAAATCGAAAAAGCGGGATAGCTGAATAAACGGGATGATGATTTAAATATTCCAATTGCATGGAAAACAGTACTAATCAAAAACAAAACAACGAAAAACATCAAATACAAGAGAGAACAACACATAAACAAATATTTCGCATTTTGCAGAAGATAGGAGATTGCGAAGCAGCTTGACCAATCAGAAAGCGAGCCATCTTAACAAAACTCTGGAGAAAACAGAGATCACCATCAGGTCTAAGCGAATAATGAGACGAGCTGTACTTGAAAATACCAAATAATATTTTGGCGAAACATCGTGAACAATTTTTTGAACGAAACGGATTAAAACCCGGAATAACGAAACCTTTCATGTAACCTTGAGAGTGTTCTTGAAGGTCACGTTGGTGGATATTGCCTTAACTGGCCAGATCATCAGTCGATGTTGCCTTAACAGACCAAATGTGAAATTGACCTTGCCTCAACAAACCAGATGTGAAATTGCTTGACCAGATGTCTAGCTGTCTACGGATATCGTTTGACTCCCCATGTATTCTACGGGTTTGAATGCGTTATTTTTCCGCTGTACATTCTGGTATAAAAATTATGGATTTTCATTAAAAAAATAAACTTCACGTTGCAATAACCATCAAGGACACTCCCAAGGTCAACCTTAAGGTCACTATGTTTATGCCTTGTTCGGTTTACTGCAACTTTTATATTTGAAGTTTTCTTCTACATTGCATTCCGGGGAAGTTAAAGAGAGAGTCCGAAACCTTATTAATAAATCTGTATATTTAGAAACGTTAAAGTGATTTATACGATATGAAAGTCGTGAAATTTAGTAATTAATAATGTATAAATTGAAGTTCTATTATGCTTAAAATACTACTCGTATCAAATTGGGAATAGCTGTTAATTCCAACATTTAATTAAATCTTCAACAATCATTATATCATTTTTATAAACTTCAAATATTTCATAGTATTTTCTATTTTTAAAAAAAGTTTTGCCTTGTTAATAACACGAACACAACAAAAATTAAGCCGGTGGAAAGAATACATAGAAAAACTATTTGAAGATCAAAGACACGAAAATTCTTCTATAAACAGTCTGGGCGGTGACATAGGGCCTGAAATTACTAAAGCAGAGGTCACTTATGCATTAAGGTCGATAAAAACTAATAAAGCTGTTGATCCAGATGAAATACCAGGTGAGTTGTTGAAGCTGATCAATGACAAAAATTTGGATTTATTGGTGAGATTATTTAATACAATTTACACGACAGGAACTATCCCCCGAGAAATGTTAACATCAACATTCATATGTTTACCAAAGAAAGCAAATTCAAAAGAATGCAGTGACTATCGAACAATCAGTCTCATGTCACATACTTTGAAAACTATTTTAAAAATTGTACACGCTAGAATACATTCCAAGTTGGAGCTGGATATTAGTGACACACAGTTTGGCTTCCGGAACGGGGTGGGTACAAGAGAAGCATTATTTGCTTTTAATGTACTTACTCAAAGATGCTTAGATATCAATCAGGACCTCTATGTCTGCTTCATAGATTACAACAAAGCTTTTGATAGGGTCAAGCATGACAAACTAATAGAGATTTTCAGAGGCAAGAATTTGGATGAAAGGGATTTAAGGTTGATATCAAATCTGTATTACAATCAGCGAGCGGCAGTAATATTTGGACAGGAAATATCCGGAGATGTAGAAATACAAAGGGGAGTCAGACAAGGTTGTATATTGTCACCTTTACTATTTAACGCTTATTCTGAAGAGGTCATATTGGAAAGTCTTGAATCTGAAACAGCAGGGATAAAAGTAAACGGAGTTTTGATCAACAATATTAGGTATGCAGATGACACCGTAATAATAGCTGATAGTTTGAAAGACCTACAAAAGATAATGAATAAAATGTTGAAAGTCAGTGGAGAATATGGACTCTCTCTTAACACGAAAAAGACCAAGTTCATGATAATTAGTAAAAACGACACCAATAATAATGAAACCCTAATGGTAGGAGGCCAGCACATAGAAAGAGTTAAGAAGTACACTTACTTGGGAACCCTAATAACAGAAAATAATGACTATACCGTCGAAATAAAAACCAGAATCGAGAAAGCACGTGCCAACTTTATTAGAATGAAAAAGGTTATCTGCAGCAAAGATCTAACGTTAGCCCTGAAAATACGACTGACTAAATGTTACGTATATAGTGTTCTATATTATGGAATGGAAGCATGGACACTGAATCGAGAGGCAATGAGAAAACTTTTTTGAGATGTGGACCTATAGAAGAATTCAGAGGATTTCGTGGGTGGATCGAGTTACGAACGCCGAAGTGTTGAGAAGAATGGGGAAAGAAAAGGAAGTCGAGATAACAGTAAAACAGAGAAAACTGCAATATTTCGGACACATTATGCGAGGAGAAAGGTACAGCATCTTACGGCTCATAATCCAGGGCAAAATAAGTGGCAGAAGAAGCGTGGGACGACGAATTTCATGGCTAAAAAACCTAAGGGAATGGTTTGGATGCAGTTCAAAACAACTATTTAGAGCAACTGCTTCAAAAATTAAAATAGCCATTATGATTGCCAACCTCCGCAATGGAGAAGGCACTTGAAGAAGAATAACACGAATTTTTTTAATTTTTTTGTAGCCAAATTCACCTAAAAGATCCAAAATCAAACTTCGAACAATATTATTTCAAAAACTATTTTACTTAATTATAAGTTATAATTCCAAATATCTAAGTTTTTTAAAAATGCACAAAGGCTTTCTTGACGCATCCTGTATAATATTGAAAAATACAACAAAATGTAAAAGTAAAAATTAATATGTCCGAGTGGTTTTCAAGTAAACACCACTTTTTACAAGTATAAAAGGTGTTCCGTTTTTTTTTGGCTACACAGTATATTTGCCTAGTTTCAATGCATTTATTCCTCCACTTTTAAATGTTAGGAGAAAGAATACGTCGACTTTTCATGTTTAATTATGTTTTATTTGATGAAATTAGTAGGTGAAGAGATAAAAAAAACCGCAATGTTCCTGTTACTTCTAGGTCGCTCAGCATGATGAACCTGGGAACAATACAAATATCTTTAAAAAAAATAATACATATTGCTTGTCATGATTATGTGTAAATCGACACATCTACAATTTGTTTTCTTCCCGATACAGAAATAATTCCAACAGACTAAACTTGCAAATTTTTACTTTTCAATAGATACCTGTTTAGTACCCCATGGGTGAATTTGTGTTATCCGAGTGTAGGCTTTATCTTGTGTTCCTAGATAAAAATCAGCGTTGTCTTTTGTTTTGTTTACTGATAAACAACCCGTGAACTTGCATTTAGAGGACATTCTTGCTACCCAAAACAAAAGAAAGAAGCACGCATACAGTGTCGTCGTGGTTTATTTCTAGTTAAAACAGCGCCGCCTCCGCGCTCATGAATAGTGAGCAACCTCATTAGCGAGTCCAAGACAGTAATGACCGGACCCGAGAACTAAATCGGTGACAGCGAGCAAGGGCGCCATCTTGCAACGTGCTTAGTTCACCAGGAATGCTTGGACAATCTGATTTTCTAACACCATTTTGGTGCTTTGTTAATAGGTAGTTAGAATTGAATTTTTATCTGAATAAATACTCGTATATACAGAGCGGATTAAAAGATCTATGTATTAATGTAAAACAATATGGGTTTACTACCTATAAATTTATAAGCAATTTAGGAAAATTTGGTTAATATTTTTGAAGTAAATCAATAATAATAAAACTGCACATTATTTTTTTAAATAACGACATAGTAGAAGAAGTTTTAATGATTTAACCACTGTAAAATCAGAATAACCAGTAGGTTCACTTAGTTTCGCCACATTTAAAAGTTTTGGTGAAATCTACAGCGTGACATTCCAATAGTTTTTCGGTGATTGATTCTAGCATTGTACGGTGATAATATTGTGAGTATAGTTGTTCTGCTTTGCATTGATTTTAAATGAAGAAAAAAGGCATGAATAATTTTTGTATAGCCTTGAAAATTGGTCTTAACGATAGTTTATAGGAAACTAGGATAATTATTTAGATACATTACATCATGCAAAAATTAGGAAAATACTCAAAATATAAGCCGAATATGAGCTTCACCTCTCATAAAGATCTGAATAAAACTAAAAATAAGTTTACGAAAACGTGGCTACAGCGGAACATGAGCTAGAACTCAAAGTCAGAAGGAAACTAAAGATTTACAAATAGGTTACTAGAGCTGGATGAGAATTTCAACTTTAATTTCCTTTTGGTCTTTGTTGGAGCTTATTTTTTTGAAATAAATATAGATTAATTTATAGATATTTGTCTAAAGTATTTAAAAAATATAATTTTAGCTCTGAAAACTGACACCTGTCAAAATTTTGGGTCTACAAGTTTAATAACGAGTCCTTGACAATCTTAAATGTAGTTTAAAGCCTGGATTTATAAGCCTTTATCGATTATTGAACATCTCAAAATTTCAAGATAATATGAAAGCCACAACCCAAATGGTAAACTACTGGTTATGCTTCTTGAAACCCATAGGGGAAGTACGTACATAATGACATATTGTTTTGTTTTAGCCTCATAACTTTTTATTTATTAGTAATAAGAGCAAATAAACCATATAACAGACAACATTAGTTATTTTTCCGTAAATTAGCAAAAAAATCCACAGAATATTTCACTATATAAAAGCTATTGAGTCTTTAATAGAGATCAATGAAAATCCATTATGTCCATACTATAGGGACAAAATCACACACGGGTATTGGACATAATAACATACTATAATTTTTCATGAATTTATATGCAAAGAGCATAAATAAAACGCTTAGTTCTCTTTGGTATATCACCACACTCAGCATGAGCCCAATGGGAACAATTCATGTACCTCAACCAACCTTCACCAGGCTTGGAACGTGCATAGAGATCATTAAAGTAAATATAAGCACAGTCATCTTCATCTTCCTGTGCGCTTTTATTAACTAGTCTAAATTAATTGTCGCTGCTATCAGTCTTTAAGAGTATCTTTGTAACAGCCTTCCTTCTTTCTGGTGGTTTCTTTGGAGCTATTTAATCTCCTCAATGTTTGGGGTAGGAGTGGGTATAGGGTGTACTTTCTATTATTTGGCTTCTGCTTGTTCTAGTCACTGACAAAAAAGTGCAGGGGACAGGAGATCTAATGGAAACGACTCTGAGGATGAACCAAGAATTGCTTTTACAGACGGTAGTTGGGTGACGTCAGCAGTAACATCTGGAGCGTTTATTTTTGAGTTTTCGTTATTGATGGTGTGATTAGATTATTTGCTGCAGAATCTACTACAGTGCTAAACAAATTTTGATCTTCAAATGGAAACGTTTGAGCATTGTTGGGCGCTAGTTGTATATCATTTGTGTCTGTTGGAGCAAACATGTTATCTGGAAAGATATCCGAGTTCACAGGAGAAAAACCACCGATTTGCAGATGTGTCACTACCCTACCTGAGTGTGATCTTAACCATCTTGTTATTTTCTAATGCAAATATGTTTTTAGTGAACCGTAAAAAGAAAGATCCAATGACTGCATTCAATGTGTGCAGTGTGGCGGTAGGCAAATAATTTCCATGCCAAAGTACACATATCCTCATCTTCATATACATACATACATACCTTCATTTCATCGTTGCCATAATACCGAGTTCTATTTTTATCAAAATCTGGCTCCATTCACACTACTCCTTGCAACCGCGCGAACCGTCCGGAATTTTTTGGGAAATACAGCAGACCACGTCACCAAGGATCCGATCACATGGAAAGGGTTCCCACAGAGCTTCCTACTTTTGGTATCTTCGTATACATGGTGTGAATCAAAATTCCCTGGAGGGAGTGGGAAGCCGTTTGGCTAGAAATAATAAATATTAATAATAAATAATTGTGTGCATAATTATCTTCTCCCAAATTCTAAGTCTTCTCTCTTCCCATTGTAAGTTTTCAAAAACCGTGTTGGTACGCACTTTAACAATGTAACAAGGGATGGGCGATTGGAAATGGGGCGAAGGAAAAACAAAAAATTACACATATTTGTATTTTCAAGAGGAATCGAGAGGTACAATTTCGGTCCAGACAAATATTGGTGTGAGATTGGAATGTAACTTGAGCGATAATCATAAGTATTAAGTAAGCGTAGACCTACTTTAAAATAATAGATAAATATTTGAACTGTCTGTGATTTGAGCGGGAGCGTCTTATAGTGTGAATCAAGCCTCATCATAAAAATACGTTCAATATAAAAAACCCAGCCTACATTCTTTTGTGGTTTTAAAATACCATATACATATTTTTTGGAAACCTTCGTGTAGGTTCGATGTTGATTAGTCTTGTTAAAGAACCCACTTTTTACGAAATATTTAAATTCAGAAGTGACCCTCCTAATAGGACTGCTCTTTTTTTACACATCATTGAAATGCAAAATTATGGACCAGTACTCATGAATTTGCATAAAGGTCGTTTTCTTTTTTACTCGGTTAATACGATCGCCCAGTGTTTGGACAAATGCGAGGTGTTCATTTGCCTTCATTTAACTTCACATTAATGTAATAAAAAGGTATCATTATATAAAACAAAACACAATCGTTATTTTTTTAATTTTTGGTAATAAATAATAATTCTCAGATTAATTATCCCGGCAACATAATTTTTCATACTAATAAGTTTCAGTAGTTATTAGAATAATTTTTTGCTCGTTATATTAAAAGTATAGGGACAGAATTGTAACAAATTTCGCACACTATCATATTATCAAAAGGCATAGATAAAAATTCAAATCTTTAAACCTGGTATGTAGCAAAAATTTTTATATCTTTAAGTTAAAATCTATTATAACAGAAATAAAGTTATATATTAGTCAATTCCGCAATTCAATAACATGATCTAATTTAAAATCCAGTCCATATTAATAATAAAGGGTTTAAATTGTCAAATGCAATCACAAGCCAGTCAGATTTCGAACTTTACACATGCAAGATTTCAAAAATTGTTTTCTCTGTTAGCAAAGGGGCAAAAATGGACAATTTTATTTATTTCTGGGGGCAAATATAATGAAAATATTAAAAACACGACAAAACTGATCTAACTTCCATGTAAATTCGATAGATTCACTAAAAAGCTCTAACTTGTAATGCCTTTGCCATGGAAATTAAATCGTCGCGTTGTTTGGCTTGATATTATTATAACTTGTATTATAAATGTTGAAAAAAGAATCTCTGTATGGAAAAGTTAAAGATAAAAACCTAGAGATAAAGATTTGGACTCGGTTTTCATTTACGACAATTTGGTAGTTAAGCAAATCCTATTTTAATTCTTTTATAAAGGGTGTTTTTATAGAGGTATAAAACTTTATGTTAGCAACACTTTTTTAACTAGGGGCCATTTTGTTAGCTGTCAACTGAATTATGTTTAGTTTGGTTTGACATTTCAATATGAATAGACTGACGCCTGAACAACGCTTCCAAATTGTACAAATTTATTTTGAAAATCATGGTTCTGTTCGAAATACGTATCGCGCACTACGTCCATTTTACGGTCAACATAATCGTCCATCAGAGCAATTAATTCGATTAACTATGGAACGTTTTTGCACCACGTTTACTCTAAATGATAATACGCATCTACAGAGATGTCGTACAGTGCGTACAGAAGAAGTCATTGCTGCTGTAGAGCGTAGCGTAGAGGAAGACCCGAATCAGTCTATCCGCCATCGTGTACAGGAATTGGATATGTGTCCATTCACTTTATGGAAGACTTTGCGGAAATATCTTGTTTTGCATGCTTACAAAATCCAACTCGTGCAAGAATTGAAGCCACACGATGACCTAGCAAGGCGTAGATTTGGTGAATGGGTCCAAAACAAGATTGCCGTTGATCCCGATTTTCATAAGCGAATTTTGTTTAGTGATGAAGCTCACTTTTGTTTGAATGGATACGTCAATAAACAAAACTGCCGTATTTGGAGTGATGATAATCCTCAAGTGTATGTTGAGACACCGTTACATCCAGAAAAACTGACTGTTTGGTGCATTTTATGGGCTGGTGGAATCATTGGTCCGTACTTCTTTAAAAACGATGCTGGTCAGAACGTTACAGTCAATGGTGACCGCTATAGAGCCATGATTACTGACTTTTTCGTTCATCAATTGAACAACCATGACGTGCAGGAGCTGTGGTTTCAACAAGACGGCGCAACATGTCACACAGCTCGTGCCACAATTGATTTATTGAAGGAAACGTTTGGTAACCGCATAGTTTCAGGTTTCGGACCCGTGAATTGGCCTCCAAGATCGTGCGACTTAACGCCGCTAGAGTATTTTCTGTGGGGATATGTGAAGTCGCTAGTCTACGCCGATAAGCCCGAAACGATTGATCACTTGGAGGACAACATTCGCCGCGTTATTGCCGATATACGGCCACAAATGTTGGAAAAAGTCATCAAAAATTGGAACTCCAGATTAGACTACGTCCGAGCCAGCCGTGGCGGTTATATGCCAGAAGTCATATTTAAATTATAATGCCAGAAGGTTATCTTTCGAATAAAGTCAATTTCATGTCAATTTAAAATATTCATCTTTGTTTTATTCCATTTAAAAGTTCTATATCTCTGTAAAAAATACCCTTTATATAAGGTTTGATTGATGGAATGGTATATCATACTAGGGTTAAGAGGCCATTACACTGCAGCCTAAAGTTTTATTGTGGTGCTTTCCATATTTATTCTCTATCAACAACCTTAATTCGTTTTAGAAACCTGCTCACTAGAGGGATCTCAGAGATTGTGGTATGAAATATCGTACTAAAACATTAAAAATATCTGCGCTAAGCATTTTATTAATTCTAATATACCTGATAAATTAGACTTGGGTAAAGTTTCAGCAAGGTTAACTCCAAGATTGTTGACATGCGAATAACAACATTTGCAAATTTTGGATATTGATTCTGATTTTTTCTCCAAAATTATGTTAGATGCGGCAACTTGATCTAAAAACAAAATTTGAACCTATGAAGGTGTTCTCTGCCTCCCAAAATAGCCTGCACACAATCTTTAGTTGAAAAGATAATGGCCGCCGTTTTTGGGAAGCAAGCAGAGGTTGTTCTTTCGAATATATGATTACCAGTACTACAATAACAGCAATTACCTACTGTAATACATTTATAAAATTTCGTAGGGTTATTGATCAAAAACGTCTTAGTTTGTGTTACAAAGATATTCTCATTCTTCACAACGATACGTGAGTTGACACAGCAGTCAAGGGCCTTCCTATCCTTCGTAAGTGTAACCTCTTTGCGCGGCTGTATAGGTAAGATTTGGCATTGTTTGACTAAAGCATAGCCCGTACGATGTTGGTTTCGCTATTTAATTACCTGCTCGATTTCACTGGTAGGGCCTAAGGGGGCTTTAATGCGGGACATTGTGATGGATTATCTGCATTGTTGCCTTCATATGTATGAGATAATAGACTGAAGTTATTGATTGCCTAGATGAGTGCAAAGTTACACTTTTGAAAGTAAGATTTGACTTAGCTATAGATCCTCTATCAGTTTCAAGGTTTTATAACAGTCAACTATCAATGGGATACCTAGTATACAATTGAATAAAACCTCTCCGAGTACTATTTATTGTATAAGGATAGCCCAGATTTTCCAAACTGAATTAAATTTTGATCGATTCCAGTAATCTTAGATGGTATATCGGTATTTGAAAAAACACCTGGGGGTATTAGTATCTTTTGTTTTACTAAAACCTGCTTCAGAAATACCAAAAATCAAACCAAATTCTTTATGAAACAATATTTGTATTTGTTTCCTTCTTTTGGAAATGTTTTTATTTTTTACACCACGAATTTCTTTAGTTTGTAAGATATATGTAAAAGTTATTCAGTACTATTAAAATGAGTTGAAGAGGATTTACAATTGTAACTTGTGAGGAAAATCATTGGAATAAAGAGTATTGCACACTTTACTTTATACTATAATTTTTAATAAGTTTTGATTAATAACAAAAGTTTGACTAGTGATTTCCAATTCAGTAGGTTCTAAATTAGTTATTTGATTTTCAACGTTAGTAAACTCATTTTTGTAGATTCATCAGTTTATTTTGCAAACTGATATCATATCTGATGAGTCTGCTTAATCTAACCATATTAGTACATGGATTTTGCTAGTATATCTCGTGATGGTTATTTACAAAATATACGCAAAAACTAATGAAGTCATAAAAATATCAGAATCATCAGGTTAGTTTTACACGCCGATTCTATTTCAACACATTTTTGATTGTTGTTGCAAAACCTATTTCTTAAAAAAAAATATTTTATCTCAAACAGTTGAAAGATTGCAAATTTTTTAGTTGCTTTGGATGGTCAACATTTGGGGCTTACCAATGATACTAACATCGAACGGTCCCAAGTAACTTAGACTTCTTTTAAACGTATCAAAACCATCTAAAATGATGCATTTTTAATTATTTTTTTGCATTATTACTGTAATCTAAACATATATAAAAAAATATGGCAATCAAATCAATATATATTCGTCAGTAACTACATTTTTTTCCTATTACCTATAACCACTCACAAATTGATTTTGAAAAACGGTTAAAGCAAACATAATAATGAGACCGCTGTCTTGTTAAACTATGGAGCTTTATAACGGGTGTTTCCAAATAAGTGCGAAAAATTTGTAAAAGTTATTCTTGATCTAATTTTAAGCATAAAAGTTCATATAAACTTATGTCCGATAATACTTAGTTTTTAGGATACAGAGTGTTAAATTTTAATATTATTTTTAGTTTTTTAAATTTATATCATTTCTTTTTAAAGGTAAAGTCAAATTTGGAATATGTACAGTTTTCATAAAAAAAATATTATTATTAGAGGCAGTATATACAAATCATTGGATAGATCGAGGAGGCACTCAACACTGGCCTGCCCGATCTCCAGATCTAAATCCTTTGGATTTTTGTATTTGGGGTTTCCTTAAATATTTGGTTTATGCATCTCCTGTTGAAGATGTTAAAGATTTGACAAATCGCATTATTGAGTCTTTGCGAAAAGATAAGAAATACTTCAGGATTATTTTAACGAATACGCTCTTCAATGAGACGAAAATCGGATTCTTGCATTGTGGCTGAGGGTGGTCATTTTCAACATTTGATATAATTTCCGTCATTATTATTTTGATACTGCTGTTCAAGTTCTGTTATTATTAGGTATTTTTTTCTTAGTTTTTGTTGGTTGAAACAAACATGAATTGAGAATTGATTAAAACAAATATATTTTGATTTTTTACTTATGTATTTTATTTTTTTTTTGTCCAAACCTATTGACTTTTAGAGGAAAACTTAAGAGACAAAAACGTTTCGCAACAAGATGGAAAAGCTAACCGAGTAATCAAATCGAGTCAGTGGCGCCCGAAAAAAAAGTTCGAGAAGGTAAAATTTTACAGACCCGAGCAAAAGTACCACTCTGTATATTATTTCATATAATAATAATTTATGAGAACTCTAAAAAGTTTTATGTGTTCCCAATTTGACTTAATTATCTTTAAAATCTAACCCGAACTAAACCGAACTAACCCAAACTAATCCGTTCTAACCCGAACTAACCTGAACTATCCTGAACTATGAATTTTTTACAGATACCTAAAACATTTTTAAAGCCTCTCTTAAAATCCCTGAGTGCTGAGTGGCCTTAAAAATGCATATTGAATTTTAAAACAACAAGAAAATTTATTTTTTTTAACGTCAGTGGATGTACACCTTTAAAATGAATTGTTAGCTTTATAATTGTCGAACTATGAATTTTTTACAGATACTTAAAACACTTTTAAAGACTCTCTTAAAATCCCTAAGTGCTGGGTGGCCTCAAAAGTGCATAGTGACTTTTTAAATTATCAAGAAAATTTGTTTTTTTTAACTTCAGTGGTTGTACACCCTTAAAATAAATTGTTGGCGTTATAATTACTGAACTATGAATTTTTTACAGATACCTAAAATAGTTTTAAAGCTTCTCTTAAAATCCCTGAGTGCTGGGTGACCTTAAAAGTGCATAGTGATTTTTCAAATTAACAAGAAAAGTTATTTTTTTAACTTCAGTTGATGTACACCCTTAAAATAAATTGTTAGCGTTATAATTGTTGAACTATGAACTTTCTACAGAGACCTAAAACACTTTTAAGGCTTCTCATAAAATCTCTGAGTGCTGGGTGGCCTTAAAAATGCATGGTGAATTTTAAAATAACAAGAAAATTTCTTTTTTTAACGTCAGTGGATGTACACCTTTAAAATAAATTGTTAGCTTTATAATTGTTGAACTATGAACTTTTTACAGATACCTAAAACACTTTTAAAGCCTCTCTTAAAATACCTAAGTGCTGGGTGGCCTCAAAAGGGCATAGTGATTTTTTAAATTATCAAGAAAATTTGTTTTTTTAACATCAGTGGAAGTACACCCTTAAGATATAATTGTTAAGCTGTGAATTTTTTACAGATATCTAAGACACTTTTAAAGCTTTTCTTAAAATCCCTGAGTGCTGGGCGGTTTTAAAATTGCATAGTGATTTTTTAAATTAACAAGAAAATTTCTTTTTTTAATATCAGTGGATAAAATAAATTATTAGCGTTATAATTGTTGAACTGTGAATTTTTTACAGATATCTAAGACACTTTTAAAACTTCTCTTGAAATCCCTGGGTGCCGGGTGGCCTTAAAAATGCATAGTGAATTTTAAAATAACAAGAAAATTTCTTTTTATAACGTCAGTTGATGTACACCCTTAAAATAAATTGTTAGCGTTATAATGGTTGCTGTATCTTAATTGGAGAGCAAAAACTTTCGAGTCAATTATCTTAGGAAATAATAATCAAACAGATTCTGGATTTAACACACTTTTTATATATGTAGTAAGTACTTACTTACTAACCTGAACTAACCCGTACTAACCCGAACTAAAACTATTAATAAATTTTAACACCGTGTATCTTAAAAACTAAGCATCATCAGACATATGTATATATGAACTTTTATGCCTAAAATTAGATCTAGAATAACTCTTTAAAACGCACTTATTTGGAAACACGCTGTATATACCAAACCAACAGCCGCAAAGAACTGATAATACAACATACAGTAAATGAGATAATGACACATCCACCTGTATTGTTTTTTTACATACATTCCCATTACTGAAAATGATTTAGGTACCGCTAACTTACGGAAATTGATTACAGTGTGTCGTGTGCTTTATTTCAAGTCAAAAATTAGGAAAATAACTTCAGAGAACGTAATTTTGAAGGCGATATCTAGTTAAAAGAGGATATTGATGCCTATTTTCAAGGCCACTAAGAATAATTTTTCTTCTGATGGAATTCGTTACAGAATAGGGGGCGCACGTGTTGTAAATTTAAAAGAGATAAGGAAGAAAATTTTTCTAGAACTCGCCATAGTAACCAATATTAATTTATGTTTAAAATATATGAATAACGGCTTCAGGTTCGGTTCTTTTAAAAACTAGATCAGTTGCCAGATTACAAATTTGCATTGCGATGTGTGCTATATTATAAATAACTGGCGGCTGTCATCGTTGTTTCTTAATAGTAGATATATCTTAACGCCTACTATTCTGAAAGAGCGGTTATAAATTCGTCATAAAAAGATACTGTTTATAAACGATTTTTACCTATCGTCCAAAAGCAAGTATAGCTATAAAAATATCATATTTATTATTATTATTTTTTTAAATTGGGAAATTACCAGCGATCAATTTCAAGCGGATACGAAAAGGCAAATAAAAAGATTGTCCATTGTCTTAAGAACAGAGCACTTTAATTGAAATTCAGCCAAGAAGATGATATCTTAAAAGTCGTGGCAGCGTCGAAAATAAAACCGAGACCGGCAAAAAACTCGTGGTAAATTAACAACCTCTTTGTGCACATTCTTATTGTTATCACAGAATTAATTTTTTAACGATAGTTTTATAAAATCAATTTTCGACGTGGCCAAGGTGATGATTAAAATGTCTTCACTTACATTGTTATTAATACAACGGACAAATTAAGATAATTAAGATTCATAGAAAGAAATGTTTGACAGGGAATTCATTTCTCTTCTTTAGCCGACTGCAGAAATAGAGATTATCAATTTGACGTTTATAATTTTTTAATGATTATTCATTGACAACTTTTGATAGAAGCGAGATATTTGGATGTGGTTTTCAATGTGTGCTAATAGGTTCTCCGAGCGAGGGGGTTAAAATTGATAAAAATAAACTGTATGACAAACAAATATTGATAGGAGCTGATACCGATATATATCGGCTTATCGACAATTTTTTTCTTTATTTTATAACATTTAAGTCAGGGGTCTCCAAACTATGGCTCGCGGTCCCGCACCTTGGAGAAGAGATAAAAGTCAGATTGTGCAAGATCAGGCAAATAATGCGGATAGTCCAATACTTGGCTAGAAACATCTTGATAGGCAATGCAGAATGAAGCATTGCATTGTATTTATAGAGAAGCTATGACTTGTTCTTCCACAATCCGGCTCGTTTTTTAGTATAAAAACCTTAAGGTACTAATGTTGATTAATTGTTTGACCTTCAGGAACCCAGTGTGAAGGTATACAATCCCATGAATATCAAAAAAAAAACGCTTTGAACCTTGATTAGCTTTTTGAGCTCTTGCTGACGTTGGGCCCTTCTAGTGCATGGTATTAGCACTCTTTTCAACAAATTCAGGCTATCTTCAGTACAAACATTTTTGCGAGCTTGTTTTTCTTCGACAGGGAGCATTTTAGGCATCATTTTCACACACACTTTTTGTAGGTTAAAATTATTTTGTAAAATTTGCCTTGCAAATTCTTTGTCAATTCTTATAAAGGGTGTTTTTTATAGAGGTATAGAACTTTTAAATGGAACAAAACAAAGATGAATTTTTTAAATTGACATGAAATTTACTTTATTCGAAAGATAACCTTCTGGCATTATAATTTAAATATGACTTCTGGCATATGACCGCCACGGCTGGCTCGGACGTAGTCTAATCTGGAGGTCCAATTTTCGATGACTTTTTCCAACATTTGTGGCCGTATATCGGCAATAACGCGGCGAATGTTGTCCTCCAAGTAATCAATCGTTTCGGGCTTATCGGCGTAGACTAGCGACTTCACAGAAAATAGTCTAGCGGCGTTAAGTCGCACGATCTTGGAGACCAATTCACGGATCCGAAACGTGAAACTATGCGGTAACCAAACATTTCCTTCAATAAATCAATTGTGGCACGAGCTGTGTGACATGTTGCGCCGTCTTGTTGAAACCACAGCTCCTGCACATCATGGTTATTCAATTGATGAACGAAAAAGTCAGAAATCATGGCTCTATAGCGGTCACCATTGACTGTAACGTTCTGACCAGCATCGTTTTTAAAGAAGTACGGACCAATGATTCCACCAGCCCATAAAGCACACCAAACAGTCAGTTTTTCTGGATGTAACGGTGTATCAACATACACTTGAGGATTATCATCACTCCAGATACGGCAGTTTTGTTTATTGACGTATCCATTCAAACAAAAGTGAGCTTCATCGCTAAACAAAATTCACTTATGAAAATCGGGATCAACGGCAATCTTGTTTTGGGCCCATTCACCGAATCTACGCCTTGCTAGGTGATCGTGTGTCTTCAATTCTTGCACGAGTTGGATTTTGTAAGCACGCAAACCAAGATCTTTCCGCAAAATCTTCTATAAAGTGAATGGACATATATCCAATTCCTGTGCACGATGGCGGATAGACTGATTCGAGTCTTCCTCTACTCTACGCTCTACAGCAGCAATGACTTCTTCTGTACGCACTGTACGACGTCTCTGTGGATGCGTATTATCATTTAGAGTAAACGTGGTGCGAAAACGTTCCATAGTTAATCGAATTAATTGCTCTGATGGACGATTATGTTGACCGTAAAATGGACGTAGTGCGCGATACGTATTTCGACCAGAACCATGATTTTCAAAATAAATTTGCACAATTTGGAAGCGTTGTTCAGGCGTCAGTCTATTCATATTGAAATGCCAAACCAAACTAAACATAAATCACTTGGCAGCTGACAAAATGGCCGCCAGTTAAAAAAGTGTTGCCAACTTAAAGTTCTATACCTCTATAAAAAACACCCTTTAGTTTCAGCAATCATACGAATAGGTCAGAACAAATCACATTATCGACTGTTTCAATATTCTCATACTATTTGGCCTGAAAGGACAACTCGGTCATGAATTATCTTTAACGTCTTCTCGGCCAACTTGGAAACACTTAAACTACTCAAAAACTCGCGCACGTGATAAATGTTCATTGCTAAATATTCCTTTTAATAAAAGATAAATTTCAGCAGCGATTTTTCAAAGTTTTATGTTAAATTTCTTAACAATTCGTTGCTCTATTATTACACTTATCATTTTTTCGGCAAAACAAGAAATAGCTTTTATACAAACAAACAAAAGTCATGGCCAAACTGATTTGTTTACAGACATTGGAGACAACGCATTCGAAAGAGAAGATTTCACGTTACCCAGTGGTCGGTCGTTCGCTTTCGGCGCACGCGTATTTCCTCTGTAGAAGCATCAGTTCCGCTATTTTATAGCCACACCTTGAATTGCCCCTCCGAGAATCTATTCCTAGATTTGCCATTGCTTAGTACTAAAACAATTATCATTGAAATAAATTGTATATTATACATTATTAACTATTTTTTCTTATTTTAGGTAAGTCCGGGAAGTCATCTGACTTATCAAGATAGAATATGGTAAGTGCTTTACAAAAATGCAAAACTATGTTTTTTTCTAACTAATGTAAAAAATTTTAACGTTAAATTTTGCTTCAAACCTTATTAGTTTAGATAGTAAGCTCATGATTGCAGTTATATATTCACTTAGAAAATAGGTACTTCCTACACTAATATATCTATATTTAATAGAAAATTTTACAGATGACATGACATGCAGCAATTGTACTGAGTAAAAAATAAACTAAAACATTTTATTTTAAGTGACAAAAGTACTATTAAAGATATATAAAAATGTATTTACCCAAACGGTGATGCAACGTAAAGTTAAGAAATAAAAGAAATTTTAAAGAACGAAAGTTTTCACGGGTTTGTTCAAGATGAAAATCATCGTTCTTGGGACATATTACGAAACATCAACTTGGACTCCTACTAGAATTAATTAAAGCATATTTAATTTCCACTTATTTTCTTTTTCAAGGAACTTTCTACGAGCAGCTTTCGGGAGCGGCCATGGGATCTCCGCTATCACCTATGGTAGCGAACATCTTCACGGAAGCTTCCGAAGAAAACGCCTTGCCTTCTGCTCCTCTAAAATCTAAATTTTGGTGCAGATATGTAATTGATACGTTCGTAGTTTGGCCGCATGGCGCATATAACCTTCATAATTTCCTGGACTATCTAAATCAACAACACCCTAGCATAAAATTCACTATGGAAACTGAATCATATGGTTCCCTTCCCTTTCTTGATGTACTAGTATCTTCTTCTTCTTTAAGTGCCATGTCCGTATTCAGACGTGGATGGTCATCATGTTTACAATTTCCTGAAATCTTTCTCTATCGGCTGCAGCGCGAAATAGTTCCTCCACCGTGCAATCACACCACTGCCTGATGTTACGTAGCCATGAAAGCTTCTTTCAGCCTATCCATCTTCTCCCTTCCACTTTTCCTTGTATTATAAGGCGAAGTAGATGGTATTTAGGTCCTCTAATTATGTGGCCGAAGTATTCTGTTTTCCGCCTCTTTATAATGTTCAAGAGCAGTCGATCTGTATCCATCATTTTGAGAACATCCTCATTGGAAGTGTGCGAAATCCATGATATCTTTAGGATTCGACGATAGCACCACAATTCGAAAGCTTCCAGTTTGTTTAGCGTTGTGGTTTTTAGTGTCCATGTCTCGCAACGGTATAATAGAATAGACCATACATAGCATCTCAGGACCCTCTTACGTATATGAATTGACAGATTCCTGTTGCATAGAACTGGTTTCCATGTCACAAAGACCTTACGCGATATTTCGATCCTAGCTATTATCTCTTCATCTCAGTCCCCATTCACATTCAACCAACTGCCAAGGTATCTGAAATGGTTTACACGCTCTATCCTCTTCATCGAGCCAAAGTTGACATTTATCTACATGAATCTTTCCAACAGGCATCCACTTTGTTTTTGAGATGTTGATTTTAAGGCCTCTTCGACAGCTCGCCTCATTGACTAGATTTACTAATGTTTGGAGATCCTCGATGCTTTCTGCCAGAATGGCCGTATCATCAGCAAATTTAATATTGTTGATTACTTCTCCACCCAGTCTTACTCCCTCTTTTCTGTCATCAAAAGCCTTCCTAAAAATGTCTTCAAAGTATACATTAAAAAGACAGGGTGACAAAACGCAACCCTGTCTTACTTCACGTTTGATGGGTAGGCTTTGAGTACGACTGTTTTCAATTTGGATAGAGGCTACTTGATTGTAATACAGATGTTTTAGCAGTAATATATCGTAGTGGTCTAGACCTGCTGCTTGTAGACATTCGAAAAGTGTATCTTGTTGTACTCGGTCGAATGCCTTTTCAAAGTCGATGAAGCAGACGTAGATGTTCTTTCGGAATTCACAACTTTTTTGTAGGAGGATGTTCTAGTATAAAGGAAAGAGAATGGCAAATTAGGACATTCTGTGTACAGAAAACCAGCACATACAAATCGATATCTCAATGCAACGTCACACCGTCGCCCTTCTCAAAAACAATCCGTCACATAGAGCACTTTCAATATGTGACGAACAATCACTGAAATCAGAAACAGAAAAACTGCCTAATACTCTAAGAGGCAACGGATATTGCTCTGAAGATATAAGACGTTAAGAAATATTACAACCCAATTCCTCAACAAAATGTCATAAATGTACTTCCTATGGACAGTGTTGTCTTACCTTATATACACGGAACCACCGACAAGATTGCCAGATTGCTCCAAAAATCATACATTCGGACAATTTTCAACACATGTAGGAAAGTTGGACCATGTTTGAAGTCTTCAAAGGACGCAATTCCATTTCAAACAGAAGGAGTTTACAAGATACCTTGCTCTTGTGATAAAGTATATGTATGTGATACAAGGCGGTCTATTTCCACTAGGCTTAAGAAACATAAAAGATGTATAAAAATGAAACAAATTGTACAATCTTCAGTAGCTGAACACCAGTATTGCTTAGGTCACACTTTTAATGTAAAAGAAACCAAGGTGCTAGCATCAGTGTCTGGTTTCTTTAAATGTAAAATTAGAGAATCAATCCAAATTTGGTAATATCCAAATAATATTAATAGTGACTCAGGTTACGGTCTTCATCACACGTGAAAATCGATTGTAAGGCTGGATCACGGTTCACCGAGCAACAGTCTAGTATAAATACCGGGTTGTTGCTTCAGTGTTCTAATTTCGTAGATTAAAGATCCCTAAAGATGTCACGTCGGACAATAATTCCTATTTGACATGGTCTAAACCCAAGATCCATGATTTTCAAAAGGAATGTATATTCTCTGTTAAAATGAAAACTGTTTTCCTCCTGATTTTTAAAATATATAATAAGTAAGTGTTCGGACTGATATGCTTTGTTTAAATTTTCATTGTGACGTTTTAATATGGTTTCGAATATTTATGGTCGGTTCATACTTCCAAATTTATCAACTACCATTAAGAATTTCCAATATTAACGTTTGCTTGTAAGTTAAATGATTTACTTTCAACTGTTCATAATCTCAACTAAAAATTAACAACTATCAATTATCAACTAAGAAGTTGGTCAACTTTCAACTTTTTAAAAAATCGTCATAAATCGTGTCCGCTTTCGGATTTTGTCCGCTAGAAGAAAACTTGACAAGTATATAAAGTTATAAAAATAGCATTATAAACAAATACAACTTGATAAAAATGTGCCATAAAATAATCGAAACACTGGAGAATAAAATTAAGTAAACAACCCAAACTGAGAAGCAAAGAAACTACGTCATACTTCTAGGTTACAATATTTGTGGACGATTTTGATTGGGCATCGTTAATTTTTACTAATTGTTAAATTTTGAAGTACCAACCACGCATTTATATTTGGCGGTGTAAGTGGTAGTTTACTGGAAATTTTTAGTGGTAGTTGATCATTTTTAGAAGTATAAACCAACCATTATTGTATCGACATGGGCAATTCGGAAGAAGAAAAACATCAAATAATTTGTCTTTTTTATTTGAATAAAAAAATATATCCAGGGTCCAACATGAATACCGTAAAATATATCCCTGTCGTTGAGTACCATCTACTAGTACAGTAAGATACAAAAAATTTAATGAAATCAAAACTCTAGTTAAATGTGACTAAGATGATATAAATATTTTACTCTATTTTCAAGGTAATTTTTCACTCTACTATTGTAAAACAAATTATTCATAGTTGATGTAATGTTTAGAAGAAACGAAAAGATCTATTCCCGATGCCGCATCATATTTCAATAAATCTTGGGATAAAATTTACATCATAGTGCAGTTTTATAAACACCATCCTTCTAAATTTATGCCAGTGCAGAATTTAACTGAAGAAAATATGATGCATCGGTTGCCATATTGCTTAGAAATGGTACGCTTCATTGGACAAGATGAGGAATTTCTAAATAAAATTATTTTCACAGACGAAGCAGCATTTACGACATCTGGGATGTTCAATAGAAAGAATAAGCAATATTGGGTAATTGAAAACCCCCACAAAATACTGGTCGTAAAAATACAGGGTCGGCAATAAATTCATGTTTGGTGTGGCATGTTGGCAAATAAGATTATTGGGCTAATTATTTTAAATGTAAATTTAAATGGTGAGCGATATTTAAATTTAATTCAAAATAATATAGATCATTTAGAGAATATCCCAATTCAGCCATACAATAATCTGATTTCGCAACAAGATGGCGCACCGCCGCATAATGTGATGCCAGTTACTGAGTATCTTAACAATTGATTTAACTTTTGAATTGGAAGGCATGACACAATTAGGTGGCCTGCAAATAGTCCAGATTTAAGTCCATTACGTCTTTTTTGGTGGAGGTTTTTAAGAAATAAAATTTTAAATGAAGGGCTCCAAAACATAGAAATATGGAGGGAAAAAATTGAACCCTTAGTAATATTGCTTTACCAAGACCACAGAGATTTTATCTCAAACTCTGTTAATCATAAAATGAGAGAAAATATTTTTAAATTTACTTTTTGTGTTAGTATTATTGGGTGTACAATATTTTATATATTGAATAATATATACTTGTTGGTCTTATTACTGTTATGATAATTATTTTCAAGACAAATTATCTGATGTTTTCCTTCTTCTGAATAACCAATTCATCTTTAAATGTTTTTTATGCTAGTTTAAAAATATAGTAAGTATTCGAAACCATATTAAAACGTCACAATGTAAATTGAAACAAAGCACCTAGTTTTTTTAATTTTTATTTTAGTTAATAATTTAAACTCAAATATTTAAATAACGGCTAGTCCGAACACTACCTTGTTATATATTTTTGATATCAGGGGGAAATGAACTTTCATTCTAGCAGAGAATGTACAGGGTGTTCCATTTAAAAAATTAAAATTTCTTTTATTTTTCCCAACGATGCGTCATTGTTTTTGTAAAAAAATCTAAAGATAATATGAAAGAAATCTTACAACTTTCACATTTAAAGTTGTTTTCAATTCCTTTTAATAAAAGCTCTAAGTATGGTGCTAAATATAAAAAAAAACCATGTACGTCCTCTCTTAAATTTTAGAGGTTTTAAATACTAAAGTGATATAGCTGTATGATGTAAAAGATTCTACAATTTCTGCATATGGCTTGTAGTAGAAATACTTGTCCGGTTGCTAGATTACGAAACAAAAGGAATTAATGGAATGATATTAAAAACTATATAATTATGTAAATATGAGAATTTTTTATATTTTTACCACTGTTATTACGAAAGATGATATAATACCGCTGTTTAAAATAAAAAGATCTCATCTAACATGCTTCTTTAAAATTTTTATATCTTCTTTCATAATCATTGTACAAATTAATCAATGAAGCTTATTGAGAAATAATCATTTGGCATCAGTTTCCACATATTTTGTATCAAAAATACTAATTTAGTTTTTATGTCACTGACTTTTTGTTTTTCAATATTACAAATTAAGAATATTAAAGTATTCAAGCTTTAATTTTTTAATTTGCATATATCTATAATTTTTAAACATTCACCACATAAATAAACTGTGAAAAGAAAAGTTGAAACGAAATTATATTTTATAAGGTGCTTTATAGTTTTAATGTGCTCGTGCGTAGTTTATATCTCATATTTCATAACCGTTGTTTTATGGATTAATAATTTGCTATAATTTATTGTAATTGTATCTGCAATTATTTCTCTCTAAGAATATTTTTGAATATCGGTAACCTTTAAACATTTACAATGATAAATTATGAAATAAAAAGAAAGTTATTAACTATTGTTTTTTTTTTAAAATAAAGTTAAATCATGAAGCAGAACTGTTAACATTTGTATCACAATACAACTAAAATAGGCAGTAAGAGAACTCGATCTATGAAGGAAAATGCGAACAGTAAATGCAAATTGCGTTCCAACCATATCCTTTCTGTGTTAGAGGTTGCACAGTTTGAACAAATTGCTAAGGAACACAATTTATCCTATTCCACCACCATCGAGATGGTAGCCTACCTGTACCACCATACCGAGAAGAAAGTCAAAACTTACCCTCCCCGCCATAGTGATACGGCAGAGGTACATGTTTCATCTCTACTAGACTCATCAGGGTACCGACATGCACCTGGCTGTGCAAAGGACAGATCGGAAGGAAGCATGCAAATACTGAACGCGGCTTCGCCGACCTCTCGCCGGATAGCGTATATATATTTATATTATGTTCAAACTGTGCAACCTCTAACACAGAAAGGATATGGTTGGAATGCAGTTTGCATTTACTGTTCGCATTTTCCTTCATTCATACACGGAGCTGCATATAGTTGTACGTGTGCTGAATGTGATTTCAGCACTACAACGGCATAATGTGGATATATCCACTGCTATTGCATCTCACACGGAGGAATCCGTGAAAGCCGCATAAACATATATACGCCATCCGGCAGGAGGTCGGCGAAGCCGCGTTCAGTATTTGCTTGCTTCCTTCCGATCTGTCCTTTGCATAGCCAGGTGCATGTCGGCACCCTGATGAGTCTAGTAGAGACGAAACATGTACCTCTGCCGTATCACTATGGCGGGGAGGGTAAGTTTTGACTTTCTTCTCGGTATGGTGGTACAGGTAGGCCACCATCTCGATGGTGGTGGAATAGGATAAATTGTGTTCCTTAGCAATTTGTTCAAACTGTGCAACCTCTAACATAGAAAGGATATGGTTGGAACGCAGTTTGCATTTACTGTTCGCATTTTCCTTCATTCATACACGGAGCTGCATATAGCTGTACTTTTGCTGAATGTGATTTCAGCAATACAATGGCATAATGTGGATATATCCACTGCTATTGCATCTCACACGGAGGGATCCGTGAAAGCCGCATAAACATATATATATATATATATATATATATATATATATATATATATATATATATATATATATATATATATATATATATATATATATATATATATATATATATGCCGCTGCTTCTATATATAATAACATAAAATAAATCTCGTCTAGCGGACATAACATTTGTCGATAAACATTACTCTCGTGTTAAAAAATGCTGAGAAGTCTAAAATAATGGAAAGATTTCGGGTCCGAAAAATAACAACAGCGCTGTTTCGACCTAATATGAGTGAGGCCATTGCATTCGATACAAACCATCAGCTCGCAAACTAAAAAACAGCAAACAAGACAACAAAGGCGACATCTCGATGGTTCACTCAAAAACATAAGAGCACCACAAATTAACAATGTTGTATAAAACCGCCATATGATTAAAAAAGATATATATCATAACTCGATTCCTAAAGGATAGGGGTCGCACTCTTCGATACTGGCAACCAAGCCTACTACGTTTTTGGTAGTCAAAGTCAGGTGTCGCACGCATAACGGTGCTGTAACACGATTAGAGACCAAGCATTATCTCAGATTATGAGAATACCGGGAAAACTTGGAAGCGTTTCACTGTCATTTGTAGACCGGTTTTGCATTTATTGGGTCTCGTCACTACAGAGCAGGCAAGCGTACCTCAACAAGGAAAAGAAGTCTTTTAAGCAACTTTTTTTAGATAAAATATGAAATCTAATACAAGCAGCGCCATCTTCCAGAATTCTACGCAATCTGAATGTTTAATCTCGAAGAGATGTATATAAATATACCAAAAGGGGATATAATATATTTTGCAATTATATACGAGAAAATATTTTAGTTCTCAACCAACTGAAAAAATCTTATACTGCAGGGACAGACGTACTTTTTCTAATACACTTAGAGACAAAGCACTATCTCAAATTGCAAGAATACCTGGAGATATTGTTTTGTCTCTAACCGTGTTAGAAAAACTATATCTGTCCTTATAGTATAAGGTTTTTTCAGTCGGTTGAGAACTAGAATAAATTCTCTTATAAAGGGTGTTTTTTATAGAGGTATAGAACTTTAAGTTGGCAACACTTTTTTAACTAGCGGCCATTTTGTCAGCTGTCAACTGATTTATATTTAGTTTGGTTTGGCATTTCAACATGCATAGACTGACGCCTGAACAACGCTTCCAAATTGTGCAAATTTATTTTGAAAATCATGGTTCTGTTCGAAATACGTATCGCGCACTACGTCCATTTTACGGTCAACATAATCGTCCATCAGAGCAATTATTTCGATTAACTATGGAATGTTTTCGCACCACGTTTACTCTAAATGATAATACGCATCCACAGAGACGTCATACAGTGCGTACAGAAGAAATCATTGCTGCTGTAGAGCGTAGCGTAGAGGAAGACCCGAATCAGTCTATCCGCCATCGTGCACAGGAATTGGATATGTTTCCATTCACTTTATGGAAGATTTTGCGGAAAGATCTTGGTTTGTGTGCTTACAAAATCCAACTCGTTTAAGAATTAAATCCACACGATCACCTAGCAAGGCCTAGATTCGGTGAATGGGCCCAAAACAAGATTGCCGTTGATCCCGATTTTCATAAGCGAATTTTGTTTAGCGATGAAGCTCACTTTTGTTTGAATGGATACGTCAATAAACAAAACTGCCGTATATGGAGTGATGATAATCCTTAAGTGTATGTTGAGACACCGTTACATCCAGAAAAACTGACTGTTTGGTGTGCTTTATGGGCTGGTGGAATCATTGGTCCGTACTTCTTTAAAAACGATGCTAGTCAGAACGTTACAGTCAATGGTGACCGCTATAGAGCCATGATTACTGACTTTTTCGTTCATCAATTGAACAACCATGATGTGCAGGAGCTGTGGTTTCAACAAGACGACGCAACATGTCACACAGCTCGTGCCACAATTGATTTATTAAAGGAAACGTTTGGTAACCGCATAGTTTCGCGTTTCGGACCCGTGAATTGACCTCCAAGATCGTGCGACTTAACACCGCTAGACTATTTTTTGTGGGGATATGTGAAGTCGCTAATCTACGCCGATAAGCCTGAAACGATTGATCACTTGGAGGACAACATTCGTCGCATTATTGCCGATATACGGCCACAAATGTTGGAAAAACTCATCGAAAATTGGACCTCCAGATTAGACTACGTCCGAGCCAGCCGTGGCGGTCCTATGCCAGAAGTCATATTTAAATTATAATGCCGGAAGGTTATCTTTCGAATAAAGTAAATTTCATGACAATTTAAAAAATTCATATTTGTTTTATTCCATTTAAAAGTTCTATACCTCTATAAAAAACACCCTTTATAATTCTATACACTCAATTGCAAAGTATATTGTATCCAATTTTTGTATATTTAGTTATATAGCGTTTATGAAATGGTGGATTTTCAATTTCTGTTAACTCTAGAATGTTCCACAGGTAAAGTCTGTCTTTCTTTTTTGCTAACACTGCAAAAGATTTCTTAAAATAATTTTTTTACAGCAAATTTTAAAGATTTACTGTAATATTAATTCAGATTCACTTGTTGAACTTTTCAGTGATAATTTTAACTGTGAAAATGATTTACTTTCGTCAAGAAAAAACTAAAATGAATTTTATTTTTGGAAAGGTTGGAGAGTTGGCATGAACGACGGCATTCCTTTTAATGAAAGAAATCCGAATCGTGAAGTCAGAGATATGTTCTGTTTTGGAAATATTTGTTACAGAGCCCACCAGCTTCTTATGAACAGTAGCAGAACAGATAAGAATGTCACATGGGATCGTAAGAAAAACACTGAAATAACGTAAATTTTATTCCTATAAAATGCAGATGGTTCAAGAGTACCATGAAGACGAGTTTTCTGAATCTATGTCCAATCTAGTCATCGCCAGCAACGAAAGTATATTTTTTTTTAAATGGCAATGTAAATAAATAAAATTGTCGCATTTGAAATGACGAACACTCGCATATTTTTCGGGAAGGGCGAACTCAACGGTCTCAAAAAGTTAATGTTGGGCTGGCATTCTTAAAGATGCCATTATTGGCACTTTGTTTATAGAAGAAAATTTCACTGGTGATCTGCGCCTTAATGTGCTTAAATGGATTATTGATCCTCTACTAAGTCACGAGCTAGAGAGTCAAATGGATGTAGAAGGTAATTTACAGGAAGACCTGTTGTATTTCCCGCAGGATGGTACTCCCCATTATTATTTTCTTCCTGTCTGACTGTGATTAAACGGGAGATTTACGAATAGATGGATTGTATTTGTCACTGTATTTAACTCCCTTAGACTTTTTTCTTTGAGGACTTCTTCAATCTGTTATTTATAAAAAAACCTGCTGATATGGATGATCTTAAAAGTCAATTACTGCAGCATGTCAATTCCCTTTGAAGTTTTCCGAAATTGTTTCAACAGTTTTTAAGTGGATTATATTCGTTTTATTTTTGAAAATTTCAAAAGTATTTTTGTAAGAGTAAATGTATCCACTAAAAAGAAAATCAACTAAATAAGTATGTTTGAAATAATCAATACTTAAAACAATAAATCTTAGTTCAGATAAGTTCTATTTACGCATATTTTGGAACCTTCCCATTCCTATTTGAAATTTTTAGGGTAACACCTACTCTTTCCAGGGAATTGAACCTTGGAGGCTGCAAATATTCTTTTAAGTGTCTCTTTTAAAATTAAAATTGACATGTCTCTTGAATTTTTAATTTTATTTATTGGAATATGATAATACAAATTATAACAATATTACAAGCAGGGGCGGATCCAGCCTCTCTTTGGCAAGCGAAATAATGTTTTCGACAGGGGGGGAGATGCCAGAAACATTCCCATTTCTAGTGTAAAAAGCAGGGTCGGGTATATTTTTCTGAATTCGAAGCTCTTGGGGAGGCGATCGCAATAAAAAAGAAATTGTCGACGGAGGGGTGGGGGAGATGCCAGCAACATACCCATTCCTAGTATAGGAGGCAGAATCGAGTCTATTTTCCCGAACTCAAAGCTCTTGGGGGGGGGGATCGCCCACACCGCCCCCCTTGGATCTGTACCCGGTCACAAGAATAACAAAATTGGCCAGAAGTGCCATCCAAATCTTGTTAAAATCTTCTTAGTTAACTTGACTATAAAGATTTGAGTACAGTATAAAATTTCATTCATTTATGTACCTTTTTATATATATTTTTAAAACGAAGTCCCTTTGGAAATTTCTTAACCATAATAATCCTTTGATATAATAAATTATTTTCAAACACCTGGTATACTAATATATTATTCGAATAACAAGACATTCCCAAAGACTTCCAAGAGCTGAAAAAAGCCATTTCTTATTAACCAACACAAGTACCGAATAGGATAACATAAATCTGTTAAAAGAGTTACATTAGTTAGTGCTGTGCATCTTTTAAAATGTCGGTTATAGTTATCTTTTTGCACATCCCAGTTGTTGCATTGCGGAGTCTTTCTTCATTTAAATGTCGAATCTGCCATTTAGCCAATTAATTCGTTTCGCCTCCAGCAGCGCTAAACACACGTGGTTTACGAACACAGGAAAACGATCGCAACTCAAAGACTAAAATCGATGTAGTCCAGTTAAAGAGAGATCTTTTTTGATCTCAGTAGCAATATTGAATATTTTATTTTGCCGATTCTAAAAGACATACTTTTCTTATTTACCTATGTATATATATATATATATATATATATATATATATATATATATATATATATATATATATATATTTATGCGGCTTTCACGGATTCCTCCGTGTTAGATGCAATAGCAGTGGATATATCCACATTATGACGTTGTAGTGCTGAAATCACATTCAGCAAATGTATAACTATATGCAACTCCGTGAGTAAATGAAGTATAAAGTGAACAGTAAATGCAAACTTCCCTCCATCATATCCTTTCCGTATTAGAGGTTGCACAGTTTGAATGCATTGCTACATAATGTGAATATATCCACTGCTATTGTATCTCACACGGAGGAATCCGTGAAAGCCGCATAAACATTTATACGCCATCCGACGGGAGGACGGCGAAGCCGCGTTTAGTGTTGCATGCTTCCTTACGATTTGTCCTTTGCACAGACAAGTGCATGTCGATACCCTGATGAGTCTAGTAAGAGATGAAACATGTGCGTCTGCCGTATTGCTGTGGCGGGAAAGGTAAGTTTTTGACTTTCTTCTCGGTATGGTAGGCCATCATCTTGATGGTGGTGGAATGGGAAGAATTGTGTTTTTGTAGTAATTCATTCAAACTGTGCAACCTCTAACACGGAAAGGATATGATGGAGGGAAGTTCGTTGTTACTGTTCGCTTTAACCTATAAACTGGTTCTAAAATTTAAAAAAAAAGTTAACAAGATAGCGACATCTGGACGGATCACTCGGGTTGAAAACTGTTTTAGTTAGGTATGGGGACATGCTACATGGACAGATAGGAAATGTCCCTGCCTGTTTACTGGATAAATTAACAACGTAGCATCGTATTTGAAAAAATTAAGTTTTTTAAAATTTTTTGATAGAGCTCAAAATTTGTTACTTTTCCCTTTATCTGTATTTAAAATGTCATTTTTAGATAATTCATTATTGAGCCAAATAATATCTAAAGCTAACAACTGAAATTCCGAGTTTCACAATTTCATTTTTGAAATGATATTTAATTTTAGGCGACACCCTGTTAAAAGTCTAAATTTGCAAAAAAATATTTTTTTCCTCAAAAACGACTAGAGTAAGGCAAAAAAAAATTAAGTAAAATAATCGGAAATAAAGAAAGAAACACAAAACACAAATATCATACAGGATGACCAATTTAAAATAAGTAAGTTTTGGACAACTTCCGGTAACCGGGAGTCGCACAAGATCGCTGTTAGTTCATCTGAAAAGTGCGTCACGGAAAACCCAATTATACATATTTGTACGATTCAAATCGCATTTAGTATATATATATATATATATATATATATATATATATATATATATATATATATATATATGTATGTGTATTTATAGGGTATTGCGGCCAAAATAAGTGACCTTCAAAAAGTTTTACTTTTGGGATATATGGGGGGTCTTATATAGTTACTTTTTAAAATTATTTTCATATTATACAGGGTGTCCCGAAAACTCTGAAAGTATCAAAGTTGTGTTTTTAAATAGAACTCCCTGTATATTATTGCATATTAAGATTCTCCGATCAAAATAATTGCCTATTTTAATAAGGTTTATAATACCTAAACCTAAAGTTTTAAAATAATTTGAATTTTGACAAAATCAAACCTAATTTTCATGTTTCAAATACTTAAGAAGTATTTCAGTTATGTACTCGAAATTTACAATAAAGTGTAGTAATAAATCATATTTTATATCTCAATTATAATAAACTTGCTATATTATATAGGGTGTCCAGAAATTAAAATTAATCAAATAAGAACTTTAAGTGGCTATAACTTGATTAATTTAAATAGAACGCTATACTTTTTAAATTATCAGAAAATGTACCTTTTAGATACCTATCGAATAGTGTATGGGTGTTCTATAGCTAAGTTTCCACAGAATACGCTAAATAATCGTTTTCTGCCCTATTTTGTGTTTTTTGAATAGATATTCTAATGCATTTAGTTGCCTATGTCATTTGGAAATGACAGGTAATTTACAACTATAAGAATAATAATCAGGCATATCTTTACAAATGTTTAGAAACTCGGAACGCGATTTATAGTCGTCCAACAGACTATAACAGCAATAATGGTAATAACATATTGACGATAGCACAAAACAGACTCAAAATATTTATAGTAGACGTTCGAAATGTCGACTATCCATTTCTAAACACTTTCATATTCTTTTTTCGAAATTAGTGCTAACTCTGGACAATATTTGCGGGGTTACAGTCTGAAAAGCGTATCTTATGCTTATTTTCATATCTTGTGGTATTGTCGGGCGCATTGTAGACAATTCTTCTTATGTATCCCCATAAAAAAAATCTGGTGGAGTTA
This sequence comes from Diaprepes abbreviatus, assembly GCA_034092305.1. Lineage (NCBI taxonomy): Eukaryota > Metazoa > Arthropoda > Insecta > Coleoptera > Curculionidae > Diaprepes > Diaprepes abbreviatus. The sequence goes on from JASJET010000175.1 coordinate 1,638,528, forward strand.
AGTCCGGAGATCTCGGGGGCCAACTTTGAAATCCATCTGTCCCAATCCACTTATTTCGAAAGTTGACATTTAAAAATTGCCGAAACTCGCGTTGATAATGAGGCGGAGCACCATCTAGTTGAAGTCACATAGTTGTTCTAATATTTTAAAGGACATCTTCTAATAACACTGGAAGTTGGTGTAAAAGAAAATCGCGAGACATCAAACCACTTAAAGGTCCTTCAAAAAAGGAGGGTCGAAATAAGCATGGACCCAGAATAGGTATTCTGTTTTCTCATAAGTCTGTATTCATGCGGATTTGAATCATAATAGTAATGGAAGTTCTTTCTGTCATGTAAAGTATATTCATCACTAAACAACACATTATCAAAAAAGTGTTCATTTTCTGTCACTTTATCTAACACCCACATGCAGAATTCAGTTCGGTTGTCAAGATCATTTTCGTGAAGCTCTTGACAAAGCTGGATTTTATTGGAATGTGTTACACGCACAATGCTACTTTTAGGATGAAACAAAAATAAATTATATATATATATATATATATATATATATATATATATATATATATTACCGCGAATTAGAATAATTATAATGTAAAAAACATACTGTATAGACTTTGTTATTCGCATAAAATGAACTTGAGGTTAGAGAACTAATTTGTGTTTTTCTAATATTACTGGATTAAAAGCTTTAAGAAAGCGTCGGCAAAGCGCTAAAAGTCCAAATGCCTGTAGCGTTGCACTCAACAGTCGTCGTAACTTTACGGGTCCATGACCGTTGAAACGTTTATATTTTTAATAAATGGGAAAATTTGTATTCAGAAACAAGCCTTCTCGTGGTATTGTTCAGAAGATAGACAGCCCACGTCCCAGCCGCACCGAAATATTGATGTAATCTGACAGATAAGCAACCCTCTGTGCTTTAAAGTTGTGCATTCATGTCGTATGACCGCACAAGGGGTCACAGTTCAGGCGTGTCAGCCGGTCTTACTTTCCGTAAACGTATATCGCACATCAGAAGTCGAGGCACATTCGCTGCGATTATTTGCGTCATGTGCTGGAATTTTTGGTAAAAATAGGTTTTAATAGGATTTTACCTCTCTATTTCCCAGTCTTAAAATATCATATAGACGGTTTAACTAAAGGAGTGGCTCATTATAAATAACATGACGGAGTTTTAATCTAATATAGAAATGTTTATTATGCAACAGTAAATAAGTTTCAAAAAAGCACAGTGACCATGTGTATATCATAAAAACTAGTAGCGTCATTTTTAAAGGTATGTGACCCAGGGGCGGATCCAGCCTCTTTCTTTATGGGGGGGGGGTGATATCACAATATTTCAATTTCTAATGTAAAAGGCAGGATCGGGTCTATTTTTCTGAATTTGAAGCTCTTGGAAGGGGGGGTGCCAGCAGCATACACATTCCTAGTATTAGAGACAGAATCGGGTCTATTTTCCTGAACTCAAAACTATTGGGGGGGGGGGATTGCAAGCACACACATTCCTATACACTATTCAAGAATTAGAGAGAGTAATAAAACTATTACCGAAACCTCCAACGTACCTGCTCCAGTGCCCCAGGTAACTGAGGATTGCCATAAATCTAATTATATTTAAATATTATAAGCTTTTACTGTTATATGTTAGACTTCTTCCTACATTGTCCTCAACGCCCCTGGGTAGCTCTAATCTATTTCGGAATTTATGTCACTATTTTTACCTCTGGCTTGGACTAATCTGAAAATTACAGTTTTTGCTAACGTTATCATATGAATGTAAATTTGAATACAATTTTATCGGCGGGCCGTTTTCTAAAAATATCCAACCTAATTAAAATTATGTTTTATTTTTCATGACTTTTATTTTGGTATTTTTTTTGAATTGGCTATAGTTACCTAATTTGAAACAAATTATATTGTAGCCAGATATTTTGGAATATTTTCAGTCCTCTTTAATATGTTTTCCTGCAACTTTAAACTTTAGGAAAAAGTAAAACACTAATCCATATTTTTTTATATATACAGCACACATCTCTTCTATATAACATAATGCATCCTGCCCAATATAACCAAGAAAAAACGTGAGAACATCTGCCAGTATAATTTAATTGAATTGATTTTTAATTAATTAATGTGTTTTTGATTTAATTGTATCCGTAGTAATTTTGGAATAATTCAAAATTTCTTAATTTTATTAAAAATTTTAATTTTCCCTTTCTTCAACTTCAAGTTGATTTATCACATTTCGATTCTCATTTAGACCTTATTTTCCTACAAGTATTTTGTTTCTTTTGTCTGCGCCTAATGAGGACTTTTACAAATTTTAAAATAAGAGTTCAATATCAAAATTTATTAAATCAGAATTTATCCCTGCAGTTGGCAACAGCGCTGCCTGTATCTTTTTTATAATATGCCCGCATTCACCCACATCTCTCTGCATCAAGTGAATATTCGGAATACATATGCACTTGTATTGTGTTTGACGCCTTCTAGCAAACAGTACCCAAGATTTTCTTCTTTTTTTTAGAGTGTCATACCAAAAATGTAGCAAAAAGATCACTATAGTGAGGTATTTGTCTGTTTGCAAGTCACGTTTCTCTCTAAATCGACTTTAAATTTGATATAGTTATTAAAATTGCTTTTGCTCATTTAGTCTAGGAGTAAGATTCAATAAAACATAGTTTGTCTGTTTAGGAGCGGGGTAAAAAGGAATCGAAAAATTTTTGTCTGCTTTTAAGTCAAGTGGGGTGTCATATGCAGGCGAAAATTTTATAGATCCAAAACCATTTGTCTGTTGATATAAAATTTTATAGTTTTCGATTTATACGTAGAAATGTACCAACATTTTTTTAGAGGTATACAATTTTAAAATTAAATAAAACACATATAAATAATGTTAATAGTTTTGGTTTTATTTAAAACACAATTGTATGCCTTTAGTGTTTAAATATGATTTCGGGCATATGAGCTCCATGGATGGCTCAAATAAAGCGCAATCGGGAAGTTCAATTTTCCATCACTTTATCGAGCAACTGGGGCCAGCAATTATGCGACGAATATTGACTTCAAAGTGGTCCAACGTTTGTGATTAATCAGCGTAGACTAGTGACTTTACATTTCCCCAAAGAAAGTAATCCATAGGTGTGAAATCACCCGATCATGGAGGCCAGTTCACAGGTCCATTACGCGAAATTATGCGCTCATTGAATGTTTTCTGCAATATATTGATGGTGTCGCACGCTGTGTGGCATGTTGTGCCATCTTATTGAACCCAAAGCTCTGTCCCATCAATATCATTCAACTGAGGAACGAAGAAGTCAGCAATCATTGCTCTATAGCGCTCTCCACTGACGGTAACATTCTGGCTGGCATAATCTTTAAAGAAATATAGGCCAGTGATTCCACCTGCCCATAAAGCACACCAAACAGTGACTTTTGATGGAGGTAAGGACATCTCAATAAAGACTTCTGGGTTTTCTTCGTTCCAAATTCGGTAATCATGTTTATTAACGTAGCCATTCAATCAAAAATAAGGCTCATCATTGAACAGCATTTTGAGTTAAAAAAGGGCTTGATCAGCTGGATCTTGTAAGCTCGGAATCCAAGATCTTTCTGAAAATCTTCCATAAAGTGGATGGGCACAGCTCCATTTATTGTGCACGATGGCAAAATCGACTCATTCGGGTCCTCCTCAACACTAGGTTCCACAGCACCAATAACTCCTTCTGTTCACACTGTACGGTCTTTATGAATGAGTGTTATCAACCAGAGGGTACGTAGGATGAAAACGATCCATGATTTGCCGAATAACTTGCTGGAATAGACGATTACGTCGACTGTAAAATGGACGTAGCGTACGGTAAGTTTGGGGATCTGAGCCGTGCTACCCAAAAAAAATTTGCAGAATTTGCAAGAGTTGTTCTGGCGTAAATCTATTTATGGTGAAGTAGCAAAACGTACTGACTACAAATCAACTGCCAACTGTCAATTTATAGCCATCACAAGTAATGTTGCCAATTGAAAAACCAAACCTCTAAAAAAACTCCCTTTACATTTGCCCTTCTCTAAGAATTTTGTAGGCTGCAAAAAATCATGTTAATAGAAATTTATAGTTTTGGAAAAAAACTATTGTGAAGTAAAAATATTTGTCTAGTTTCCTTCTGCCCGGAAATACACGGAACTTAAAAGAAAAGGAAACGTTATTTATTTATCAATATCTATATTGTATATATATACAGGGTGATTCAAAAATCGATCACGAAACTTAAGGGGGTGATTCTACTTGACAAAATAAGGGTAGAGCTTCAAATAATTTTTTTTCAAAATGTCATTCGTTTTCGAGTTACAAGCCGTCCAAGTTCAAGTTTTTATTTTTTGTTTTTTGAATTACTCGCTTACAGGAAAACCGATTTGACTAATATTTGAAAGATAGGCTAAGTCTTCTGCGCTTCATCATTTTAGTAACAATTCACTTTGATTGTTTGCCGCTAGAGGGCACTTTACCTACATTGAAAATTGTTTTTTTGTCATAATTTTTTAGTGTTGACAGCTACAGTAGTTTTTGGCATAATTTCTGAAAGACTGATGCCAGGCCTTTAAAAAAGGTGCTCTTTATTTACATCGCTAAACCCAACGGTTTAGACGTAAATCACCCTTAAAAATTAAGTGGTAAATTTACTTTTCTCATTTCATTACCACCAGCTACCAGGTAAATAGCTATCAAAGTATACTAGAGCTGTCAGTTTAACATCAAATAAATTCGCTTTTTAAACTATTTAATTTATAATCTTAAAATAACTAATAATGGCTAATCAGTAAATATTCATATTATGGATTATTGCGATATACATTTAATTGATAAAAATTAATGAAACAGTACTAAACAAACTAAAAAAGATTCTCAAAATGTCCCCCATTTTCTTCCATACATTTCCTAACACTCTTCAAAAAATGTCGCCTAACTCGATGAAAAATTCCTGGTGTTTCTTTAATAATTTGGCACTTTTCGATTATCCTGAAGCGAAGATCCTCGACGTTGATTACTGGAATATCGTACACCAATTGTTTCAAATGACCCCAAAAGAAAAAATCCATAGGATTAAGGTCTGGTGACCTCGCTGCCCATGCCAATGGTCCACTTCGTCCTATCCATCGCTCAGGATACGTTGCATTCAAATACTGTCGGACACGTATACTAAAGTGGGGCGGAGCTCCGTCTTGGAGGATCCACATGTTGGCCCTTACTTCCAATGGCACATCTTTCAGATACAATGGGAGACGATTTTGGATAAAATCTAAGTATACGTCACCAGTTAATGGGCCATCAAAGAAATGAGGACCAATAAGGTAATCTCCTATTATCCCTGCCCACACATTTAGTGAAAATCTACGCTGATGTTTCGTTTCTACCACATTGTTTGAGTTCTCGTAAGCATATGTGTGGATGTTGTGTAGATTTGTTATGCCATCACGAGTGAAACCAGCTTCGTCAGTGAATAATATGACGCCAATTAATCGATTATCGTGTTCATACTTAGCTAGGATCTGATTGCACATTTCCAACCGTCTCGGCCGATCATCGTCATAAAGAGCCTGCACCTTTTTTGAATGAAACGGGTAGAGTTGTTCTTCTCTTAGTATCCTCCATGAACTAGCCTGACAGAGCCGCACTTCATTCCCAATTTTTCTAGTACTAATACCTGGATTATCTTCAATAATTTCAAGCACTCTTTCTTCTTGTTGCACGTTTCTAGCAGTTCTAGGTCTTCCCCTATTTCCATTATAACTTTTAAAGGAACCACATTCCGTAAGCCTCCTATGCACACTGGAAAATGTTTGAGCATGAGGGATATTTCTTTCCGGATAACTCTCCATATAATATCTTCTTGCCAACTCTGCATTACCATTTGCTTTTCCATAACAAAAATGGATATCACAATATTAGAAATTTGAATATTGGTGATTAGCCATTATTAGTTATTTTAAGATTATAAATTAAATAGTTTAAAAAGCGAATTTATTTGATGTTAAACTGACAGCTCTAGTATACTTTGATAGGTATTTACCTGGTAGCTGGTGGTAATGAAATGAGAAAAGTAAATTTACCACTTAATTTTTAAGGGTGATTTACGTCTAAACCGTTGGGTTTAGCGATGTAAATAAAGAGCACCTTTTTTAAAGGCCTGGCATCAGTCTTTCAGAAATTATGCCAAAAACTACTGTAGCTGTCAACACTAAAAAATGATGACAAAAAAACAATTTTCAATGTAGGTAAAGTGCCCTCTAGCGGCAAACAATCAATGTGAATTGTTACTAAAATGATGAAGCGCAGAAGACTTAGCCTATCTTTCAAATATTAGTCAAATCGGTTTTCCTGTAAGCGAGTAATTCAAAAAACAAAAAATAAAAACTTGAACTTGGACGGCTTGTAACTCGAAAACGAATGACATTTTGAAAAAAAATTATATGAAGCTCTACCCTTATTTTGTCAAGTAGAATCACCCCCTTAAGTTTCGTGATCGATTTTTGAATCACCCTGTATATATATATATATATATATATATATATATATATATATATATATATATATATATATAACTAACGTTTCCTCCAGTCCTCAAATACAGCGAATTTTTTATACGATGTCTCCTTAATGACAACTTGAGCTCTAGGAACAAAAAGAAGTCGAACGGGGTCATGTCAGGTGAATACAGTATTTGTGGAATAATATTCGTTGATCATTTGACCAAAAACTTTCGAACATCGAGTGAAGTGTAAGCTGGTGAATTATTGTAGTTCAAGAATCAACTTTTATCGTGCCATATTTCTGGCTATTTTTTGAATATGACTAAAACAGCTAAATAATATTTCTGGTTAACGGTTTGGTTCTCCAGAAAGAATTCTTCGTGAACCACGCCTTAATACTTCCTTCAAATTTTAAATTATTTTGAAAATGAAGTGAATATATATTTCCAACATTCAAAATAGCTCTATAACTACTCAACTTTTTATGATTCTAGCGATGTGGACTATGTCAACTTCGGCATATTTATTTTAATCACCAAGACAGCTGATGTTGGTAAATTCGAAATGTTCTAAAAGAAATAATCTTTGAGTTAAAATATCTTGTCTTAAAAAACGAATAAAAATTCCAACGGAAAAGCTGAAGCATTATTTTGATAAGATCTTGCGATATTACGAATAAAAAAAATGGTGAACGACTCCATTTCGATGTGTTTTGATTTTCTAAATATATTCTTGTTTGGTCAGTTTTTAAAGGTATCACACCATAATTTCGGTTTTATAAAATGACCGCATAGATAAAATATTTTAACAACACCCACCTGTTTATTAGATATTCAAACGATATGTTATTAATTTCCGCTTCGGTAGTGTTTATTGTTGTAATCAAGGTGGTAATTAATATTGTCATTAGCGTTTGATTGTTAAGTGGGTGATAAATAAAGGAAAGGCGATAATTGTAGGATGTTGAGTTCCAGGTGGATTTTTAGCAAATGTGTATATTTGTTATTACTATCTAATGAAGTGGTATGTATTATAAACTAAAATAAATAATTTTTTTTTTTAAAATTGCGGTAAAAATTAAAAAACAAATTAATAGACGCAGAGTGGGTGAACTTCCATAAGCTTCCTTAATGATTTTCTGTGAAAAGTGATGGAATGTTTGTAACTAAAAGAGGTTTCAAAATCCAGATTCCTATCAGGGGTCTTATGACTTGTAGAAATCGATGTCGAAATTACGGACAGCTATATATGGAAGCTAGGGGACTCCAGACACCCAGAAAATAAGAGAAAATTTGTTGGAAAAAATAGGTTCAGTTTTCTCTCAGTAACTTTGCTTATTTTTTGTATATGAATCAAATAAAGTGTATGCAAATTACAGACACCAATATCGAGGACAACTCGAGTTATAAACAATCAAAATTAATATAAGCGTATAGTATACTGTTCTTTGTCTTGCCATATTTCAATATTCTATATGGAAAAGGCACTATATAGACACTAAAAAAAGAAAACTTAACTTTTCATAAATATTTAATAATTAATAAACAAATTATTACACATTAACTTTATAAACAAGAATGTTAAAAAAGAAAATCACACTAAATTAAGATTTATGCGCTGATGTTTCATTACCATTATCAGACTGGAATTCGTTATCATCATCACTTATATCGATTTTCAAGCCGAACGGCTTCGCACTCCCTCCAGGGAATATTGACTCATACCAGGTACACAAAGATACCAAAATTATGGAGGTCTGTGGGCACCCTTTTCATGTTATCGGGTCTTAGGTCACGTGGTCAGTTGTATTTCCTACAAACTTTTGGATGGTCCGCGCGGTTGCAAGAGGAACTGCTTTCTGAATCGGCTTATATAGATGCTTACTAAGATCCAGTCCCTTGATGTTCTGCAGGATGTTCTTTTGTATCACTTCAGTTGTTGATAAAATTATGGGAATCGTTTAGACACTATTCGCTGCCCATTGTCTTCGAGTTTGCACTGTATTTGGCCATCTTCTCGTTGTATTTTGGCCTTAAGTTATTGTTGTTAGGTATAGCAATGTCAATTAGTGTAGTTCGCCTAGAAATTTTATCTGCTACTATAATGTCTGGTCTATTATGAGCAACTATCTGATCTGTAAGAACCGTTCGCTTGTTCTCAAGAATACGCACTTTTCTTACCTGCAATAGATTTAACTTATTTGCTAACCCTTTGTGGAGTATCTTTGCGACTAAGTCATGTCTTTACTTATACTCCGGGTGAACTAGTTTTATGACTACAAGGCAGCCATTTTTACTATCGACAATATTTAATGTTTTATGCAACTTTAGGACGACCTAGTGATAGATTAAGTTTCACCAGAAATTTTTTGATTTTTCTTTAAAGTTTTAGTTACTTAATTTTTCTCTTAAGTTCAATCTCTTTCAATGATCTTCGATCCAGCAAATTTCGAATTAACTAACATTATTTAACTGTTAAACCGGTCATAGTTAGAATTACGATAAGATCAGCTGAACTTGGAACCTTAAATTCACAAGAATAAAAAAATCGCATAATTTTTTTAACAAACTATCAGAAACGGGAAATTTTGTTCATCTTTGTAACAGAGCTCGGATTCTTTTCAATTCTATAGATTTAAATATAGATTTTTAATTTAATTTCCTTAAACAAGGGTTGTTTGGTTGATGTATATGATGTATGTATGTATGTGCGTAGAGTTGGGGCCCTGTACACTGCGAGCTGGCATATCTATTGTGCCCCCCCCCCCTTCCTGCTGCCTAGTCATAAGATTAACCTTATCGGCTAGAGCAGGTTCTCTAATCCTATTTTTCTCAGGATGTTGGATGGCTTCAAGGTAGGTAGCTCTCCTACCTCGTTTTTTGCGCTTCCACGAACAGCATCCTAGGGTTTTTTAGAGTGCTGCACTCACAGAATCTGTACTCTCTTCTTCCTGCCAGTTCGAGTTTCTTGAAGTGTCCCTTTAGGTGGCAATGCCCAGTCAGGACCCCTGTCAGAACTCTGAACTGGTTTTTACTCAAGCTTCTGCATTCTTTGAATCTCTGGTCGTAGTTCCCCAGAAGTGTCTTCGCTTGTCTCAATTCTTGCAGCCCCGCCCAATCTGCTTTCTTTTTCTCTCATTAGTTCTCCAGCATTACGCTGCTACTGATTCCACAGAAAGGCTGTGTTCCCAGAAACGGTATCTCAGCCCGTTCCTCGCGAGCTTGTTTACTATTTCATTCCCCTCTATCCCGGTATGTCCAGGTATCCAAATGGGGGTGACTTTATTATTCCTATTCAAGTCATTCAGTTCCTTTAGGCATTCCCAGACCAACTTGGAACTGACAACTTGAGAGGTTGCTTGACTATCCGTCATGGTGATAATCTCTTGGCTGTGATCGTTTTTTTCCTTGTTAAATTGAATACACATCCTAATGACATGTATTTATGCCTGAAGTATGCTTGGTGACTTACTCAAGTTTTCGTAGTGTCTGGTGTCGGGTCCATACACTCCTACTCCAGTTCCCTTCTTTGTTTTGGAGCCATTTGTATACCATATAATAGATTTCTTGCTAAGTTTTTCAATGGTGTTTTTGTCTCATTAGCTCTTGTGACTCAACTTTTTGAATTCACAAAGTTGAATTTCTTTTTCATTTCATCCAGGGGCATGTCCCAGATTTGTTGATTTCTGGATGAGAGATTGGGTCTTCGTTTTATAACCTCATCTCTCATCATCCTATAAATCGTCCTCTTCGCCATATTCTCTAGAAATATATGTAGAGGTGCGAGGTTTAGGATTACTTTCATGGCGGCCGTTGGGCAGGTTTTCCTTGCACCGGTTATACATGCTCAGGTCAGTTTTTGAACAGCCAGCTGGTTCTCACTATTGCAGTGTACATCCACGGCAGAATTTTTGGGTTTGTACCCCATCTTTTCCCCGCAAAGTTTCTACAGATCATCCAGGCTAAACAAAACTGGCAACTGTGTAAATCCGGTTTGAAACTTATGAATTTGACTGCAGATGTTAAAGTTTTTATTAATTGGCTTCAGTTTATTGAAAAAGGGTAATTATTTTAATGATTTTATTGAACGCGTTATAAATAACAAAATAAAATTAAACAGTGACCTATAATAGAAAAAATTCGCGATTGAAAAAAAGATATAGCAAATATCATATATATTAATATATTTGCTTTTAAAAAATATATAATTATACAAATTAATAATTATGTCATTGTCTAGATTTTGACATTTATGCATTTCTAGACTAATAGCAAAATCGTGTTTATCACCTCTATGATTAATCTAAACAAGGATAAACTTTTATATCTAATTTCGGCAGATTTAACTATGTGTCTTTAATTATTTACTATAACCATTTTTTTCGGTAAAAGCCCAATTAAATAAAATAAGTGTATAGGAAACCCGAAAATCGCGTTTATTATAATTTAAAAATGATAACAAAATGACGGTTGAATATTGCCTGAAATACCATTTTATTAAGGACGTTCAAATAAAATATAAATAGAAACCATATTGAATGAACATGTATTATCGCTTAAGACCAAAACTTCAATGCTGCTTTCTGGGAAAAACTATTAAATTGGCGATGCAATAATTAAAAAAAATTAAATTTTTTTGTAGTCATAGATGCAAATAAAACGACTTTTAATAACCAAATAAAAATACACAGCGCCGTTGAAAAATAATTGAGTATTATGTAAATCTCTCGGTAGATACACAATAAATAACTAAAACTAAGTATATTTTTTAATCACAAAGTGAAAACAAAATAAACACGGACGTCGAAACAAAAAATTAATGTTACTTTTCACTCGGTAACAAGTGTGATTTATTTAATAAAATGTTTGAATTTTATCATAGCTGCATATGGAAATTACTAATATATAGTTCCATCTTTCCTGTTCACCTATAAGGCCATTAAGATCTTCGTTTTTCCACTGTGTCATGTCAATAAATGGCACAATCCTATGATGCAATTTTAAAAAATCCGCGCTTGTTAGGCTCTTGCTCTGTTGCCGGATGTCCGAATTATTAATATGGAAAAGGAGAATGTATTCAAAAGAATTTAAAGTAAAAATAATTTTAAAAAAATGTTTTTAGAAAAAATTAACCGCCGCTACTTCTTGCATAAGAATTTGAGCTGCTTTACAAGTCCATAAATCATTGTTTTTATAGAGTAAAACTGAAACAATGAGTAAGGGGTCTTTTGTGGCCTCGATCGGGCTGCTCGACAAAAATTCATTCATAAAGTTGCTAGATCTTCTATGACTGTAGTTGGTGTTGCAATGCATAGATTTCAATGATAATTACCATTAAACAAACCATGGGAGTGCATACTTTCAAAAACAGTATGTGGAAACCAGAAAAAAATTAATGAATAATTATGCATAAGGAAACCAACATTTTGTTTTTGCAACACACTTTTACTGACCTATAAAATATTATTTTCATTAAAATTGAGCTTAATTATGGAAAGTCATTAAAAATTTTTTTTTCTTTAGCATTAGGATATAGGAAAACTACATAAATTTAAAAAAAAAATAATGCTACCACACATTTTAAAATATTTTTTCGTTATTTATTTTTGATACGTTTTTAGAATAATTTGTTTATTCTAGATTACAAAATTCATTTGCAGTAATAAAATAATAGGAGTGGGATGGGCCTGGGGCGTCTTATGTGACTTAGTGCCGAGTGGAACTGCCATCCCTACCACCCTGGTAGTTACGCCACTGCAAGTCTTTGTTTTAGATTTTTTAGGTTATAAGTTACCTTTAAATTATTTCATAGTTTATATATTTCCTGTATACATTCCTCCCTCTATTACCAGCACCGAGGTAGAAACTTTCTTTGAACTTCTTTCATCACTAGATATAATGTTTCTTGGAAATCTAATACTTCTTGGAGACTTTAATGTTCCAACATTTGTAAAACCTACTGGTTCCCTACTTAACCCCGGTGAGTTCCCTGACTTTACGCAATATAATACTAATTTAAACATAAACAACCCCCTTCTGCATCTAATATTTGTCAATCTTAATCTTACCGTATCGCGCAGTGATACGTCCCTAGTTGATGAAGATCACCCTGCTTTGACTTTTGATTTTAATGTAACTTTCACTCATTCCCCTTATTTTCCTGTACGCAACGCTCATCAACCTGAATTCTACTTTCGCAGAGCCAACTTTGCAAGCCTATACGAAATGATGCTCCACACCGATTGGCCTCCAGTTACTGAGTCTACTGCCGTAGTGGATGCATGTCAGTCGTTTTATGATATCTTAAATTACAACTTTGCTGCCTGTATAGCTCGCAAATGACCCAGACGAAGGCGTTTTCCCCTTTAGTTTACGAGTGAATTGATTACCAACATTTTTAAGGTGCATCGACATCTTCAAACTCATAAAACTACTTATTACCTGGAAAAGTACAGAACTTTGCGTAATTTAATAAAGTCACAGTCGCAGCGGGCATACCAGGCCTTTATAAGAGATGCTGAGCAAAATATAAATAGTGGTCCTTTCAATTTTTGGTCTTTGATTCAAAGTAAAAAAGCTCAGACATGCATTTCAGCTTTAATGAACTACGAAAACCGTCTATTTCATGGGCCTCATAATATTGTTTCAGCGTTTTCGGAGTACTTCAAGAGTGTCTACAAAGACTCGGAGCTCTCTGAGAATTCTACTTCTGGGTAACCTTCTCAAACCATTAACATTCCCATAATCACACGGATGTTTCTTGGGTCTACAAGTCTCTTAAGAATAAGGCCACATCTGGCCGAGATGGTGTGCCTAGTTTTTTGGTAAGGAACTCTTCCATTGTTCTGAGCGCTCTCCTTTGTCATATCTTCCAACTGATTTTGAAGAGCGGGGTTTTTATAGAGGCCTGGAAGATTGCCACAGTCTGTCCTATTCTAAAAAAAGGTGAGCCATCTCTAGTTGAAAATTATCGTGGCATTACAATCTTATATAATTTTTCCAAGGTCTTTGAGATTATCTTGTAGAAATATTTATTTTCTAAAATTTAAAATTGATTATCGACGGACCAACACGGCTTCTTTTCTAAAAGATCATGTCTAACTAATCTTTCCTCTTTGTCCTCTTATTTTTGCGACGCCCTTAACAGCAGAAGTCAAGTCGATGTTATTTACACTGATTTCCGTAAAGCTTTTGATCAAATCAACCATCACATACTCTTACAGAAAGCTTCTGTTCTATTCGGCTTTTCTTACGACCTTGTTTCCCCCTTGAAATCCTACTTATTTAATCGCAGTCAGTTTATGCAAATAGAATAATATAAATCTGCTAGATTTACTCCAACGTCAGGTGTTCCCCAGGGTTTCAACTTGAGGCCACTTCTCTTTAACATATTTATAAACGATCTTGTTTCCCAGTTGGACTGCCACAGACTAGCTTATGCTGATGATTTAAAAATATTTCAACGCATTGATTCTGTTGCAGGCTGTCCCTTTAAGCCAGTATTGATAGGATCAGTCAACGGTGTTTAGCTAATAAGCTGGATCGTAATATCTCTAAATGTAATGTTTCTTACTCTCGGACAAAAAATCCTGTTCGGTTTAATTACCATATAAATAGTTCTATCATTAATAGATGCTACACTATGACGGACCTGGGTGTCGTCTTCTCATTATTCCCCACATTGATCAAATAGTGGATAGCGCATCTCGAGTATTGGGTTTTATTCTGCGAAACTGCAAACCTTTTTCTAGCACAGCCACCTTCAGACTGCTGTATTATAGTTACGTAACATCAAGGCTAGATTTTGGATCAATTGTGGGGTCCCCACAAACAATTGTCATGGCCTTGCGTTCGAAGGAAATTTTTAAAATATTTAATGTTTAGAGAGGAAAATACTTATCCTCAGTGGAGTTTCAATCATGACAATATTTTCGCAAGATGCAAGGAACTGCCATTGACTGTACGTCGTAAATTCCAATCCGTATCATTTCTTTATAAGCTTCTGAATGCGAGGATTGATTGCCCATTTCTGTTAGAGCAACTATCATTTCACGTTTTCTGTGTAGGTGCCAGGCATCCACTAGCGTTCTCCTTTGCCATTGTTAGGTCAAACATTTTATACCAATGTCTCATCTACAAAATGTGAAAAATTTTAATCGTATTTCTTCACTATGCGACATGGATTTTGACAGTCTACCAACTATTCTGAAACGTCTGCGCGAGGTGTCTGGGTAGAATCTTGTATGTCTACAGCTTGTAAATCCGATATTAAAATGGATGGCGAATTGATTTTAAATGGGTTTTTAGTTTTAAATTAAAGGTAGCTTTAGTTAGTTTCTTTACTTTATTAGTCTATTTACTTTATCCTATTAGCTTGTTTATCTATGTTTGCATTTCCTGTTAGGTGGCCGTTGGCCTGTTGGAAATATATAGTTATTTATTTATTTGTTATTTATTTAATAATGATAGAGATACCCTGCAAATTAGCGAAAACTTGAAACTCTTTATATACATGGTGTGTTTCTTTTTGAAAGCATCCCCTCAAATCAACAAAAAATGAAGGGTGTATTAGCCACTAAAGATAAACCTTATAATTAACCTTTTAAGGTGATTTTAAAAACGAGTAATGACTTACATAGGTACTTTATTAAATGCAACGCTTTATGGCTCAGGTCGTACTGTACGTATAGATGATTTTCTTTTATAACTAGACTTGTTAATGTCGGGGCGTTAAAAAATAGAATCCCATAAAGTAATTTTTATTTTCACGAGTTTCGCAAAAGAAGTAAAATATGGACTGCCTGCTTAAAAGTATATAATTTAGAAATAGAAAGGCAGGACAACAACTGACGTGATTGATGTGCACATTACAATGTAAGTTAAGAGTTTATTTTGCTTTTACTTTTTAACAAGTAAACTCATTATATGTTCTTCTATATTAAAGATGTTTACCTTTAATTCAGGGGCGTATTTGCAGCAACGCGATATAGAATTTTGTTGGGATCTCAGTAAAAATAAATATTTTTGTCGAGAAGAAGATGGCTACAAATTATATATACAGTAACTTGCTTAATACTGATTGTTCCACTGTATTTTGAAGTATTTGAAACAATTTGTACACAAATTTCAGTTATTAGATAAAGTTTGCATATTTTATGTTTAAGCATAAAGCTCTTACTATTGGTTCACTAATATACATAAGTAAAGGAATTATAAAAAAAAATATTCACCTAGCCGTGATAAGGTACGTTTAAATATGGCGAGCCGCCCACGTGACGAGCCTGCTGCAATCCTTTTTTGAATTTGGCCGACTTCGATTAATGTCGAGCGCCCTCGGCCACCGGTGTCACGTCAATTTCATCACATTTTTATTTTTTCGCAAGTAGCGCGACCGAGGTTCATAGTGATCCATTTTCTGTCGGTTTTTGGTGCGAATTTAAAGGAATTATTTTGTCAAGTTGGGCCGCTTTATGGCATGCTCTTTCGAAAAAAATTACGTTGTAGTGAGACCAACGACACGAAAAAAATGATAACATTAGCTTATTGTATCGCAAATGCTTTTATTATCTCTTTTTACGCTGGCCGCCAAAGCCACAAGAGTTTCATATGAAATTGGCGATCGATATCAGTCGGCAAAATTAAAAGGGGGCTCGTCACGAGTGTGTTTCTCGATATTTATAGGCACTTATAGAAAAAACAGACTGTGTGGTTGCTTTGTTACATTCATTAATGACTATAACCTTTTTCTGCTTGTGTATCAAGCTGAATCTCAATTCATTAATTACTTTGTAATTTATAAAGTGTTTTTCAACAAAAAAATTAGTTATGTGAAATTTCAACGTATCAGTGTGATCTCATCTTATAACAAAGAGGTATAATTTGTACTAAAAAATCATCAATAATGAGGCTCAATTATATTTTTAAGTAAAATATTAGTAAAAAAGTTTCTATGGGCCCGTGAGGAAGGGACTCTGATGTTTGCAGGAAAATGATTCTCAAAAATGGTCTACTATTGCTAACATATTTAATATACCTGAATACGGTGTTATAAGAATTTTATGAAATAAACTAGTATGAGTAAGGATTTAGCAAGGTGGATTTTAAGATTATTGACAAAACTGCTTAGGTAGCAGCAAATCCTTTCAAATTTTTGGATGCGGATACTGAAAGATGATGAGACTTGAGTATATTGCTGGGACTCAGAAACAGAAGTAGAGTCCATGCCATCAGTCTATAAGAACTTTCCGCTTCCAAAAAATGCCCACATACCATGTCGAGTTGGGAATTATGCCCACCGGCTTTTGGAATCAAGATAAAGTTATTCTTGTTGAATACATGCTAATAGGTATTACAATAACAGCAGTTTTTTACTGTAATATATCTTCGTTTGTGTAACAAGAATGTCCTCTTTATTCACGACAATACCTAAGTTCATAAAGCAGCCAATGTTCAACCTGTCTTTACGGATATCCTTGAGCTGGAATACTTGCTGAATAATCAAGATTTATCAACCTTTGTTTTTTTTTACAAATTGGAAAAAACACTCAAAAGGACATAATTGTGTTGATGATAATCAGTTGAGAAATGGGATAATGATGTCTCTTTTGAAAGCCAACAAGAAAATCTAGCATGGCAGGGTGCAAAAATACTTTGATATTAGGGAAGATTATGTGGAAAATGAAACTATATTAGAAATATAAGGAAAAGAAGGAGAGCGGAAAACATTTTTTAATTATAATTTAAGCATGAAAACATGTAATTAACATACATTTTGTGAAAATTGCATGAAAATATATGCCCAAATTCATATTTATTAGAATATAAATAGTACTATAATTTAAAAAAAAAACTTTTTAAATTGTTATAATTTATTTTATATATATATATATATATATATATATATATATATATATATATATATATATATATATATATATATATATATATATATCAATATAACAGTCATACTTTTCAGGAAAAGTGATAGGAAACATCCGAAAAATTACAGATCTATAAGCTTTCTATCACAAATATATAACTAATTTACCAGAAAAAAAGCAAATAGAATAGAGAACAAGCTAGAATGTTATCAACTCTCTAGAGCAGGCACCATTTACATTTACAGTTATAGTACATGTAACCACTAGCTGATCATGAAACTGTTAATAGGAATGTCACTGGAATGTTTCCTTCGAATACTCAAGACTTTTGTCGATTATTAGGAAGCTTTCACCTTCTGGATGACTATATAGGAACTAAACAAGGCGTGTTTAGACTACCGCTACAAAAACGTAAATAGAATATACACCAACTTGCAGAATCGACAATAAGGCTTTACGAAGGTTCGAACAAGATCAATATTATAAGAGGAATAAAACAAGGCAAAACTCTCACATTAGCCTTGGAAAGAATCTTTAGAAAATTGGACTGGAAAGACATGGAGGTAAATATTAATGAAGAGAGACCTCATTTAATATTTGCAGACGACATTATCCTACTCACCAAAGCTGAAGAAGAGCTTCTAAAAATGATAATGGAATTAGAACTAGCATCAGAAAGAATAGGTCTGAATATGAACAGAGAAAACACAAAAATGATGAAAAGAGCTGGAGAGTGAAGCGAAAGTCCTTCGCTGACAATTGGGCGTAGCACGGCTGATAAGAAGAAGAAAATATGTTAACAAACTAATCTTTATGTAGACTTTCGTTTTGGGTCTTAAACTGACAACTCGTTTTACGGTGCGTTTTTGCAAAAAATAAAAAAAAACGTGATTTGATTGAGGATGAATGCGGGGGTCCGTGCTAAATGTACGATATAAGATCGGAACTGTTGTTGCGGGATGAGTTCTAAATTGTTTAGGGAAATTTAGTGCGTGGCTGCGTGCGCTATGGAGAGCGGATCTATTTTTGCCCCACAAACCATATTCTTATGCAGTGAAAGTAAATGGACATACCTGTGGCGGGTGGCTAACTTTGCGTCCGGCAGTTCAAGCAAAAGAATCGGTCTGAAATATGTATATGTCGATCACACATGTGACAAATGATTTTTTTGATTTAGTAGATTACATACGTGACCAACAGTCCATACTGGATGATGGAAGAATCCAAGCCGTCTTAGATGAGGCATCCTTCTGTTTTTTTTTGGTCTTAGAGAACGGTTAACGTGTAAGTCTGCCCGTCGGGTTCCCAGAAAAAGAGGGTGTAAGCGCGGGACGGGCAAATAGAAGCTGGCTATATTGACTCCGTTGCAGTGGCCATGCAAATCAATAGTTAAAAAACCTTTGCATATAAAAATTAAAAAGCTAGAAATACAGGCTTGGAATCGATACGAGCAATAATTGTCTCCCGAAAATAAATTTTCCAGTTTTGTCAGTTGATTAATAAAAAAATTCGATACTTTTGTTTATGTTTTTTTGTAGTTCAAAACTTAGTGTATTAATTGTTGCATTTGTTATGTTAAACCCTTATTATCAAATTTATGTGGAAAGCAACAGAAAACCACTGTATTGAATATAAATCCCGAGGAGTATAGCAGACTGAGGGTTAGTGCAGGCCACATAAATCTTGTAAGAGGTATGTTTTGAGGCACAAAAACACTGATTCATCGCCACCGCCTGAATCGAGTATGCCAAGAAGATTCCCAAATTAGATCAGATTAACGTTAGATCATGTTAGTAAATTAGAGTGTTAAAATTTAGATCTAGTGTAATTACTACAGAAGTAGGAATTTATACAGAGTGTCCTACGAGGAACTGTCGCTATCGATTTCTCGAAAAAAAGAGAGAATGAAACCACGTCCAATTGAATAATAAAGGCTTTCATATAAGAGAAATTAATAGTAATGTTTAGATCTGCAAACGTCATTTTTGACATAAAATTTAAAATATGTCAAAAATAGTTAGACTTCGCTTCAATTCGTCATGGGACACCCAGTATAATTATCCAGTAATATGTCGTTTATGATGTGGTTATAATTTGCATTTTATATATATATATATATATATATATATATATATATATATATATATATATATATATATATATATATATATCACTAAATACACATAAGGGAGAGTCTTCGAAGTTACACATTTCATTTTATTGTGCAGTTTCACAACTTAGAAATACCCTTTATTATAAGATTAGATCTAACCTTTTAAAACATTTTAGTCAATTAGTTGTTTTATATTATTTTACGTTCCATTGATCTTTTGAAATGCATTTAAATTGGAAAATAATTAGTTGTAAACCTAAATGGCATAAACAACAGGATGAAGAAAATCTCAATGTAAAGGCGCACCCATGTTTCGTTGAAAACCAGTAGCAAGTTACCAGTTATCTTGTAAAACAATCCCTGCATCACAGATGACTGTTTAGAATTGACTTATAAATTCCATATAGACTATGACAATAATTGTTTATGTAAAAGTGTATTAATGCAGGTGTTGTAATGATCACTAACATAATTATTATACGTGGAGCGTAGAAGATTGTTTCTCGTGAAGTCGTCAATGCCATTTGTTTCGTATGACTAACTACTAACGAGTACATCGCTGTATTTCTATATTAAATAAAAATTTAAACTAATCACTTTACTTATATTACATTAAGTGTACTGTAGCTAATTTTTAGTTATATTTCTGTGAAGAAATCGACAGTATACATTTACTTGCATATAAATCGGCCCACTGCACATTTTTGACTTCAAATGTATTTTTTTGAGAAACTATAGGCCAAATCAAAACAAAACTTATACAGTTTGAAAGATGATTTAATATGCTTCGACAAAGATATAAATTTATTAAGAGTGCTTATTGTTTATGAAGTCTAGAAATGGAAAACGAAAGAAACGTATATTACGTGGAAGTAATCATGAGTATATACAAACTTGGACAGATTTAAATTATTGTCTCTGGAATAGTTTGAAGCGAATTCGGCTTTTATAATTTTATTAGTTTTAAAGCTTGTTACTTTAATGCATACTATGCCAGCGATTTGTTGCGCGATGACTATGACACGTGCAGCGGTTCGAAGGATCCGCGAACGTTGAAGAAGACTGGATCCTTTCATCGGCGTCCCGGAACAGGCAAAAGGCGGTGTACGATGGAACTTGATGACCGCTTTATTGTGTTCAAGTCATTAAGAAACCGTCCACTTAATGCAGTTCAAGTGCAACTAGAGCTCCGTGAGGTCCGAGGAGTGAATATTAGTCAGTGGACACTAAGAGGAAGACTGCAGGAAAGAATCCTGACCCCGAATTGTCCCGCAACTGGTCCAAAACTTACTCTAGCCCGCCATCAAGCACGACTGCATTTCGCACAGGATCATGTGAATTGGACATTGGAGCAGTGAGGGTCTGTTCTGTTCTCCGATGAGACCAGGATATGTCTTTATGGAAACGATCGGAGAAAAAAAGTTTACTGGAGACTCGGAGAGCGATTTTCAGAGTGATACATTGAAGAAGAGATTGGCTACGGTGACGGTTCCTGCATGATTTGGGGTCCAATTTCTATGGCAGCACGAACGGACTTTGTTTGATCGCTAGGCCAGCCCATGATCGAGAGAGAGGAGTAATAGGGTTTCGGTATATTGATGAGATTCTAGCAGTACATATGGTACTTTATATCGATTATATTGGTGACAATTTTGCTTTTATGCATGACAATGCATGGCTAGAATTGTCCAGGACTATACTAGAGACGTCGATTTTCGGGTTATGGAGTGGTCGGCGTAATATCCTGACCTAAACCCGACTGAACATTTATGGGATGAGTTGAAAAGAAGAATCTGAGCCAGGATTCGTGCCCTAACGTCGATCCCACAGCTTATTATTGCAGTAGAACAAGAGAGGCTTCATATTCCACAAGAAACTATATCAAACTTGATAAGATATGCCTAATCCAGTGCGAGCTGTAATTAGAACAAGAGGAAATCATACTCATTATTAATGATTTAATAGTGACATTGTTATCGTCTTAATTGATTGTCAAAGTATCTTTTTTTTGTAGTAATTAAATGATAATTTGTTTCATTCAACATTAATACATTTAAGTAAATTCATATCTATATAAAAGCATAATAAATCACCTGTCAAATTGTATTAGAATTTATTTTAGCCTGACGTATCTTTTCTAAAAAAAATACAAGTAGTCATAAGTGTGAGGTTGACCGATTTCTATGCAGTGTAGTTTTCTTATAATTTTGATTATCTTTAATATGCCCGTTGCCATCACGCTAACAATCTGAAGGAGTGCACACTGGGGAACTGGAACGACAGTTTCCTTCAAGAACATTAAATTTTTTACCGATCTGGATGATTTTGAATTGATACCTCCGCCATAAAAGCATCAAAAATCTATAATTCAACTAGAAGCCGTATACAGATAACAGAGTGGCGCACCACATTTTCTTCGGTTCATTTACAGAGAACTATAAAAAATTATCTAATAAGGGATGTACAGGTCTATTTAGACTTATTTTAAAATTATTGCGAAGTACACAGAGTGACTCAAAAAAAAAAGTTTACACCATTCATTACTTCATATCTTGATAATGCAGGCTAACTAAGAGTAAGCTTGCTAAAAGCGATGGGGGCAATTCAGCTACAATATTTCCAAGATGGTGGCGCTTCGGATTATACCGGAAGTTGATGCCTTCTTGGAACATCCTAAATTTTATTTCATTTTCAGATTTTACCCAAAATTATAGACATATTTTATGTATAATGTCGTATACCTAAGTCTAACTCTTGTTGACATATTTTAAATTTTATGTCAAAAATGGCGTTTGCAGGCCTAAACATAACTATCATTATCAATAAATTTTTCCTATATGAAGGCTTTGATTATTTAATTCGCGTTGGTTCTCTTCTAGTAGAGGACATTGTGTTGATATTTTAACAATAAATAAATACAGGGTGTTCAAAAACTAACATTAAATATTAACTTGGGGAAATCGTTAAAAGTCAATTTTTTAAATATAAACCCCTGTCTTATTTAGCATTAAAAATAAGGGTGACTTTATATAGAGTAATCTATTCGAAAAACTTGTTGTTTTTGAAAAATTGACAATTTAGCATTTTTGATTTGTAAAAACTCTACATTGTTTTAAAGTTTTGTGACTAGTTGACCATGACGGTGAAACGCGACGAAAGGAAACAATAGAGCGATAGAGAAATGTAACTATGCCTTACCATTTGACAATTATTAATAAAAATTATACCGAGTCGATTAAATTATAAGCAGGAAGATTATTTAAATTTATTTATTATGTATGAGGAATGAAACAAAATTTTATCAAGAACATGCTAGATATTTTACTGATAGATATCCAGAATAAAAATCGCCAGCACCGTTAAGGCAAAATGCTTAAAAGGAAATCTATTCTTAATGACGAAAATATTGAAATTGCAATTCTAGGAAATTTTGTAGCATATTTTATGATACCATTAAGCTAAGTAGCTCTACAAACAGGAATTTGGAAGAGCTCAGTACATATAATTCTGTTGAAACCTAACTTCCACCCATATTTAATACCTTTTGTTCAACATCTAAGATATACTGATATGCCAAAAAGAGTGCAATATTGCGGATTTATATTAAGGATGATACAAGACGACCTTCGATTTTTGGACAACTGATGATGAAGCCAAATGTATGAAAAATGATCTTTTTTACAGACACAATCCCCATATTTGGAATGATTGAAATCCTCATGCAGTAAAATTGCAGAATTTTCAAGAAATACCAGATTTAACATATTTTGTGCTGTGAGAAATGATGGAATATTAAAACTACTTTTATATGAAGAAAATATAAATGGTAATTCAACAAAAATACAAAGCAAATTATATTCCCATTTTAAATTATGTATTAACTTTTGTAGGAGAAAAATCTTAATATTCTATAAGAGTTAGACAATCAATATTGAAGCAATTTACCTCTGCCGGAACACAGGCAAATTTTTCACTAACATGATGGTGCCCCACCACACAAAATCGTTCCAGTTACCAACTTCTTGCTGGCAGCATTTTGTGAGTAGTTTGACAATAATGGACCTTCTCTGTAGCCTTCTCATTTTCCTGATTTGACAATGATGGAGTCCTGTATGGCAAGGGTAAGGGGCGCATTCGAAAGTTGAACTTTAGATTCTGTCGTAGTAATGCCCCTGATGTTAAGGGCATATAACTAACGAACTATTTGCGACCACCTAAAATGTACGGATGTTTCGTCCCGATACCGGTGGTGGACTCATCAGTGGGATCCACCGGTATCTTTCCCAGACATCCTTGTACTTTCCACAAACTGGAACCTCTATTTAAGTCCAGTTTTGCCGGAAAGCGGTGGTAAGATGTTGGTTTCACAACAATTCATTTAGATTGGCTATGAGAAACTAACTCTGAGATGTGAAAAATGTTTGGAAGTTGAGGTTGGAAATTTCGAACATTTATTAAAATAAGTTGTTTCCCTATATAGGTAAACCGTTTAGCATTTTTACTATACAAAAATGTTAAATTGCCAATATTTCAAACACTGCAAATTTTTGGAATAGATTACCTTATGTGAAGTCGCCCTTAATTTTATATTTAAAAAAATTGACTTTTAACAATATTTTCAAGTTAATATTTGATGTTAAAATGTCAATATCAAAATATCTACACAGTTCACTAAAGTAGATACCCTTTCAGAAGGAAACCAATCCGAATTAAATAATAAAGACTTTCAAATTTGACAAATGGATAGTTATGTTTAGGCCTGCAAACGCAATTTTTGACATAAAATTTCAAATGTAGTAAAAACAGTTAGATTTAAGTATAGGACATTATATACAAAAAATGTTTATAATATTGCGTAGAATCTAAAAATGAAATACCATATAGCGTTCCCTTTTAAATTAAGCAAGAAGGCATCAACTTCCGGTATAACCGGAATCTTGAAAACATTTTAGTTGAATTTTCTTTATCGACTTTAGTAAACTGACAAATTTTAAAAATTTTCCAAAGTCTATTTTCTGAGAAATCGTTCATGACACTTCGTCATGGGACACACTGTATATTAGAATAATATGCTTTAAAATACCCGACTTGTTTTTTTTTCAATATAATCAATATTCAGCCGATTTTTCCTGAAGCGTAATAGTTTGGATAAATAATGTGTTTCCTAGAGGGAATAGTCCATGTTTATGGCCCCTATGGAGCATTGATTGTGGTGATGTTAAAGATGATTGTAAGAAATATGAAAAGCTAAACAGTCACCCTGTGTTGCTCTGTTGTTATTGTTTTCAACTATCAGTTCGAGTTAGCTCACGGTAGTCAGAAAATTTGCACATACGTTTAACCAAACCGGTATAGATAAGTATTCCTACTATATTATTTATATATAAAAGTAAACTAACCATAGCACGAACTTGAGATATAAAACTAGACAGCTCGTGTTCCATATTTCCCTTATAAAAAAATAACCCCACCGTGCTCCGTGCCATTTGGTGCAAATAGTTGCTTTGGCAACAATGAATTCCCTAACTTTTATGATATTGGTGAAAGTGTATTTTTGACATTGACTGAATACTTTTCATTTAGACAAAAATTTATTTATTTTTGATATTGCTGTTTTATGGATTTTATCACATTTTATGTAACATTTTTCTGAAAATTTCAAACAGGAATGTGAACTTTAAGGTTTTTTTTTTTGTATTTTAAAAAATGTGATTCTTCATCGTAAGACGTGCAAATACCTCATTTGGTGAATTGGAATTTATTTAATTGGTAAGTTATAAAGCATTCAATAATAATTATATAAAATTTTACCTTAGAATCAAATTGTAAATCTAAGGGTAACAAGTTTAGTTTTATGGATATGATATATGATAATTATTAAATGCTATCAATATTTTAGTTTTCTAAGAGAAAAGAATCTTCAAATTCAAGAGCTGAAGCAAATTTGTCATGATCATAATTCTTTTATACATCAGATAAGTAACTCTGTTCAGAGCATTTTTCTGGAAATTGTCTTATACAAGAAGATGAGCAAAAAGTTTGTGCCGTGCTTCTTATTAATAAACTGCCTGAAAAAAACTACGAAGCACTGTTCGATGTAAACATCTTGAAGCAACTAAACTTGGACTTAATAGCATACACTGGCTCTACAAAAAAAAGTCCTGAATTAGGTGTTCATTAACCAACAACAATATCGTTTTACCATAAAGTTAATGTTCCACTGACATATAAAGCTGAATATCGAAACTGGTATGATGTTAAAATTTAAAATGATGATATGTTTAAAAACCAATATGCCATATTAAAATAGAAATAAATGATTGCATATAATATGAAATTTTTCAATATTATTAAGGATGTTTGGAAATTACATAAATTTTACTTTTATGTATTTGTTTTGTCTAAAAATAAACTAATAACCTTTTGTTTGATTATGTTATTAATTAATAAAACAAAAATTCTTGATTTTAGCTCAGATAGGAAATTTGTGTCATGAAAATCCTTTGTCAAAGTAGTGAGAAGCTGCGATTGATTACCATTTCAAAAATTCAACTCTAGGAAAGGTTAATTCCAGATTCTTAAACAGTTAAGTAAATTGAAAGTTTGACCTAGTGTAAAAATTAAAAGTTGCTAGTAAATCCTTATGTATATATTTAGATTAAAAATGATTGTATTAATATAAGAATTCTCTTGTATTTACAAGCTTCTTTATATTTAAAGTGTCTTAATAAATATTGTTTTGTTTACAATTAAATATAAACTGCTTTAACACAATCCCCTTTAGAGTTTAATTTTTTTTTATATAAAAATGGTTTAGTACATAATGTTACTTTACTTCATTTAAATTAAAGCTCCGTTTTTATGAAGGAAATGTCAACATTATTATGAATGTTGTTAACCCTATATAAATACCTAACATATCAGTTCCCTAAAAGCATCGAGGAGAAAATAATTTTAACAAAGACCTAATCGAAGCTATTTTTAAATGATGAAACTATCTTACTTTGCAATAGATTATGTGGACATTTCGATACCTTACATTAAACAATATACTATATTAATGCATGATATAAGATTTTAAAAAATAAATGCCTTAATACTTTTTTTCGTTAGCTTCTTATACTCTACGTCCGAATAAGGATGTTTCTAAAACAGATATTTCAAAAAAAAAATTAGTCTCGATTTGTTTTTGGCGCATATTTCACATTTTAGCTATTTTGCTAAATAACAGTTTTATTGTAAAAAATAAAATATGTAAACAGTCATAGAAAAAGCATTTTCATTTATTTATAAGAACTGACATTTCATGCTTGTTATCTAAAAATAATAAAATTGTTACATATTTATGCTATTCCAAAGAAGTTAAAAAAATTTGCTTTATTGGAGTTGCTTTAAACAGAAAAATTATAATTTTGAGGAAACTAAAAGTAGAAATTCAAGTTAAATATTTTTTCACAGAAACAATTATCCTGGGCTGCGATTCTATAAGAGTATAGGGAAAGAGAATGTCATAATAAGGATCTTCTATCTTTGTTCAGTCTGTATTAACACATAAGTATATTACTGTCCTAAAAGAGATAAGGAAAGAGAATGTCAAAAAATATGCTTCCAGAATCGGAGCTCTGGTCTTTTTTATTGAATTTACTCAATTAACCTGTCAAGTAAAACAAGGAAGAGCGATTTATTGTTTTAGATATAGTATAGAAAGAGATAGTTATTGTCTAAACCTGTTAGTTAGAATAATAGAATTGACATTCATATACGACACATTCACGCCAATGTAAGAAACTAGCAGGGAATTCAATGTTGCCATACAAATCATTGCACCGAATGGCGACCAATAAGGGGCGGTCAAAAATTATTTTCATGAACAGTCCAGTTTTATATCTCAAGTTCGTGAACCATAGCCACCACAATTCAAGACATTAGGCGAAAGAACTATAAATGCAAATATCTGAAATGCGTTGCAGACTTTATTAAAATTATACATCGTTTGAATGTTACACACTTCACTTCCAGCCGTAAAACAGAAACGTTTCCTTATGAGATAGAAATCTTAAATTAAAACGAATAAAATTTAAATCTCATGATACTCTTAGATCAACAGACACTTGAACATATTGCGATATCAAGAGAAATAGTTAGGTAGATAGTTAACAAACTCGCACCTGGTATATAAAAAATTTGCATAAAATCAAAGGCAAATCAGCAGTAGGTCCGTAATTATTATTATTTATCATTTAATCACAGCTGGTTAATGTTAATAAACTAATTAATATGCTTGCGGAATGTTATTATGAGTTGACCGATATTTTACCATATATCAGTTCATTGTTAAAACGATTTCATTATAATCAACTTTTTACAATATACTATACTTAACTATTTAGAGGCATTTAATTGATTATTTGTTTGACGTTCTTCAAGGTAACGTTTCTGCAATTTAATAACGGATATCAAAATTATTTTGATATGGGGCCTAATTATTCAAATGTATTTAATATCTTAATTTCATCGTATGTAATCGTAGTCTCAAAAGTATCACGCGCGATTCAAAACTCTTTTCATATGACACGTTTCCTACGTCCCGACTGAACTTTTGACGTTAACCGTACACACTCATGCAAAAAATATAGACAGAAAGAAGGGTAACCTCAGTGTTAAACAACACTGGACTGTAGCCAAAATTTATCTAAAATAAAATCGACTAAATCTTACCATTTTTGGTGTGTTAAAACCGAAACTAAACTTGTCATTTTAGTATTAGTTCGTTTTAAATATACGTCATGCCATTTCTCCCTACATATTTACAATGTAACCGCAAGGATGCATATGGTCTATTTGTATTGTTGTAAGAATAGAGGGGCGTAATCTATGTTTTCTCAAATTACGGAAATTTTGCACAACTTGGCAACACTGCATAAAGAATCTCCAGAGATGACCTCCATATACGAATTCCCAACCCCTCAGGGATTAAAAGTAAGGGGGTATACAAATTAATGACAGACGCCACTATTGCGAATATTATGGAATTGAATAGAAAATTTCCGAATATTCTCTAAAAATGTAGAACTCGTATTTGGGTATATAAGCAGCTACAAAGAGGAGGGATTAGTCGATGTTAGTGAGTCTAATCAAATAGTTGAGTTTGTCAGATGTCTCGAAAGTATATTAAGCTTTATTTCAGTTGCAATATTGGAGATCAAGACAAACAGTGGACGCCACATATCTGCTGTAAAGCATTCGCTTCAAGTCTGAGATACTGGTTAAATAGTAAAAAAACGAATTATGCAGTTTGTTGCCCCAATGATCTGGAGAGAGATGTTAATAATTGCTATTTCTGCACCATACCTCGTGTTGGGCCAGGGACAGGAATCTTCAAGAAGAAATGGTGGGTGATCAACTACTCAAATATTCCATCTGCCATGAGACTTGTGCCTCATAGTGACGAACTTCCTATTCCAGAACTCCCAGAGACATTCACCTACCAATTAGATAATAAAAATACAACGATTCCTCACGGAGAAGATTTGCTATTAACATCAAGAGATCCTAATTTCAAACCCAGCACGTCATAACACCAACGGCGCAAAATAACCTAATCAGAATTAAACGATCTTGAGACAGATTTAGAACCTCTAAAAAGTACAGCAGAATTACTAGTACTAAGATTGTAGCAGTGCAACTTATTAGAAGACGATGTTCCAGTATGTATTTTTCGTAAACGCCATGAAGGTCTAGCACCATTTTTTAACACAGATAAGAACTTGGTTCACAACATTAGCGATTTATTAGCGACTTTAAATATAAACTACAAGCTAGAGAAATGGAGATTGTTTATAGACAGTTCGACATTGAGTTTAAAAGCAGTACTATTGCATATAATAAATATTTTACCGTCTATTCTTGTTGATGCAAAGTTGGATATGTAGTTCATGTGAAAGAATCATACGACAAAATGAAGTGCCTATTGACAAGCATAAAATAAGATGAACACCAATGGTAGATCTGTGGCGACTTAAAGGTGCTTACATTTTTCTCTTGGTTTGCAGCTAGGCTACACCACGTTTGCGGATGGGACAGTCTGGCAAGGACACTTTATTACAAGAGAAAATACTGGTCCGTTTGACAATCATTTGAGCCAGGTGAAAAAATGTATCACATATGCCATTGGTAGACCAGAATAAGATTTTGTTGCCACCACTGCATATCAAATTGGACCTAATGAAAAAATTTGTTAAGGCACTGAATACAGATGGGCCAGCTTTATAGTACCTGGGTCAGAAATTCCCAAGAAAGTATTTTTGTTGGGCCACAGATTCGAAATATTCTGAAAGACAACCATTTTAACAGCACTCTATCAGGTATTTAAAAAAAATGTTTGGAATGACTTTCGCCCCGTGGTCACTAATTTCTTCGGAAATAAAAAAGCTGACAATTACGTTACTTTTATTGAAAATATGCTGTCATCGTATCAAAAAAAGGGTTGCAAAGATCCTTTTCCTACACTCATATTTGGCTTTTTTCCTGACAACTGCGGAGCTGTAAGGGATGAGTACGGCAAACCTTTTTAATCACTGTATATCAAGAATGGAGAAAAGGTACCAGGGAAAGTGGAATGCTCTCATGCTTGCCGACTACTGTTTGACTCGTATTAGAGATGCTCCCGAAACCATTCACAAAAGAAAAGCAAAAAGACAGGGTATTTAGTGTGCTACGACGTGAGAAAGAGAGAACTACAATTAAAATGAATGCTAAAATGAAATATGCTAAAAATGCTTGGATACAGGTGGTTATTTTTTTTTTGGTATTGATCGCTCCTTCTTTTAGGGCAGTGGCTAGGCTAGCATGCTGGAGATTAGGTGGGGGGGGGGGTTAATAAATATCTTCAAAGCGTCACCTGTTTTAGGCCCATCGGTAAAAAGCGATGATGTTAGCGAAAACAGGAAACAACTAGATTCAAAAATAAAACACCCCCATTCCAAAAACAATTAAAATCCATATTTACAAATAAGTAAAAAAAGAATGAATTTCTGATTTACAAACTATGGGTATTTTACCTTAATCTAAAATAAATATGTGATTATTTGCTACGTTATTACAAAAATTACAAAACAAAAAACAAGAAACAATGAACGATACAACTATTACTAGTATGACGTCATCTGCACCTAACGCCAAGTCGGTTAGCTTTAGGTCCAGCTTTAGGCTGGAAAAGTGGCATTGAATAACCTTACTTTTGTTTTCATTTAAATGTTAATATTTGTCTTGAAAGAAGAAACATTCTAGTAGGCCGATTAAGATTAAAATTATGTTTATTTAAACCTAATGAAAAGTGTTGGACTATTAATATGTGTGTGTATATTAAAATGATGTTTTAAATTACCTAGTGTATACGTATACCTTCTGTTTACATGATATTCTAAATGAAATTAAATATAAAGTGTCCTGTAATTGCTCGCAGAAAGTCTTAATAGTTTCCAATCACAGGGGAAAAAGGAAAGTATACTTTAAAATGGGCAATATCACTGTTTATTACGAAGTTCTCATACCTGAAAGGCAGTTTTGTCATTAAATCCAAACACTTTCGACAACCTGGATAGCCGATGGCTTCTATTGAGCAGTGATGTGTTATGTACCGGCTTTGGAATGCAAATCCAATTTTAGACAATAATGCAAAGTCCCAGTATAATAAAAATTGTTTGTGGCATGTACCTGATTGTCTTTAGGGGGGCACCAAATATTCAAAGTCCCAAAGATGGTGAGTTGACTTCTTAGGTGTGATCGCTTTCATTACGGTGTACTTAACGAAAAACGAATACAATAAAAACGTTGTTTATCCCTACTATTTGGCAAATGATGCCTTAACACACTAAACTATGGTTTTAGCTGCAAACAGGAATAAAAGTAATATTGGACTTTTAGAAAATCAGCAAAAAATTCTGCTTTCTGAATTTCTGCTAGTTTTCTCAACCAGACTCTCTCTACTAACGCTTCTAGAAATCTCCGGAGCGCCAAAAACAAAAGAAAAAAAATAAAAGATTAACTACACCCTTCATGAAAGTGACAAAAGCGGAGTGTTTGATGCATTTCTAGGCACACTTGATTTTTTACAAAACCGGTTTTTGATGTGACAGGTGAATACTTTTAGCTTTTTTATTTAATATTTCTAAAAGAGACTACTCGACGGAAATAAAGGATTAATTTGTGGTGTGTTCATAAAATAACAAAACTGTAACAAGTGTCTCTACAAGTGTGAAAGTATGTATTTTTTATTATTTTGCTAAAATTAAAATAAAAATCTTGTTCTCGAAAGTTGCAAGTAAGTTTTTAATTTCATTGTCATTTTTGTGTTCAGCGCCCCAAAATTAACAAAAAATGCATTTTTCTTACACGATACAACAAATAAACTAAAATATGTTGCGTTGTGTAATCGCGACATTCTTGACATTTCCCTTATAACCCGGATCCAACTCCAACATATTTTTTTTATGGTCAAAACTAAAGTCAAATCTAAGAGAAAAAAGTGATGGCTATATTAAATAGGCTATCTATTACCATCTTAATCAAGGTTCAGAGTGCCTGTTAAGTGGTATAGAAGTTTTAATAAAGTATTATGAAATGTGTATCGAAATAGATGGAGAATATGTTGAAAATAATATCATTTTATATTTATTTCCACCATTATGTTTGGCTAAGAATTTCTCCACTATGTATATTGTTTTGAGGCATTAATTACGAAAATAAAAATGCAACTTATTCTAAATATTCCTTGGGTTTTCGTAGCCGATGGCTTTATCAAAGTTTTTCATATGTATTTTGGCCCCCCGGGCACATAATTTGTTATAAACAAAGGAAATTGTTAATAATTAAAAAAAATTGTTTTTTTTTGCAAAAATAAAAAATATTTTCGTGTTAATCGGCTGATTATAACCAAATAGTGTTTAGGATTGATTCAGACACATCCAAAAGTATATTGTGGATAATATTTCGAAAAATAATAAAACCATCTGAATGATAAATATTTGTTTCTATTTCTTATTTCAGAAATATAAACGGCCCCCCTGGTACAGTATTAAGCCGAATGAACTTTCCATTGATGCCAACCCATAATATTTCTGATTGATTTAAATATATTCGTCTGTTATTCTTGTAGATACACCTAAATAATTATATGTATGAGTCAGTATTTTGTTATTAACCACTATATAAAAAATATGAAAGGCAGAAACATGATCGTTTAAGATAAAAAAAAGTATTTAAATAAAATTTATACAATGACTTTGCAATCGAAGACAATGAAAGAAATTGGGTAACCAATAAATTTCAAATGCATCAGAATTGTTATTTATGGTGACTATTAAAGTTAATATTTGAACATGGAATTCACGTTGGCAGGTGTAAAAGAAAGTGTGGCCGTTCTACAACGGTGTCCTAAATTGTACAACCAGAAACTCTCTAAAAGGCCTACGCTTACTTGTTTTTTCCGTGTATTTATCGTTTAGCCCTAGGGATTTGCACGCTTAAGTGTAAACATTGGTTATGTATCCATTTAATAAATTTATAGACGTTATATGCAAATGGGTGATTATTTCGAAAGATGCATATTTATGATTCCTTGTTTCGATATTTTTTTTAACGGATTTGAAAAAAATAAATTAACAACTGTTTAAAATTACCTATTTAAAATCTTCCCTTCGAGATTTATCGGTGAGGTGTTACACCTGCCATTTTGATGTGTCACAGTCAAATATCTGATTAATAGGACATTTATTTACAGGCTGTCTATTTTAATTAACGATACTATTGCTACTTCTGAAACGATAGGAGGTTCTATTTTTAGGGTTGATTCAAACTATGTTTCTGATTTTTCTTTAAATTTTACAGTATACGACAAAATCTAAAGATCGGCAAAAAATAACTTCTGAAATAAATCGAAAACTATCACAGTAGTACATCATAGCCAAAAGAATTGCGCGCGATTCCATATTCTATCGTTCAACACTCCCCAACTTTATTTCTCAATTTTTAACGCTGAATATACTCTCTTACTACCGAGTCCTGCATGAATGAGGAAGCGATAATGCGGCAACACCGCTTATACTCCTAGGGTGCATTCCACTAGGCGCTCACAACGCCCAAAATATTCCTTTGGTCCTTCGAACATACCCCTGTAGAAGTAGCATAACGTCAGAACTAGGGCCCGGTTGTTTGAACGCTGAATAACGTAATAATATTTTTATTTATATTTGAAAAAGTGTTGATAAACACTAGATATTTAATTTCTTGGTACAGACATGCCGATTTTATGCTATCCTTTTCTAATTGCATTATTTAAACGAGTATCATCGGTACGTCCTTCGAACATACCCCTGGGTACGTCAATTCTGAAAACAAAGTATGAATATATGGTTGCCTAAATTTTTATTATTGTTATTTTCAATATGTAAACAATCTAACAATATTTACCGATAAAAATAAGTTTTTAAATCCTCTTTTTGTTAATATTAATTGTAAACTTCGCATTGATAGTAATTTCTAACACTTAAAAACACCGAAAAAAGTCACGACAAGCAATTAAACTGAAAGACAAGATAAGTTTGATGTTTATGTCTGTCAAACATCAAAAAAGCGTCTCCCCCACCGACCATAAACAGCCTTCAGAAAAATCTATTGTTGTTTAAATCTAGAGTATGATGGAAGCTTTGGTCGTTCCACATGACGATTACGGTCGTCCCAGTCGCGGCGAAAACGTCATTAATGACGTCATTCTCGCTCACGCCGAGCTCACAACGACCCATCTGAAAAGGTGGGTCAAAGTGGACGTTGAGAATTTTGGCGCGGTTTTTTAAATTTAAAGACAATTGAATGTAAGAGTTTCCAAATTACAGTGTAACATATGAGAAAAAATATATAAGTATAATTTAGTTTAGATTCAAAATACACTGAATTACATGGCGTAGTCCAATCCACAAAAGGTGTTACTGAAAAATGAATTTATAAAAGTGTAGTAATTATATACAAGTACATTTATAGAATGTAGTAATTATATAAAATTTACCCTAAAAATGACTTTTGAATTCTTTATCTGAATAACGATTAATAACATTCTCATAATCAATAATACGTGGCCTTTTTCGCTTTTCCCGATTTTGTAAAACTGCATTCCATTCTTCATTTGAACTAGATGAAGTACTTTCTGAAGCATTATTACGATCCACCAACAAATATCCAACTGTCGCCACAAAAGATATTTTGATTATTTTTCAACGTAAATTACTTAAAGACTCCACTAAAATAAAATAAGGGAAACTAAATAGTATTTTTCTTTAATATAAAGCAAGTTAACCAATAATTATAACCAATTATTGAAATTAAAGCTTAAAAATTATAACATAACCTGATTTGTTTTCAAATCCGCCATTTGTAATATTTAACTCAACGCCCACAATCCCATTCCACTTGAGTTTATAATTAGAATGCTCACAAGCTAGTGGAACGGAAAAAACTGCGATCATGAGCGTGATTGTTGTGAGTGCTTAGTGGAACGCACCCCTAGTAGACCGAACACGTCCGCAGGGTTGCCACACCTCGCAATATTGAGGGAGATCGCTCCTTTTTTTCTGATTTACTCTCTCACTCCTCCTTGTGAAATCTCGCTCCTTTTAATATTTTTTGTCAAGGCTAGAGGAAAAGCCATTTCTGTATTATTTGTGTTATTCTTGTCAGATTTACAAGCCAGACGGCTTCGCACTCCCTCCAGGGACTATTCACTCATACCAGGCATACAAAGACACCAAAAGTATGAAGCTCTGTGGGGACCCTTTCCATGTTATCGGGTCCTAGGTGGCGTGGTCTGCTGTATTTCCCATGAACTTTCAGACGGTTCGCGCGGTTGCTAGGAGAGTTGCCTTCTGCATCGGTTTATACAGATGCTCACTAAGGCCCAGTCCCTTGATGTTCTGCAGGAGGTTCTTTGGAATCACTCCAGTTGTTGACAGTATTATAGGAATCGTGTGGACGCTGTTCATTGCCGACTGTCTGCGGATTTGCACCTCCAGATCTCTGTATTTGGCGATCTGGAGGTGTTATTCTTTATGATTGTTATTTGTTTTGTTGACTTTATCGATAACCTTATTCTCTCGGCTGAAAATAAAAAGATTTGTGAAATCATAGGGCGTTGCTAAACTAAAAAACACCTCTTCAAATTGAATCTGGTAAAGGACCCCTATTGTGAGTGTGGTTTAGTGATTTTTTTTTTGAATGCCCTATCAATCACATTCCTAACTACGATCCTTATTCAAAATTATTCGTTGCAAAAATTGCAACTCAAATCTCGATATTCTTCACTTTAAATAACTCAACTACAGAAACAGTAAATGTCTTGATGCAATTCTTGTGTTATAATCAAATTAAATTATAATACTTTCTACTTGTTCAACTATATCTTTCACCTTTAATTCAAATTCTATTTCGTAAAATTGTTTTTTTCAGAACTTTCTTGATATTCCAGCTACTAACTCTTATATTTGCATACTAGCACAACCTCATTAGTCTGAGTTCTGTAATGCTCTTAGCAAGAGGCCAAGTTGGAGGCCCTGATATTGTTTAGAGCCAGTCTACAGTCGGGTCTCTACCAAACTGAGCTGGCGAATTTTCCCGAAGCAAAGCTATAAACTAACTGAAAGAAGAAGACGATGTGTGAAATTATAAATTACAAGCACGGTAGGAAGATGGAACTTGACATTCATTTAAATGCCAATAAGGTACAGTTAGATTAAAAAGGTATAGTTGACAAGTTTAATAAATTTTTCAGTTCAGCGTGCTTTCAGTTGTGTAGTTAATTTGATAAAGATATTGATTTCTATTATATTAATTTTCATTTACCACTCTCTAATAAATTATTTTCTGAATCTCCACTAATCTCCAACTTGTGAAGGTGAAACAATAAGATTAATTGCAAAATTAAAAACTTCTAACTCTTATTGATTTGATGATATCTCAAGTCAGATTAAAGAGGTTAAAAACTATATTGCTTCGCCCCTTACTTATTCAAATAATTTATCTCTTGAACGTAGCATTTTTGCTAATAAATTAAAATTTTCTGCTATTAAACTCTCAAGAAAAATGATTCTTCTGTGAAAATTTTCTAAACTTTGTAAAAGTATTATGTGTAATAGGTTAAATAGTTTTCTTTGCAAGCATATTGTTTTACATTACATTAGAACAAAGAGTTTGACTGCATTGACCATTCAATTTTCTTACGAAAGTTGATCGTCTGAGTTTTCGTAACCCTTCTTTGAATTGGTTCTCATCCTGTTTAAAAGATAGACCTCTAAATTTCGTTATTAACTCTAGTTCTAGTTCTAGTCTACTCTGACGTTGCTGGTTTTCGGATGGGAGATTCGTGTTGGAACAACTACTGTATATAGTTTAAGTAAACGATATTTTGCTGACTTGTCTAATTGTAATATGTTGTTGACATTCTACGTTGATGATACAAATATTCCTTTAGATATAGACCCAATGATATCCACTACTTTTTTTTTATGAGATGATGAGAGAAAACAAACTAAACTTAAATGCAGAAAAAACTTCACGTAAAATTTTTTGGAGTTCAAGACAAAAGCATATTGTTGATTTTAAAAAATAGAAAAAACTGTTAAAAACTGCTTATTATTTGCTAAGATACTGTACATAAATCAGCATTTGGCCTGGTGTGCTCATATTGACTACTTATCTAAACAGCTAATATCATTGTGCAGTGGTCGTCATTCCTTATCTAAATAATGTGGCAAATCGATGCTTAAGACACTTTATTCCGCTCCATTTTACTCCACACTGAAATATGGAATAATGCATTAGAGTTTGTCTAAAGATTTTCAACGAGTTCTTGTGATTCAAAAATATGCTCTATACATTCTTGTCAGTCTCAGGTGGGGTAAACCCTAATATATCATCTGACCTTATTTTCTGACTTTTCGTTTCCATATTCATAATATGGAATATTTTTTAAAGACGGTACTGGTATTTTTAAATTAAAAAAAAAATCATTTATATTTTACTGAGTTATTATCTTTTAATATGCCTAAAAAATTTTGTCTATTTGAAAAAGGTTTGTTGTAATAACTTCCAAAAGCCCAACACAAACATTAATAATAAAACCTAAAACATGAAAAGGCTCTATTTCATTAAAACAAAAGTTGTTTTTATTCTACAAAAAATAAACTATTCAAAAAAATGCGATATAAATATGAAGTTTAAACCTGTATAATCTTTAACTTTAAGATTCAAATTATCGACATTTATATTTATTTATTTTTTAATAATTGTCGGTGTCATTTTTTCAGATTTTTCTGATGTAACTCCATAATGAAAAATACATGGAAAGGGAATCATTAAAAATAATAACAGAATGAACAGATTTTTTATTCTTTTTAAATTTAAATATTAAAACCAAACAAGATCAAAATCGGGCATTTACTTTAAAAAACGCAGGTTGGTACTAAAGAAAATTCAAAGCCTTACAAAAGAAGTTAAATAATACATTATTATATTTCGAAAGAAAAATGTTTTTGAGATATGACATAAAAAATCCAGGCTCGTATTTAGGAAAAAAAAAGTAGCGAATAGCGTAATTTTATAAGAAAAAATTTTATGTTTAAATTATTTTTCCAACTTTAATATTTTTTTGATTTATTGAACATATATATATATATATATATATATATATATATATATATATATATATATATACCGGGTGTCAACCAATCTATTAGACAAGTCATAATTTCTAGAGTATTATGTGTATCAAAATAAGAATTGGTACAGGTAAATGGTATGTGAAGGGGAGAGTTTTCGCATATTTTCCACTTTCCGATCACTTCCGGTTTCACCGGAAATGGTCCCGGTTTTGAATTTTTAAATAGAACACCCTGTATATTTTAACATTTTTGGATTTCTGAGACAATTCTAGATCAGAATGTGACATTTACGTCTACTTCATTTTTTTAGAGCTACTTTTAAAATTGCATCTAGGTGGCCATGATCGGACGCAAACTAATCTAAGGGTCTTAGGTGATGTCAAAAAAATACAATCGCAAAGTTTTAGTTACTAAGACTAAGACAAGTTGACAAAATTACGTTTTCATTTCTAACTATTAATTTTCAAATGGCGACCCCTTTTTGACAACTACTTTTCGAAAAAAGCATTCTTTGACGAATCTAACGGTACTAACTTATTTGCGATTGGATTAGACATGAGAACAAAAATTAAATATTATTAATATTAATAACATATCCACTTTTTCACTTTGAATATACATTATTTTAACGAAAATTTAAACTAAACTTAACGAAAATTAAGACACTTTTACGTCTGTTCTTAGAGCGTATGTCACTGTCATTATCTACTTAAGTGAGTGCTTTGTTTTCCAAAGAAGACTTGATAAAAACAGTTGCAAATTATTATGCATCATGGCTGTCTATGGCGCACTTGTCATAAGTAAATAAATTATCCAGTATTTTGCTTAATCATTTTTAATTTCTGTTCTTATGTCTAATCCAATCGCAAATAAATTAGTACCGTTAGATTCGTCAAAGAATGCTTTTTTCGAAAAGTAGTTGTCAAAAAGGGGTCGCCATTTGAAAATTAATAGTTAGAAATGAAAACGTAATTTTGTCAACTTGTCTTATTCCTGTCTTTCATACTAGTAACTAAAACTTTGCGATTGTATTTTTTTAACATCACCTAAGGCCCTTAGATTAGTTTGCGTCCGATCATGGCCACCTAGATGCAATTTTAAAAGTGGCTCTAAAAAAATGAAGTAGACGTAAAAAGTTTTTAAAATGTCACATTCTGATCTAGAATTGTCTCAGAAATCCAAAAATGTTAAAATATACAGGATGTTCTATTTAAAAATTCAAAACCGGGACCATTTCCGGTGAAACCGGAAGTGATCGGAAAGTGGAAATAATGCGAAAACTCTCCTCTTCACATACCATTTACCAGTACCAGTTCTCATTTTGATACACATAATACTCTAGAAATTATGACTTGTCTAATAGATACGTTGACACCGGGTATATATATATATATATATATATATATATATAAATATATATATATATATATATATATATATATATATATATATATATATATATATTATTAATTTAACCGACGTCGTATACAGCAATACTATCACTTTTTAAACTAGATACCCTGCATGCACTGGATAAGGCAAAAAAATAAATAATTTAATAATTACATAAAAACGAATATAGCAATAATGTCAGGTTTTTACAATTTGCATTATTTAGTTTTGAACAATTCGCTAAAAGTTATTTAATAGTAAACAAGTTATGTCTAAATTATTTTTATGGTATATTTGTCACATACATTTTGGACAGTGCAAAAATTATCAACTTATTTAATATAGGTTCTTATTATGTTCATATTCAAGTATAAATTTATGACACTTGGTGGAATTACCCAAAGATTTCATATTATTTTTGGTGACCTTATTTCATATGCAGAAAATATAAGTTGTAAATGGACAATTTTAAGCGTGGGTATTTTAATGTTTTGGTCAAAACTAGTATAATATTAAGGAGCTTTCATTTGCTGTAAATTAGCAAGTGAAAAAAAATAGAGTTTCTACTTTTCTTTGAAACGAAGAAATTTAAGTATTTAGAACATTATTTGTTTGTTCTTACTATTTAATATTAATTTTATTCAAATAATTGACAAGAAGCTTAATCGTTGTAAAAAAATGTCAATATGTTTATTCTAGAATAAATTATTTCTGTTAACTTGGGGTTAAAAATCCCCTGGTAATAGTAGTAAATATACAATATACGAAATTAATTAGGTTTTAAATTATTATTTAATTGATTAAAATAACTAAATGAAATCTAACAATCATCTACTAGTACACAATTACGCAACGCAAGAATAATTTATGTCAAAAAATTTCCACATCGAAATTTACTAGATCAAAAAATATTTGAAAAAGTTTTATCGAAATTTAAGAGAAATAAAAAGATATGAAATGTACTTAAAACTTAACCAAAAATAAAAATTTACTTTTGATAAAATTCTGGAAATAATTGTCCCAAAATTGTGCAAAATAATTAAGTACATCTTTTTTCCGATTAGTTAAGCATATATCCAAAATAGGGGCCTCGTACTCCAATAAACTTTCTTTTTCTGTGGATTTTTTCTCGTTCTAAGGTATCTGTGGGTAATAAGGCCTAAGAAAAATGAAATAAAAACAACAAATATTCATTCGAATCAACATATTTCAATTTCAATCAATCATAAAAGTCAGTTACTATAGAATATAAACAAAAATTGTCAATTTTTGCCATAAAGAAAAATAAAATTAAACATTTTTAAAAACATTGTCAGTAGGCCTTAGTAGGATAATAAGGCCTCGGACTTAATTAATTAAATAATAAAAATACATATGGTATATTTGGTAAACGAGATCAATAATCGTTTGAATGCATTATTAACACCTTAAATCCTTAAAAATAAATGAACTAGCACGTTTAATAGCCATCAGATCATTCAAAATCATCAGTATCTTCCATTGATAAATCGAGTACTTCTCATGGTACCACTTGCCACATTTAGTGCATTACCTCATATCTGTCATCTTGTCCTCCTCACCGCCAGAACAGTACCAACTCTCTTACTTCGTGAAGTGCTAATGCTAGCTTTGGTTGAGCTATTCTTTAATTATTTCTTGCTTTCAATGTTTTTGTCAAACAGATCTTTGGTGACTAGAGTTCCTCTGTAACTTATGGCTTCTCTTCTAATTCTTTTTCAGTAACTTCAACCGGCGTAGACATGAATTGATGAAATTATGTTCTTTTTAGTTTAGCAAGTAGCACATTGTCTTCATCATCATCTGAACTAGAACTGCTGTAAACGATGCGGTAAGCTTTTCTAGACAGCCTGTTTGGAGTTTCTTGAATAATTTTTTGGTACAGATGGTGATGATGATTTTTCGGGCGTCACTGACTTGATTTGATTATTCATCTTATTGTGGAACTTTTTTGTCTCTTAAGCTTTTTTCTAAAAGTCAATAGTTTTTCCACAAAAAAAAATAAAGCATGTTCAGATTCATCTTCAATTAAGCTCTGTAGGGGTAGTTTATTAAGTGACAAAAAGGCTGTTGTCAAATAAGTTTAAGCCTAATTTGTCATTCTGTTTTTTTTTTGTTGTAATGTGTTATAATTTCTGTCGATAAGTGTGCTTGATTTTATGTACTCTTAATGTAAAGTAAGTAAAAAAAAAATAGTAAAGGTGGCAGAATTTACAAATGTTGAGATGTCAGATATGCATTTTGTTCATAGTCGAGCTAACAGAAATGCTTTAGAAGCTGAACTAATTTATAATGAATTATATCCACAACGTAGGTTACCTCAACATAACATATTTGCTCGTCTTCCCATCAGCGTTTACGAGAAAATGGTACATTTCTAAAACGAACTTGTGATTGTGGACGTCCTCGGGAGATAAGAATCGTAGCGCCAGAAAAAGCTGTTTGTAATTTAATAGAAGAATCTCCTAAAACAAGTACAAGAAAATTTGCCATTATATTAAATCTAAGCAATTCCACAGTATTCGGAATTTTGAAAGAACACCGATTTTATCCCTACCATATACAGCGAGTTCAGGCGCTTTTACCTAGAGACTTTTTATCGCGTATAGTTTTTTTGGCAATGGTTATTTCAAATAATCGCTCAATCTCCCTTTTTTTTATATCTTGTATTTTGTTTATTGGTGAGGCAGACTTTTTAAGGGAATCCATAAGAAATTTTCATAATAATCACATTTGGGCTTAAGAAAATTCGCATGCACTTTTCGAAGCCAATTATTAACACCAGTTTAAATTAAATGTATGAAATGATGTCATAGGTGATTACTTAAGCACATTCCAGTATCAATGTACGCTGTCACTCAGATGCAGTGTATATAAATCTTTGGATAGGTCAAGAAGGCATTCAACACTGGCCTGCCCGATATCCGGATCTAAATACTTTGGACTTTTGCATCTGGGATCGTAAAAAGTGTTATGTGTTCCACATTTGACTTAATTATTTTTAAAAACAAATGATATAAATTTAAAAAATAATAATAAATTTTAACACTCTGTATCTTAAAAACTAAGTATTACCGGACATATGTTTATAAAAACTTTTATGCTTAAAACTAGCTCAAGAAAAACTCTTTTCCGCACTCATTTGAAAACACCCTGTATATATATATATATATATATATATATATATATATATATATATATATATACATAAAAGGTCAACTTTGACCTTCAAGAGCAACCACAGTACATGCCAAATGAGATTTTGTTGACATGTCTGCCAGTTTTTACACCAAACAGAGACCTTCAAAGTAAAATACATTGTTTGTGTAAGTTAAGAAATATTTTTCTGAATTTTAACTAAGTTGCCTATAAATCAGAAAAGTAAAATATTGACAGCAAGGAAATATAAATAAATGGGAATGATTTAAGCTGTACATTTCTAGTTCATAAAATATGGAAAACAAGTGCCAAGTGTTACAATAGAAAGGAAAACTGATAATGAAATATGGTAATCTAAAAAGCGTGATCTCATTTTCAATAATTCTCTCGGTACGGAATTTTTAAAAATTCATGATTTATACAAAATTAATTCACGACTGTATTGCCAATATGGTAGTTTCTACAATACTTCGTATTAACAATTAATTATATTCATAATTTTTAAATTTAAAATGCTAAGTATTTTATTTTGAATAATTGCATAAGAATTGATATCTAGTAATGAACGGGAGAAGACATCTATTAAATGTCTAGGAGTTACGGTTAAAATAATCACACCAAAAATATTAGATATTGTAAAGAACAAGTTCTTATCTAAAATGTTATCTGTAGGAAGTGGTAAGATCTATAATTGATCAAGTTCTTTCAGAACTTTGCTTAAATTGATTGAATGTGCCATAATAATTTTGATACTGGCCACATTCAACTAATTTCAATATTTGATCGACTTTTCTAGGCAACTAGGTTTTTCTAGAAAAAAAAACTGACTGCGCCACTGAACTCTACTTATAAAAAATCAGTTTTTACCTTTTTGATAAATGAACGCAAAACGGAAAGACGAGAGAGATGTGCTTAAAAAAACAAGATTTTTAAAATTATCCTGTAGATTAAAAGCCAAGAGAGCCATGGCAAATTTAACACCGGGATCTATCGTTTTGTTAAAAAGTAGGACACTAAAGTGAAAACCGCAACATTCAATCTTTTATAATAACTCCAATACCCCCTAAAAGTGTTCGAAAATGGAACACCTCGTACAATTAAAAAAGTCAGCATAGCTCCCCCAATCAAAAACATCACACATTAAATAGAGAAGGGGATGTTTTAATATATTTTTTCGCGGAGTAGATAAATAAAAAGTATGACAATTGCGAGAGCCGAAACGTGGTGGGGAAAATTTATTTTGGAAATGGTGTTGGGACAATCAATAAAGTCATTAAAAACTTTGAAAAGGGTTTTAAGCAAGAACTAATCCCGTTGATCTTTCACATGAGAGAAATTGAATATTTTAAACATTTCATATGGGAAACCTTGAGGTGAGTAAGTACTATATTCTTTAAAGGTAATATATTTTAAAAATTTCCGCTGGACCCTTTTTAAGTTATCAATATAAGTATTGTAACCAGGAATCTAGACGATAGACGCATAGTCTTATTTAGAACGTACATAAAAATTGTAAAGGGAAACAACAGGAAAAATTCTATTAAACCCTAGTACAACGCAAGATAACGCCATACATTTTAAAAACCTTAGAAACAATTATATTAATATGAACAAAGAAGGAGAGTCTGGCTTCAAAAACCACATCTAAATCTCTCGAAATTCATAAGCGTGAGGTACCAAACAATTATTTAGTAAATAATGATACGAATTTGATGAAGATTGATGTTGAGTTTCAAATTATTAAACATACACCAT
This sequence comes from Diaprepes abbreviatus, assembly GCA_034092305.1. NCBI lineage: Eukaryota > Metazoa > Arthropoda > Insecta > Coleoptera > Curculionidae > Diaprepes > Diaprepes abbreviatus. The sequence continues at coordinate 1,683,075 of JASJET010000175.1, forward strand.
TCTGTAACTAAATCAAGGTTCGATTGAAGCTCGATACATTTATCAACATTTTTTACTACTTTATATATTTTAAGATTATCAGCATATAATAAAAAAATTACCCAAGTTCGGACTCAATATTATTAATGAAAATGTTGAAAAGCAGGGGTCTCAGAACAGATCCCTGTGGTACACCAGATGTGGCAATATATTCTGCAGATCAAGATTCATAAACTTCAACATATTGAGAGCCATTACTGAGATAAGCATTAAGCAAAACAACCATTGAATTCGAAAATCCAAAATGGGATAATTTTCGAAGTAGAAGACTGTGATCAAGACGATCAAGAGCTTTGGTAAAATTCAAATATATTACAACCACTTGTAAGCTGTTATCTATATCCTCTTTAACAAGATGGCGGATCACCACACAGAACCGTTCCAACCGTTACCAACTTCTCACAAGCAACATTTTATGACAATTGGATTGCCAACAATGGACATTTTGTGTGGCCTCCTTGTTCTCCTGATTTGGCTGTCTTAGATTATTTTATATGAAGAATGATAAAAATTATCGTTTATTGTAATCTAGTGACAACCATGGAGGACTGTATGGTAAGGATAAGGGATGCGCTCGAAAGTTTATCTCCAGATTCAATTAGAGCCGTCATCGTGACGTACTAACTCGGAGATGCGAAAAATGTTTGGAACTTCAAGGTGTAAAATTTAAACAGTTATTAAAATAAGTTGTGTAGGTAAGGCGTTTAGCATCTTTATAATACAAATATGTTAAATTGCCAATATTTCAAAAACTGCACATTTCTGGAATAAACAATCTTATATGAAGTAAACCTTATTTTTAATACTAAATAAGACAACATTATAAAAAGAGGGGGTTTATGGTAATCTAGTAATAACGATGAGGGACTGTATGGCAAGGATAAGGGAAGCGTTCGAAAGTTTATCTCCAGATTTAGTTAAAGTTGCCACCCATGACGAACTAACTCGGAGATGCGAAAAATGATTGGAAGTTCGGGGTAGAAAGTTTGAACATTTATTAAAATAAGTTGTTTCCCTGTGTGGGTAGCCCTTTAGCATTTACAGAATAAAAAAATGTTAAATTGCCAATATTTCAAAAACTTCAAATTTTTGAAATAGGCAACTTTTATTTTTAATGCTAAATAAGATAACATTGACTTTTAACGATTTTTTTCAAGTTAATATTTAATGTTAGTTTTTGATCACCCTGCATCCATTTATTATCAAAATATCAACACAGTTCACTGAAGTAGATCTTCCAGAAGAAAACCAACCCCAATTAAAAAATAAAGACTTTCATATGGGATTAATTGATAGTTATGTTTAGGCCTACAAATGCCATTTTTGACATAAAATTTAAAATATGGCAAAAACAGTTAGACTTAGGTATATGATATTGCGCATATAGGGTGTTCCATTTAAAACAAGAAAGATGGCATCAACTTCCGGTATAACCGAATTGCCCCCATCGACACTACATGTTTACCAAACTTCAAGTTTATAGGTTTATTGGAATTGATTTATGGTCGAGTCCGTAGGTAGAGAACATGCCTTTTTATGAAGTTAATTGAGGAAGGGATGAGATCCCCTCTGGGATGTAAAGGGGGGAATGAAAGAAGATTACTCTATTTGCTTGCCATTGCAATTTTTGTCAAAATTTATAACCTATATTTCTAGCTTAAAAAAATCGGTTTCAGCAACTTTGGACGACGCTTGGGGCAAACAGATGGAGGAATTCTTTCTTCCCCCTTTACATCGCAGGATAGGTGATATCCATTCCAGAATTAGGTCCTGCTTTTTTTATCTATTGATTGGAGTACTATAATTTTTTATGATTTTTTTGACAGTGAGTGCAGCTACGGAATTATCTATTTCCAAACTTAAAAATATCTTGGAAACTAAAATAGATACATACTTAAAAAGTTATAAATGACCTGTGTTTTCACCATAAAGAAAATCTGATATTTTCTACATCCCCGATCAATCCGGAAGGTTTATACCCAGAATAGTAAACAGGTTGCCAAACTTGATCAAAGTAACCGACTTGTTCACCTAGAGCAAATAAAACAGGCGACACAATAAATCTTAAGGCTGCGTTGTAAGAGCTCCTCAACTCTGGCGTGCTATGTCACGTAATCAATCAATGAATGAGTTAGTCACAGTCAGATTGGGAAGATACTCAAATAGGAGTAAAGCGATTCACTAAAGGGTTTACGATAATGTAGATTTGAACTTGACAATGCAATATTGTGCATCTTGGTGGTAATTAATTCATCTACATGTAATATTTTTTATATTATCAGATACAGCCAAAATCTCAGTTTAGTTAAAAAATGAAAATTACAGCGAATATATTTAATTGATTCATTTACATCTGGGATGTTCAAATAGTAAAGGCAATAACTAAAACGGTTTCTTAATCTAATAGGTCTGCTTGTTTGCCAGTGGGTACAGTTATATCTTATATTATAAAAGTGATAAAATATTACTTCGCGCAAGACCCTATTATACGATTGCGAACTGTTCTCTAAATTTAAAAGGCAGTAGCAATACCAAAAACATGTTTGCGGACTCACGGTAAACTTTGTGGAAGGTTAGAAGGTTTGCCAATGTTTAGTCGTGACTATTAAATATTTATATGTGTAAAAGGTATCCTAGAATGTAAAATACATTCGTTTGCTGAGAGCCATACTGCGGTGTTATTGCAAGATGTATATACAAAATATTTGAAGTACTCTAAAGATTAATTTCCTAAGTAAAAAGTCATAGTAATGATGTCGTTATAAAAAACCACAAAATGGAAAATTATGGAAACCTGAACGCATTTATATAGAATTACTAAAAAGTGGAACAACAAAACTTCTTAACATGCTTACATGGATATTTAATAAAGGTCTCAGTAGTTAAAAATTCCCTACAAAATGGAAAGAAAGCCAGATTATTTCAATCCACAAAAAAGGAATGAGGAAAATTGCTAGAATTACAGAGCTATGAGTCTACTATATGGAAAAATACTTTTAATAATTTAGTGAATTCTAGATACTTTTCATTGGATGGGTAGAAACGGACGTGATTTATCTTTACCAAAATCTTCTGACCTAAATCAGTTAAATTTCTTCTTTTGAAGGAATCTTGGAAGTACTCGTCTATTCAACGCCACTACATACTAAGGAAGAGTTGCAATCTTTGAAGGAATCCTGAAATGCTGTTTCGAGTACAGCGAAAAAAATGTGCAGGATACGAAAGTGTATTAGTGTCTTAAGTAGTGATTTCCAAGATTAAAAAGGAATTTTTATTGGCTGTTAAAGTTTTGGCTACACTTAATATTTTTTTGTATCTCTTAAGTTACAATCAACCGTTCTAAATGTTCTTTGATCCGGAAAATTTCGATTTGGAAATTCCTGGAGATTTTTCTTGCCTGTAGAGAATTGCATAACACTTGTCGATAAATTAAATACATGTTACATGTTGGCGTTTTTTCGAGACAGAAATACATGTCATTAGGAAATGTATTCAATTCAACAAAGAGAAAAACTATCATAGCCTAGATATTATCATCATGTCAGATCGTCAAGCAGCCATCATTGCGCTGAGCTCTCAAGTTAGCTCCAAGATGGTCTGGGAATGCCTAGAGTAATTAAATGATTTCAGTAAGAATAATAAAGTCACCCTCATCCTTCATGTGGGTATCGGGACTCACCGGGATAGAGGGGAATGAAATAGTAAACAGGCTCGTGAAGAAAGGGTCTAAGACACCATTTCTGGGACCAGAGCCTGTCTGTGGAATCAGTAGCAGCGTAATAATGGAAGAACTAAAAATAGAAGAAGAGCAGGAGATCCAATTGTTGGACGGAACTGCAAGGATTGAGACACCCGAAGATACTTCTTGGTAACTACGACAAGAAGAGATTCAAATAATGCATAAGCCTAAGTAAAAACCAACTCAGAGTTTTGGTAGGGGTCCTGACGGGGTATTGCCACCTGAAGTGACACCTCAAGAAACTCGGACTGTTAGAAGGAGAAGAATGCAGATTCTGTGAGGAGGAGGACGAAACCACTATTCATATAATTTCAGAGTGTAGCGCTTTAGAAACCTCAAGGATACTGTTTTTGGGAACACACCAAATCGAAGGAAGAGGGCTACCCACCTTGAAGCCGTCCAACATCCCAAGGTTCCTCAGGGAAATAAGACTAGAGGACCTGCTCTAGTCGATGAGGTAACTCTTACGACTTGGCTGCAGTAAGGCGGCACAATAGATCTAACAGGTCGCAGTGTACAGACCCTAGTTCTGCGCATACATTTTTGCATTACTCTTAATTATTAAGTCCATTAGTTGCTAACAGTGGCGTAACTAAGAGTATGTACGCCCCCCTCTTCAATCAGATTTCTGGATGCGCCTACTGTTTTGCACCCTTGATCCTCCGTTTTTAAACTTTGGTCACCCATTTCAAAAAATAAAACGTGTGTGGTTTTGGTACCGCGGGGTCGTTATTTACGCCACTGATTTCTAATAACATTTAGAATTTATTAAGTAATTATGTAGCAGTAGATGATTATTACATTTCGTTTAGTTTTAGTAATTTAATGAATTTACAATCATATAAGGTTTTTGGTTGCAAAGCCTGATTTCTTCCTAAAATAGTAACAAATGATGAGACTTAGCTACATCATTAGAATTCAGAAACATAATTAGGGTTCCAGAAACGAGTCCTTAAGGGTTCTCCCAAAAAAAAGGCCCTCGTAGAATATTCAGTTGAAGCTCATATCACATAACATTTTTTCCTGCTTAAAAAAATATTAGTACGCATTTCGACCTCAAAGCCAGGAGGGTGGTACTTCAATAATAATTTGCAAAATATGTTAAACGGGAATAAAAATTACAGTATAGGTACGATTGTTGTACAAACCAAAGTTTAAATTACTATTAGCAGCTTCTGAAAATAATAACAATGAGTTTAAATAAAACTAGAAATGTTGCTGATAATGACATTATTGATTTATCTATTACGTATCCCAGGAGCATATGATCATAATAATACTTTGGAATTGATGAATTTGTACGCAACGTATATTTACATTCTTTGTATCAAAATAAAAATATGCTTTCTGACGCATCAATTTATCTGACCGAGAACGTTATAAAATGTACAAAAAAAAACAATGGAAAATGATTACTCATGACTACTGATATTGCATGAAACTGAAACAATGTCCAGACCTTCAGTCAGACATCTTCTAGGCTTTACGAAATATATCTTTGTTGTCGCTAGATTTTTCAGATCAAAATTTAAAAAAAATGCATTAGTAATGTTTTTGGGAAATGTTATATTGTTTTAACTATGCTAATTTAGAGCCTACTATCAAAACGGTCGTATCAGTATATATGTTTGGTTATAGAATATTGATAGAAATATGAAAAAAAGGAGGTTCATCAAAAATTACTATAATTTTTAATTAACTAAATACTAATGAAGTACGAGATATATTATTTATTGACATGAATTTTTAATTAAATGAATGAATGAATAAATAAAAAGTGATAATACTTGATCTTTATTGCTTAAGTGTCAATGAGCCATTTACATCCCACCATGACTAGAAGTCATTCGAGACCGATCGTCTTGGCAAATCCAAGCAGCATTGTTAACTCAAGTTGTTTCACGGCTTCAAGTGATAATCTTAAATCTCCGAAATGTCTCTGCCTTAGTTCGTTGAGTGCTAGTCAAGAGTTTCTTTCTCCTCGTAGGTAACACTGTTCGATCAGTAATTTCAGCACGATTTAAAGTTTCTTCCACTCGATTGAGAAGCTTACTAATAAGTCGCATGCTAGGCCCAATTATATGTTCCTTGACAGACCTCATTCCAGAGGTCGCCCTCTAGATTTCCATAAATTTACTTTTCAGCAATAATTTTAATCATCTCTTACAAACAATAATTGAAACAAGTAGAACTGGTTGGGGATGCCATCTTTGTCACACGATCTGTTTCCTTGTATATCCGAGTGACTATCGAGTCTTATCGTGTAGCTATTGTTTGTCAAACGATCTGGAACATCCTTGCATTCAGAGTACAAGTATTGAAAAGTGGCCTATATGCTATTCTTCTTTCAGACAGAGAAAAAGGAAAGAATATATAGAAACAGTTTATTTCTGCAAACATAAACCTGGTCCTCTCTGCATAAGCGTTTTAACCACCTTCCTGCCTCGTCAGTGGAGCTGTATCAAACCGAGTGCAACACGGAGCAGGAAACAACTGCTATATAAGTTCGGAGGCATGCCAGCAAGATATTAAAAACCTGACGACTTCGAAATACCCTTCAAAGTAAACCTAATAATATTTTATGCATGTTTTCTAAATTATATACATTCTTCGAAGTTATTAACTTTGGAATTGCAGAATTATGTAATTTTTCTCTTCTCTAATCACAAAGTTAACATATGGACTGCTCATGTACATAATTTTTGACCTCCTCTACCCCGTTGCCTGCCATTAAGTGACAATATTTGTATGGCAGCATTGCATTCTGCGCTAGTTTCTTATATTGGCGTGAATGTGTAATTTTAAATAATTAGCTTGGACAATAAATATCTCTTTCTACAGTATATCTAAAACACAATTGGTCTTTCTTGTTTTAGGTGACAGAAAGCAATTTTTTACTGTGTAAATATTGGAAATAAAATTTTTCAGCACGGAATGTGGATTCTTATGAAGAGAAGAGAAGAGAATACTTTTTCTATAATTACCAAGTTTATATATTTCATCTTTTACTATAAAATTGCGATTTATCCCAATAGAAATAATGTGAAATATGCCTCAGAAATGAATCAAGACTAGTTTTTTTTTTAAGTTATCCGTTTTTAAAAAGATCTTGAAAAGCAGTAGGCATTTCTATATAGCAATGGAATAATCTGCATCACTTCTTTGAACGCAAAGTGTATGAAATTAATAATAACAAACTATTAACGCACTTATTGTCACAAATTTTATATCATGGATTGAAAACTATGTATATTGTTTATTGCAAGGTTTTGAAATGTCCATATAATCTACTGGAAAATAATAGAGTTTCATCATTTAAACTGACTTTATTAGGTCTTCTGTAAAATTATTTTCTTCTCGATACTTTTGGGATGCCGATGCATTAGGTATTTATATAGAGTTAACCACACTCATAATAATAATTATGACATTCAGATTTACTTTATGATAACCCAGCCTTAATTTAAAAGAAGTATAATAATACCACGCCCTAAATCATGGTTTTGATTTAAAATGGCATTTCAACTCCAAAGTGGATAAAAAAGTGATATTGCAGTTTATATTTAAATGCTAATCTATCTAAACAAAACAACATATATTAAGACAATTTAAGTATAAAAAGGATTTTAAATTTAGGAATAGGATTCTTACATTAATATAATCATATTTTTAATCTATATCATTTTTTTTATTATTTACTCTTAAATTAAGTATTATTTACAACCTCGAGACTTCATGTGCGATCACTTACATCATCATATATATATATATATATATATATATATATATATATATATATATATATATATATATATATATATTTGAAAAAGTTGTTTTATTCTCCTTACGACCGTTAAGAAAGGGGACAGACAGTATATTCTCTGCGAATTCCACTCTGGTTCACTCTCCATACTAGTTTCGACCACCTAATGGTCTCATCAGTGGAGCTGTAACGAACCGAGAGTAAGGAGAATAAAACAACTTTTTCAAATATATAGACCGTGAATTTGTTTATTTTTAATATATATATATATATATATATATATATATATATATATATATATATATATATATATATGATTCCCGATTGTTAGTAACTTTTAGTTTTGCACTAGCTTAAGCTTTCAATGATAATGAAATAAATTATAACGTCGTACGAACAAGCACCACATCTTTTTGACAAAAAAATAAACTTGAAAATCCAGGTTCTTGTTTGAAATTCCTAGTAAAATCCATAAAACAAGCAAAACGAAATATCTATCAAAATGAAAAGTATTCAGTAGTATGTCAAAAATACCGTTACTGCAAAACCAATATGGCCACGGAATGGCACACATGAGCATTCCAGTTTTATATGTCAATTTCGCATCGCTAACCCTCTTCGACTAACTTAATTTGTAGCACCCTGTGTATTTTAAATTACTATATCTGAATAATAAGAAAAACAGATGATTTTTAAATGTCGTAATACTCCAGCAAATTTTTTGGTCGAAGGATTATCAATTTTCTTCGAAAATAATGCGGTCTCGCAATGTTATTATGGACTGTCGGTGAACCGCAATAAATAATTGAAGCTATTTCACGAGAAAGAATCCCAGAGCAATATATTTTAGGTGCGGAAACGCCGAAACCGCATTTTTTTACTAAGATTATGACAGATACAGATAATAATATTTAACTGAATGGTAAGACATTATTTATTTTATATTTTAGCATTTTTCTGGGATTATTTCTTTATTTATTTACTGGCAGTATTGTAGCTTATAAAAGCAGTTTTATTCGCTTTCCACTTATTAAATTCATTTTCGACTTATAATATTTGAAGAGAAAGTAGTTAATGGAAAACCTTCTTTTTGTTTCTGGTTCTTACTCTCTAAACATATATGTTGAAGGCATTGTTTTTATGTAATTTTAATCTATTTTTCTTATTTTTTGAGCCGCTTGCTATTTTGGAAAAAGGTCTTCTAATAAGTCTGTTATTTTTCACTATTCTGTGCTAGCTTATATCGGTCGTTTGATATCATCTGTCCCTTGCCTCTGTGGATATTCAGTTCTTCTAAACTCTCTCCATGGTCTTCAGTCAATTATCTTATTCCTCCCCACATCTTCAACGACATTTTCGCCACAGCTCTACTTTAATGTTGTCATTCTTTCTTATTTATGTATTGGTTTTTTGATCGTTTGTCATTAGTCTCAAAATTTTTCTTTTAATCACTTTGATTTACTGTTCGTTTTTCTATAACACAGCACGCGAAATTTGTACTTTCTATAAGAATAGTTATTTCTTGTAGATTTTGGATCGCTGAATTGGAATCTCCAGAAGTACTCCATTATATCAGGTTTTATAAATATCCTAACCTAAAAGTGTCAAAAACGCGATTTTAGTCTACATTTGAGGTTATGTATCATCGCGACATATAACAACTTAAGGTATAAGTCTTACTGTTTCAAATGCCGTTGAGTTTGTACAAATATCTTTTTTTTTTCTTCGAGATATTCAATTTTGAAAATTTCAAATTTCATGAATTTTTCAAGTTTTATATCATTCGTGACCGATAATAGTACGATAGCCCATGACACTAAATGATAATTTGCTTGAGCATCGTGGAGACCTATTGGATTTTGAAGATTAGGTGGTAGAAAGAAAAAAGGTCACCGAGAGCGTCAGATTATTCTACAGACGGTTCAGCTTGATGTCCTAGTCGTGCTGACTCTTAATCTAACGATTATTTCAAGGAAATTTGGAGCGTATTTAAGAGGCGATTGGTCAATAACGATAATAATTTACATAGCAATGAGAAAGGCGAAAATTTATATACATACAGAAACGTCCTGTGAGAATATTGCACTTGACCTGTTTTTCATTCTGTAAAATTAGAAAATAAGTTGCTTAAACCGAGATTCATTCTTTGAACAAATTTGACTCCCACCTTTAAAGATTTTGTGGCAAGTTTACGAAATTATTGGATTCATATATTTATTTAAAAAAGATGAAAGGAAATAAGCCATAATTTAAAATAATCATCTTTGAATCCTATTTTTTTCTTAATCTTCCAACATATCCATCAAAATGTAATTTTAAGTGACAATATAGACCCTTTGTATTTTTTTTTGAAACGTATTTTTCCATCATTAATAGAGATTAAGATTATTTACCACAAAAGAGACAAATTGCATCTTGTAGTCTCTGATTTATGAGGGACTGAGAACCTTTTATCTGTAGCTGTTGTAATTCAATTATAAACTATTTGACACTTTTAATCGAAGATATTAATATTTTACTGGAAAATCATAGGGGAATGCAGGGTGAACTGATCACAAATAGCCAAAAAAAAATTGAATGGATCATCCTGTTATATGGAATATCGCTTATTTTATGATAAATCGCTCGACCCCGATCCCTTTAACTTTTATAATGCATTTTTTTAGGAAAAAACTTATTATACATGGTCGTAGAAGAGTGTTACGTATATCAACTCAAAGTTGTTTAATCAAACATTATATTACGTTTTTATATTCTACTATAAATTCCAATCATTTTTATGGAATATGCGTTATACATATCTTCAACTGTTTACGAAATCTGTTGGTTTTTAAAACAAATAGACAAACAATAAGTTATGAAAAAAATTAGTTTTACAACATGTTGAAAATATCTTTCAGCAACTGTACAGCAGTAAATCAATTGGTCTATAAACCTCTTATTATATATTTTGTACTACTTGTGGAGAAATTTCTTTAATTATTGATCGAATGGACTTCTTAAATATATCTACCGAGTCGGGCTTAGATTTATAAACTAAATCTTTTACTTAACCTCTTAAAAAATGTCCAATAGATTAAGATCGTGTGATCTGAATGACCATTCTATGGTTCCTCGTTTGCCTATCCATCGCACCTTAAAAATTATGTTTAAGTACTCCCTCATATGACAAGCATAATGCCAAACAGAACTATTCTGTTGAAATCAAAAGGTCAAACTATGTAAATCAAGTTCATTAAAGTGTGAAAATAGAAGTGCCAGAGCTGAAACCAGATCATGTTGAGGAAAATATGAATAACTGTCTCTAGTGAGGCTTCCATCAAAAAAAATTTCGATTTCCTAACTTTTAACAAAGTTTGTGCATTCATTAACGTTTTCATTATACTGGGTGTGATCTTCTTCAATCCAGTGAGGATTTTTCTACATCCAGTACCTTCAATTTTGACCTTTGACCCGATTGAAAAAAAGTAGTTTCATCTGTAAAAAGAAATTCTTTGGACAAATCTTGGGTTATTATCTGTTAGCTTCATCATTATTTTTCATAAGTACTCCCGCCTATCAGAATCATCTTTTAATAACTCTTGAAAAAATAGTGCTTTTTTAAAAATTTAATAAGAGTTATACGGTGAATATAGCTATAGCTAATATTTAGCCCGAGAGAATCTTTCTGCAGTGATAAAATGTTAAATTTTCTGTCCTAGCGCATACTAGAACGACTACTTTTAACACTTTTTAACAAAACAGGAAGTTCTCCACTCCATTGTTACCCAAGACACCATCGATTGACATACTTTTCTACGACTTTTGACTTTATCTTCACAACCCAAAATAATGAAAATTTCTAAACATTCGGTCTCAGCGAGGTACATTTTGGATGTAGTAACATCAGAGATAAGTTTAAAGTTGCGTACAATTTAATGACATTGACTTGACATAATTTCAAAATTATAGACACCACGTACTACAATAAGTACAGGTAAATAGGTAAGCGATTTTAAGCCAAAAGATAGATATAGGGCATATTTTATGAAAGATGTCTAGAATCTATTATAGATTCTAAAAATGAAATAATGTGGTTCGTTAAATACATTTGAGTTGTTGTACGTAAAATTTTTCTTGTATTCTCTGTATAATATTTTCTATTATAAAAAAATGCATCTCAAAAATATAAATTTGACGGATCTAAGCATTTTCTTCTGATATAAGTAGTGTTCCTTATAAAAGACTGATTCGTTTCTTTATCACGATACTCTCTATACTTTGATATGGATTCATGTGAGTCATGCGTTTACATGACACTGATCTTATCAGTGTCATGTAATATTTAAGCAATATTTAACAAAGCACCAAGTCGTACAACTTCGCCAGCCTCCGTACAGTCCTGACGTAGCTCCTTGCGACTTTTGGCTCTTTGCCAGATTAAAAATGCCGCGCAAAGGACACCGGTTCGATGACAAAGGGACGGTTGAAACTAATGCAACGAATGCACTGAAGGCAATTCCGAAAAGTGACTTCTAGGACTGCTTCGGGAAGTGATAACACCGCTGGCAACGTGTTATTCAATTAAATGGGGAATATTTTGAAGGATGTCACTCACCGAATGATAAAGAATAACACCAATGCGGAGATATGAAGGTAGGCTCGATACTTTTGGGACAAACCTCGTATATATTAAACCGGTTGCAAATTCATTATTTTATATTTACTTCGAGAACTCGGCATTTTGGTAATTACTAGTATGAATAATATTCATTTTAAAAAGGTTTAGATTCATTTCAAAAAATTAAAAATGATTTCGAGGATTTATGTAATATTAAAGAAATTTTAACAAATATATTTTAAATAAAATGTCAGTTCTATTCAAAATAGAAAAGTATTTTTTCTGTTGTTATTTCTATCTTTTAATAATCATAAAATTCTATATAGATAAAAAACTTTTATAAGAACATGGGCTAACTTCAAAACTGGTCTAAGATGAAAATAAGTTTTAACTTGACCAAGCTTTGAAACTACCCTACTGGTGCTCAGCCAACAACACCTGTGGGGTATAAATACCAGGCTGTTGCTCCTTGATAGTCATTTAATGTTCTAATCCATTAGAGTAAAGATCTCTGAAGATGCCTCGTGAAATCGTAGGCGAAACGTCGAATGATATTCCAAAAATTAATATTTTCTCTTATTACTAAATAGACTTCCATGGGAACTAGAATGCGTCTAAGAATTAACTCTTTTTAGAAAATATGACTATAAACCTGTCAGTAAATGTATAGTCGATCTTTTATTTACTTATTTATTCGCGTGGGACGTGCCAATTTAATAACTATTAAATTTATATTTGCAATCACATACTTGACCTATAATCAAATAAGAATTAGATATTTCAAGATGATTGACTAGACCATTGAAAAAAAATTGATAATTATTTGAAAAATTATATGTGAAGTAGTATTTTGAAAGCAATTGTATTTAACTTAAGTTAGAACAATACAACATCTTCTAATAAATAGCTTATTTGTCCGCAATATGAGAAACAGATATCCAAATTTCGTCAGAGTTCTCCTAGAATCTTAAACGCGGTAAAACTTTTATTAGCCAATGGATTAGTAGCAACCAGTATCAATAAGTACCGATATTTAATTTCGCGGATCCGTTTTACGAGTTTACTATATGATCACGAGCCATAAAAGACTTTTTTAAAATGTGGACGGTAATAACTATATTTTTACTTTTTGGCTTAATTACTGTATGTCCTGCCACTTCAGTGAATCCTTCGGATAATAATCAATATGAAGAATCAAGATCTGACATAGAGGTAAGTTAAGATTTAATAATTAGCATAATATACTTACTAACTTTTAATGTCTCTTTTGGTTTATTATATGAAATAAATTGATAATTTTTTCTGTTAAACCATCCTTAAACTGGACATGAAATTTTCAGCAGATTTGCTAGAAGAATATAAGGTACATCTGGCTTTTTTATTGAAAAATTTTAAACCTGAATTCTATATCTCATATTTTAATTACGGAAACAATATTGTTAAAATCGATTAAAAGTTTGATAACTCAAGTTTAAAAGCAGAAGTTCCATTATCAAAAATAACCAAGATTTTATTACACTTATTATATTTTCTTTAAAGGATATTGCATTCTCGATTTCTTATAGAAAATTAGCTATTACTAGCTCTTTTTTGAAAGTCATTACAATTTTTTCATATAAATGTTTAATTTAGATGGTAGAAAATAATTTTTTTTTCCAAAAAAGTGACCCATATCATATGCTTAAACTCAAAAGCTAGCTTAAGTTCATTTTAAAACTATTCTTATATACAGGGCGATCTACGAAAGCCAGTTTACGTTACTCTTCAAAACATCAGTTCTGTGATCGAATATATTTGAATAAATCACTTTATTCCATTATTTTCATTTATTTCTCTAAGTCTGTTATGTCCCAACGTAGTATAGAAGTTCCCTGGTCGCATAGAGGATCAATTTCCCGTATTTGTCGACATTCCAACCTCTATTAAATCATCTTCAGGGCTCTAAAATATATATTTATTCTATACTGAACCTTTTCTAGTGATATTCAAATTATACACTACATTTTCAGCGGATTTGTTAGAAGAGTATAAGGCGCATTTGGCTTTATTATTGGAAATTTTAAACATGAATTCTACCTCTCATATTTTAATTACTGCAAACTGTTAAAATGGATTAAAAGTTTGATAACGCCAGTGTAAAAGCAGGAGTTCCAAAATCAAAAATAACGAAGGTTTTATTACACTTTTGTATTTTCTTTAGAGGATACTGCATTCTGGATTTTTATAAAATTAGCTTCTATTAGCTCTTCTTTGAAAGTCGTTATACCTTTTCTTCATATAAATTGTTGATTTAGATGGTAGAAATTAAATATATCGAATTCTTAACTTTATGCTAGCTTAAGTTTATTTTAAAATTATTCTATATACAGAATGATCTATGAAAGCCAGGTTACGATTTCGTTACTCTTCAAAACATCAGTTCTGCAATCAAATATATTTGTACATTATTTTCATTTATTATAACTTTTTATCATATATATGCCATATCGCAACGTAGTATAAAAGTTCCCTGGCCGCAATTTTCTGTATTTGTCGACGTTCCGACCTCTATGAGATCATCCTCAGGACCCTAAAATATATATTTGTGCTATAGGGAATATTTTCATGTGATATTCAAATTATACACTATAAACATAAAATTCAAAATATGAAATATAATTTGGCGATAAATTGTTTATTTGCTCTTCTTAATATTTTTCCGAGACAATATTACACAATATTTAAACATAATCTTTATAAATACATAGAAAAATAATAAACAAGTATGTTTTGATAATAACACACACTCTAAAAAATAAAAATATCAATTTGATTGACATAAATCTACAAAAGCAGTTAACATTTACAGGACTTACATACAGCTAGATCTTTATTTTAATTGGAAACAATGCTAAGAGATTTATTTTAAAATAATTGTTGAGTAAAAAGAACAGAATGAATTTTTTTTTTCATGTTACACAGGATGAGGCAAAATCTGCTTCATAATTTATATTTGAAGCTATGCAATAAGAAAAAGGGCTTTTAAAATATTGTTTATAACACTTTCAAATAGTTAGAATATTTTTGCGACCAATTTTAAGATTGTGCACGTCGGCTATATAAATTATTTCTTCGAATAAATATGGTGAAATTTTGTACTTGAGTATCATGTACAAGTTTAAAGATGCATGCAGTACACAACGATTATACATATTTAACTACTTCAAATCTTTTAATTTATTAGATTTTCGTTGTCGTCGGCGTATATCCAAGATCAATTTTAAACATGAGTTTTTAATTTCCTGAATGTTTTAATCAGTAGACATATCCAGGCACAGTCCTTAGACACTATCACAATTGTTGAAAGGGCCCAAAACAAGAATATCGCACTACGTTTTTTTAGTGCTGTGATTCACGATAAAATTATAACGGTTCTGTTCTTTAAACCAAAGTTTATGGTCTAAAATAAGTCCTAGATTTTTGGCTTGATTTTTAAAGATTATATTTTTTTAATACTCCTGTTACCAATAATATTAATTCCAATATTCTCATTACTAAAAAGAAGTCCCACTAACATATCTGGATTAATTTTCAGCGGATGCTTTCTAATTCTATTAAATAGATTCGTTAAATTTAAACTAATCAAGTTGTTAGCTAGGTCTAGTTTGGAAGCACAAAGTTCCCGAAATGCTATCAAGTGGCACTTCAGGCAGCACATTTAGGGCATTTCATTTTTGTCATTAAGTATGACTTTCTGAACCGGATTTCATAGAAGTAATTAAATAAGTCCTAAAGCGGCGTCACTGATTCTTATATATTTTGCATAACCAGATGTATATTACTTCCACTTATTTCAATTTTTTTAGATAAGTTTTAGGCACAATCATGATCACTAAAATCTTTTGTGGCAAAAGTAGCCCATCTATAGTCAGTTTCATAGTTCATCGTCACTACTGTCTTTCAAAATTTTTCTCACTTTCTCGTCCTTTAATTTTGTTGTAATATAATCTTATGGGCATTTATAATTTAACGCTGTTATATATAGTAGTTTATTCTTAGTTCCACTATTTGTTTTAAATATATGAAAAAAAAAAATGATACATAGCACTGTAGTTAAGGTAGTTCACTTGCGACAGTCATAGACAAAAGTATAGCCTTTAAGTACCAAAAGTTAAAGATTCTCAGGCCTAAAGAATTTTGTTTTTGTACGAGACTGTATCTAACATACGTTAACTTTTAATATACAGATACATTCTTATATAGTAATAACTTTAAATATAATAAATCTCGCTGCGCCGCAGTTGTCTATATTGAATGGTCTATAGAGTAAACGTGTGTATAGTAACGTTCATATAGTATGAGTCTCATACCTATACAGTTTGTCATGTTGACATCCCGACACATTGAGAAAGTAAATAAAAATATCGAGAAATATATTTAAAAAAATGTGATATTTTGAAGAACTAACCTAACTAACTTAGGTTTGAATTATCACGCGTTGCCAAGTTGTGATCACTGTACCCCACTACGCGTCAGATGTTTTCAAATTATTTTTATTTAAATAAACCTGTATTTTCTAAACAAAACGGTCAAGACGTTTCGGGTTTTTTCTAAAAAATTCATAATTTTTGGGTCTATGTTGCATTAATTTATAAAAAATATGGTAAAAACCGTTTTTGAGATATTCCAAAATGTACTCGCATTTCGTTATATGTTGTGACCTCCAGCATGTTAATTATGCATATTTTAATTGTTAATATTTTGTCTCACAGACGATTAAAAAATTTCGTTTTTTTTTTATTGAATAAAATACACTTTTGTACACTATATATTCAAATTCGATCACATTCCTATGAAAGGCCGTTTCACGAGTGAACTACCTTAATAGCCTTTTTATTGATTCAAATAGTTTTATAATTTAAATAGTTTAAAACAATTTATAGGTATATAATCAATTTCCAGTTACTTTTTTGCATTTGAAAAAGTTCCCAATTATCTTTTGATTGTCTTTATGTTGGCTTTAATTAAACCAAAGTGAAAGCTTTGAAATTTCTTATTAATAAAAAAGAGTTTTTTTCTACACTGGTTCAATAATTTCTTTTTTTTTTTTAACTAAATACATATTAAACTTTCTTTAATAACTCTAAATTCATTAATTTAATTTAATAAGTTTAGGACACTATACCCATGTAAAAAATTTGTAAGTTTTTTTTAAAGAATGATACAATAAAATATTCACTTAACAGCTTTACTACCGAAGGTGACCATAGACATGTTAGAGTGAAGGTAACATTAAATATCAGACGAAAGGAGCTCAATTGACTAAATATCAACAAATAGATAGAGTTGTACTAAAAGAAAAGAGAAACATATATCAGACACAACTGAACGAGATCGATGAACTAGAACAAGATATTGATAAATTTAATAAAATCCTCACCCTGGAAATGCTAACAACCGCTAATGAGATTAATAAACCATAACCTTGCAAAGAAGAAAAACTAACAAAAGAGTAAATGGCTAAACGTCAGGTTTATTAAAACAAAACAAAACAAAAATCCAAAAGTTAAGTAGAATTGATAATACTATTAGATAAAATGTCAGCGGAAACCAAAAATCACATATATTTTGACTTAACAACGAAAACATATTGGAGAGCATGGAAAAATGAATCGCAAGGAGACAGCTAAAATATTGTACAAAGCTTTATACAAATCAAGAAAGAAAGCAACAGCGAAAACAAAAGAGATAATTAAATAAAAATTAATTAAACCAACAGCAGAAGAAATTTTAGACACACAATCGAGGAAATAACAAATAGCTTAAGAGAAATGAAAAACAGTAAAACCCTATGTAGTTATTATTAATGGAGAAGGTAAAAGTTGAAGAAGAAAATCTCTTAAAAAAACTCCAAACCCTGTTCAACACCTGTTTATATAAAAACAGATTACAAAAAACTGGAATAAATCAGTAGTCAGAATGCTTTCTAAGAATGAAGATAGAGGACAACTATCAAACCCATTGCTCTTCTGTCGCAAATCTATAAGTTATTAACTAAGATCATAATCAAGCTGCTGACAAATTTAATAATTATCAACGCGTAAAATAGGCAGAATTTTAGAAGAAGGGCTTTAGTACTAACAATCACTTATTAGAAATACGACTACTTGTTGAAAATATTATCGAAGGGATTTCGATTCAGTTGCAATCGAAACAGTTATTTGTGATAGTGAAATTGAGTACAGATATAGGCAACTAATTCACAGCATCTATGAAAATGCCACATTTATAATGAAACTGGAAGAGTAGGAACAAACAAAATCCCAATGAAATGGAGATTAGACAAGGGGATACCATCTTCTCTGAGCTGTCTACACTTGCTCTTGAAAACATCCTTAAAACATTATATTGTGACCTTAACTATGTCCACGATATCATCATCATCATTGTCATCATCTTTGAAATATTTACGGATTTGAAATAAATGACCGAAGAAATAAATATATATATATATATATATATATATATATATATATATACAGGAAATGCATAAATTGAAACAGTAAAGGAATATATCTATCTGGGAGGCAGAACACCTCCTAACGAAGAAAAGACAATTGATCAAAGTTCCTTCAAACCAAACCTTCAAAACTGGCGAGGTGGCTAACGATTTTTTTTTTAATTACAACGAAACACAGACTAATCGTGTTATTATTTCTATATAATATTACATGATATAGCAACTATTTTTGCATTTTAGGATTATCAAACTATTAAAGAGACTGGACCAATAGGTTGTGTTCAAACCAAATGGGGCTGCTTCGATCCAGACGATGTAGCTTTACATCCAAGATTATCGGTATGTTATTATATATATATATATATATATATATATATATATATATATATATATATATATATATATATATATGAGGTAGTTCTTATTTATTTCTTGGACCTTTATTAAAATATTTTTTATTTTTTTGTTTTTCCTGGGAAATGGCATTAAAATGTAATGGTGGTGTTGTATTTTCTGTATATTACCTTTTTTTAATACATTAACGTTTCGGTAATTTTTTTTTACCTTCGTCAGAATGTGTGTAGCTAAAAAAACAAAGTATTTGATTGATTTTACTATTAAATTATTTACATATTATGTATTTACCTTGAACAATGATTCAGGAACGACACTGCACTTACATGTACACATTTATTTAAAAATTTTGTTCTATTGAAAATTTAACAAATAAACATAATATGCAGCAAATGTTAAGGCAGTAATGCTATGGCAGATACCAAACAACTTAGCAAAATATATAATAACATTATAAAAGTAGACCCAAAAAAAAAATTATAATTCTAAAACCAAAAACGCATTGCATTTTCGAACTAGACTCTTTTAACCCACAATAGCCAAAACAACCCTCATTACCTACAAAAAAATACCATCTGTTCTCTCAGTACCATCTTAACTTCAAGATGACACACGTGGTCATCTTGAACTCTGTGAATCTCCCGAAAATTAAATTTTCAATAGAACAAAATTTTTAAATAAATGTGTACATGTAAGTGCAGTGTCGTTCCTGAATCATTGTTCAAAGTAAATACATAATATGTAAATAATTTAATAGTAAAATCAATCAAATACTTTGTTTTTTTAGCTACACACATTCTGATGAAGGTAAAAAAAATTACCGAAACGTTAATGTATTAAAAAAAATGTAATACAGAAAATACAACACCACTATTACATTTTAATTCCATTTCTTAATGGACCATAATCCCAGGAAAAACAAAAAAATAATATATATATATATATATATATATATATATATATATATAAATTTATAGATGTTAAATAGTTTTCGGGGAGCATATACTTTCTGCCTCTCATTTAATTGTCTCGACGCGTGTCAGAAATTTAACGAGAAATTGACCTAACTATTAATATTTACTATAGGTAAATATTAATGTTAAGGGTGAGTTATTTTTTCCATTTTATGATTGTAATTATTTTTAATATTAACAATTAAACTTTAGCCATCTCATAAAACATAATTTATTTGACGTTTAAAGTAATGCCAAGTAAGATGAATTGGGGATACAGTTTAATAAATAATTACTTTTTTAACAATATTTGCCTATCTTAAATTTTGGGAAATTTTATAACTTTATGGTCCCGTCATTTTATAAATGACAACAAATACACTTTTAAGATAGTACAGTTACCGGATTGATTGTAATTATTTTTTTAAATTTATTGCTGTATTCACTAATTTAATCACTAAACGGAACAGCGGAACGAACTTTGTTATATTATCTCACGAAATTTCGCTTTAAAAAAATAGGAATTTCTATATTTATTTAAAGATAATCCTATTGATAGAAGGCAAAAACAGATTATTAATAAACCGAAGGATTAAATAATTGAAAAATGACTATGCTAAAAACTGGTAAAAATATCGAAAGGTCTGTTTGTTGTTGGTAGGCAGAAACCTTCTCCATCCGCTTAAATGGATAATTGATTTACGACTAGACAAGCGTCAATAAGCTAAAACAAAATGATCACTGTTTCGACCAAATATATAAAATGCATTTATATAGTTAAACTTTGATTATTAATTATGTGTACTTAAATACTTGAAATAGGGCTTTTGAGGTTCACTGTATTCTAAATATTATTTTTTCAGGTCGATGATGAGCAAACTATAGAAGGTCAATCAGACATTAAATCCATTACAAGACATCGTTGTCCTTGTGTTCAGGTACCAGGAGTCGGCTGCGTTTATCCATGTGATTCTCCTGTACGGCCTTAAAAATTATTAAAATAAATCAGAATAAATATTAAAAGGCAAATTGTTATATAGATAATATAAAATGGATGATGTTACTCAAGTTACAGAATATTATTTGTATCAAAAATTATTATAGGTTACTGCTAGTAGAAAGTACATTTAATAGTTAAAACCGCTTACAAATCATTTAAAAAGTGATTTTCAGTCAACTTTTTTCAAAACTTAATATATTATAATATTCCACCAACTGATTAGAATTGATTTATTTCTGAGTTAGTTTTTAAGGTACAGAATGATAAGGTCAATTTTGCACTCTTCGTGTTTACAAATTTGAAAAATTTTTATACTTTAAACATACCACATTTTTTAAAATTGTTACTATAAACATTAAGGCAATTAGATATGTACATAATATAGTGATCATATGTGGCAAGGAGATAGCATTTTTAATTCAACTACGACTGAAAAAATAATTTTTTTTATTTCCTACTACTTTGGTTTCACTAAAAACACTAGTTAGCTGGCGATGATTTCTTTAATAACTTTATTGAATCCGAATAATGTTAAATCTTTTCTTGAAAATAAGTGTCTGTAGCACTTTTATATAATTATATTTATATATATATATATATATATATATATATATATATATATATATATATATATATATATATAATCTTTTTCTAATTTTACAATTTCAAAAAATTGAATTTTATAAAAAAATTACGAAAATAATTATTAGTCTATTTTTGTAATACTTTAATTCATATTTAATGTATTTTATATATTTGATGATAAGGTGAGTGCTGCCATAATTTCTAGAAAGGAAAAAGACGTAATTTTTAGTTCAGAGAAATAGAATGATGCAATAATATATTTAAAATTTTAAACCTGATCTGTAATTTTTATTGAAGTAAAATATTTGGAAAAATTTTGGTTTGTTTCATTGTAGATGAATTAAGAAAAATTTTTGTGCACGACTACTATCACCAATTGATTATTTCATGTTAAATAGTTTATTAATTGATTTGAAAACTTGTGTTTGCAAAAATGGAAAACTCATATAACTAAGATTAATGCTTAAAAAATTATAACAAGATCAAATTTCAATCATGATCATTTTTAACTAGAACAATTTTTGAATATATTGGCTGAAATCTATATTTAGTATTATTTTTATAAAGTGGTTCTTGATAGAGAAGTGTTACACAAATTTTGGAAAAATTTAAATATACTTTAGCATATGTTAATAAAATTAAAAAAAAAATTGAACCGACTTCTAAAAGTGCGCTAAAAAGTCAAAAATAACTAGAAATTTTTATATGAAATTGAAATTTTTGAAGTCGTCGCCAAACTAATACCTGACAAAATGTGATTCGCATAAACAGATTAAAAATACTTTATTTGTAATTGCTTTCTTACCATAATTTGCATATATTAGTAGTTATTTATTTCATTTAGAAATAATTTGGTAACGACTTAAAAAATTTCTAGTTATTTTTCACTTTTTAGCGCACTTTTAGAAGTCGGTTCAATTTTTTTATAAAAATTTTATTTTTACCAATGAAATTGTGTCAAACAAATATTTAGTCTGTCATAGTAAATCCAATATCTTAAATTTCAAATTAATTTTAAAGAACTTGAGATATAAATTTCCTTCCAATATCGATATTTAAAGAATTTGAGACGTAAATTTCTTGGCCCGATATATTTTATATTGCATATTGAGTTTGTATACGCCCCAAGAACCCCGCAATATCAATCTTAGATATAACCGGAAAATGTAAAATTTTTAGTCCCTCATATTATATCTTATCAACCTAATAGTTGTAAAAAATTAACTTTATATTCGTAATACGCCACCCCCCAACCCCCCAAATATCATATCTGAAAAAATGTGAATAAGGTAAAATTTTCAACCCACCATATTGAATCCGCCATATTGAATTTTAAAAAAATCAGTTTAACGTCTTAGTCTAATCTAAATCTAAACCCTTTAAAGCCCCCTAGTACCAATTTTAAATGAAATCCAGAAATTTAAAATTTCTAAACGGTCATATTGCATCTGACATATAAGAAATAATTTTTATTCGCTGTTTACAACCTCAAAAACGATTTAGTTCCACATTTGAACAAAATCGAAAAATGTAAAATTTTTAGTCAGCTATATTGCGTTTGCCATATTGAATCCAGAAAAAATACTACTAAATTCATAATTTACAGCCTTAAGAACCCTCTGTATTAGTTTTGGAGAAAGTCGAAAAATGTAAAATTTTTAGGACACCATATTGAATCCGTCAGATTGGTTTTTCAAAAAATATTTTAATTTCGAAATTAACACTAACAAAAATCCCCCCAATACTGGCTTTAGACAAAATCGAGAGATGTAGAATCTTTAATCCTTCATCTTAGATCCGCTATATTTATTTTTTTTTAAATAATATCAAATTCGTAATGTGCTATCATATCAATTTTGAAAAAATCGGATAAAATAAATTTTTCATCCGCTATATTGGAAATGCCATATTGAATTTTTAAAAAATAATTTTAGATTCGTCATGTGTAACCCCAAAAACTCCCCCGTACCAATTTTGGAGAAAATCGGACAAAATCAATTTTTTGCCCGTCATATTGGGTCCGCCGTATTGATTTTTTTAAAAATCTTTTGAATTCGTTATGCGCAATCTCTAAAACTCCCCCATACTAATTTTGGAGAAAATCTGACAAAATAAAAAAATTTTTGTCCGCCATATTGGATCCGCCATTTTGAATTTTTTAAAAATAATTTCAGATTCGTTAGATACGACCTCAAAAATTCCTTCATACCAATTTTGGAGAAAATCGGACAAAATTAATTTTTTTGGCCGCCATATTGTAAGCGCCATCTTGGATTTTACTGCACCAATTTCATCTAAAAAAGTATGAAACCACCGCAGCAGCTTCCTGAATATGACGTAAAAAATTTCATTCAAATCGGTGCCGCCGTTGCGGAGTAATCGGTGTACATACATAAAAAAAATACATAGTCGACGAATTGAGAACCTCCTTCTTTTAGAAGTCGGTTAAAAATGCAGATTAAGCAAATAGGACATTCACTGGAATCTTGAAAATATTACTTTATTTTAAACTAACTTTCTAGTAAAGTTAACTTATATTTTTTGCTTTAAATTTAAAGTAAAATTTTATGTTAAATTTGTGGAAATATAATGAAAATACTATAAACTAGTGTCATTTATAATTGACTTAATTCCTAGATTTTTGTGATCGGGGTAAATAAATAAATTTTTATTGGATGACTAATTTCGACAAAATGATTTTGGCGAATTGATAAATTTATTTGGATGGCATAATTTTTTTTAATTCATAAATTTAGTAATACTGTATTGTTAATTAAAACGGCAGTGAAACGTTTAGGAATTTTAACGTTTATATAAGGTAATGAATAGTAATCGAATGATGCATCGCTATCATTTGCTCATACTGATTATCTTCCTAATATAATAATGCAAATATTCATTGGATTAAAAAAGGCTTTTCTGTTTGCAAGTGATTTATTACAAGCTAAACTATTTGAAATTTATATTTAAAGTTAATTCGCGTGGGGACGTAGAAATAAGATATATTGCTCAAAAATATGGAAGTAATAATTTACTAAAAAAAAAGAAAAGATATTTTTCACTAGCAAACTACGATTTAAATAAGCAATTTTAGACTTATATTATCAATATGTATGGTAGTAATGGGTGGGTAGGAAACCAACCAACAAAACAATTAATTTTGACGAACTGAAAAAATCGAAAAATTTTTTTTTATTAATGAGTACAAACTAAAGATGAAACTGATTATAATACATATAAAGAAGCAAGAACTCTGTTTAAGAGAAAAATCACACAGCAAAAAAATAAACAGTGGGAAAATAGATGTCGTGAACTAAGAAGCTATATAGGAGGCAGACGTGAAACAGAATCGTGAAAGTTCATTAAGAGCATAAAAAATATAACAAGTGACAAAATTAACATGGAAATAATACCAAAATCTCAATGGAATACGTACTTTACGGAAATATTGACAGAACATTGACAAAAATTTCAAAACATAACAGCAGAATAAGAAGACATGGAAACATCACAGAAATATAGGATGAGATGAAAATGATAAAGTGAATAAAGAATAGAAGGACATCTGGATGGGGAGGAATAATACCCGAATTGACAAAATATGGATCAAATAAACTTCATAGATTAATTACAATTATGCTTCATAAGTGTATCGACGGCAAAAACATTCCAGCGGAATGGAAGGAGAGCTGTCCCAAAGACCAATGTGAAAATTACAGGGGACTCTGAGTTATCGCTATACTTAGCCGATCATACGGACGGGTGTTAACCAAACTTATCACGACTTAATATCAAATGTACAGAAACAGTCTCATTTTCTAGCTGAAAGATCCACGATTGATAACATCTTTACTATAAAACAAGTAACGGGAAAATGACTTGCCAGATTTCAAGAAACCCACTTTGTGTTTATTGATCTCACAAAGATTTATGACAATATTCCTAAAAATAAACTTTTTGAGATTAGTATTACCAGTTAGTACTATCAGGCTTAAAGTAAAATATGATTTAAGGATACAACAGCAGTAAAAGTTCTTGTAATAATTGAATGGTTGCATTTTGTTGGCTGTTTTTTTTTTGTACTGATGATCGCGCTATAATCATTTTTTGGACAATGGTTCGCTGATTGATATGCGGATCTTCAAGAAGGCGTTGTTTTCTGTAATTTTTGTTATACTACACACTTTCTCTACTTTTAAAACTTTCCTTCAACTTTTTAAATGCCTTCCTGCCTGGCTAACTTCTCTCTGGATACTTTCCTTGAAAATTCTTGAAACTATTCGCGAATTTTTGTCGTTTGGACCCAGAACATAAATCACGACAACCATTTCAACCTTGGATAAATTCATTTTAAAGTTTTTGGTACCAAATTTACAGCAGGAAGTCAAAATTTTGATCTAAGGGAGGAATAATGTACTAAATCTGAAAAATTTTTCATTTTTCTGAGGGCTAACTAGGAATACTGGAAATATTAAGTTTTTTTTAAAGAGCCTTCAATAAAATTCAAAATATGCCAACATTAGTCAAACTAAACATAGGGGTGCCTTAACAACAACAAAATATCTATATAATAAGCTAGATAAGTTTTGATTTTGTTAGGTTTGCATGTGTGCAAAATGAACTCTGTACAAAGTATTAATTATTTTATTATTTTATATAATTTATTGAACCTTTATTTATAAGAGACTTGCAACTCATTGATTAGTTGGTAGTAATTAAGAGTTTTATGACGCTATGTGTTTTTTCAAAATTTATAAATTTTTTCATTAATTTGGAAATGCCGGAAAAGACGCTAAACTAATTTCGGGATTATACAAAGAATCTGGTAGGGAACCCAAATATATTAAAAAAAATATTTTTTGTTCTTCTACTTTTTTACATCACATGTATAGTTAAAAATAATTTTGGAATATCGACATAATAATCATCCAGAACTTTCATATAATATATATATATATATATATATATATATATATATATATATATATATATATATATATAATATTTTTTTTACTTTTATAATAACGTAATTATTTGACTTTGTCACCCTGTATCTTTCATTTATGATATTGATGCTTAAAATTAAATAGAATAACTTTCAAATGCATTTTTTTATCTTTCATGTTAATGCCACAAAAATCAAATATAACCTTATAAGATATGAGCCTGACATGTAGTAATCTGCTCTTCCTATATCTTCACTTTGGTACCGTTTGCAAAAAGTATAGAAGATATAAATTAAAATATACAAATATGGCCATAAAGCTGCCACCTCTGGAAAACTATAATACATTTTCAAATAAAAGAATATCTCTTAATGACAGTACTAATCCTTTAACGTTTAAATAAATATATTGATAATAAATCAAGAAGAGTGTAAATAAAAAAGTGATAGCGCTAGTAACAAAAAAAAAATAAAATGTAAGTCGTAAAATAGAATTCATATGTAATTAAATAAGATGTAATCACTGACATAAAAAAATATTTTTGGATTTATGCAAATAAGCACTACAATGTTTAAAGTGTAAAAACTACGCATACAATTTTAAAAATAAAAATCTTGTTTGTATACTTGTAGTAATTTTTATTTTTAAAAAAATGTTTATACAGACTTAAGTGAACGTTAGTTATTCCAGTATGGACAAAGGAGTGGTGAAATTGGTGCAACGACTTTATTTTATCAAAAAATAAGTATTCTTACTGATCTTCAAAATAGGTATTATTATTCTCTTTCAGCTGGTTATCGTGTATTATTGCCTGAGATATTATTGCCTGAGATATTATTTAAGTTTATAAATAAAAAGAAGTCAGATAGAGTCAAACTTGGACTATATGGTGGATATGGTGAAAGGTCCAGCTCAAAGAAGTGACCCCCACCGAGGATGAGTTGAACTTTGGCTGCTTTGTGATTACGGATATTGTTAAGAAGGAGAATATTTATGTGACAAAAACCAAAATGCTTTTTTAACATGTTTTTTTTTTTTACTAAATTAATGTAGGTAAATGCTGTCTTTCGGACTGTATTCATCAAGAATAAATTCTATTGGGTCCTTAACAACAATGATTATGAAAAGTCCAGCTGAAAATTGCGTTGGGTCTCTTTTGGAGGCAGAAAAACTTAATTAACCTAAAGCATGGACTCTAATTTTGTTTTAGCTCCTATGGATGCTATAAATATTTCAAATTATTAACGGTTTATCATTTTTCCGTAAGAAAATTTAAATGTGATTCCATAAAAATGCCATACAGCTTTTAACTTTTAAAAAATAACAATAACAAAAAATTATGATATTGTTCTTTGGATTTAGATAATATAATATATATATATATATATATATATATATATATATATATATATATATATATATATATTGACTGATGTAATTGCCCTTATACTGCTGTCTAGTCACCTATTGTGTCACATGAAAAGCCATTGCGCTACCAAAGTTCTTTATATGTATTTGGACCCCCGATTACAAATATCGAGGGTTGATCCCGAAAAACGTTCAGGTGATTTGTTATAAATAAAAAAATTGTTAATAATTAAAAAAATTATATTTATATATGTCTCGCAATTCTCCCGTACGACGCAAAGTTAAAAATAGTTAAACACTTGAAAAATGACATTTTTTGCTACACTGTGTTTAAATTCTCATATTTACAATTGGATTTTGGTAATTAAAATTTATCAAGAATAACTTTTATTCTTGACATGTAAAATTTTGAGTATATTGCTTATTACGAGAAAAATAAATGGAAATATTATAATTAGAAGATAAATCTTCTGAAATTCTTATATGGATGCTATAAATATTTCAAATTATTAACGGTTTATCATTTTTCCGTAAGAAAATTTAAATGTGATTCCATAAAAATGCCATACAGCTTTTAACTTTTAAAAAATAACAATAACAAAAAATTTTGTTATTGTTCTTTGGATTTAGATAATATATATATATATATATATATATATATATATATATATATATATATATATATATATATATATATATATATATATATTTTTATATATATATTGACTGATGTAATTGCCCTTATACTGCTGTCTAGTCACCTATTGTGTCACATGAAAAGCCATAGCGCTACCAAAGTTCTTTATATGTATTTGGACCCCCTATTACAAATATCGAGGGTTGATCCCGAAAAACTTTCAGGTGATTTGTTATAAGTAAAAAAATTGTCAATAATTAAAAAAATTATATTTATATATGTCTCGCAATTCTCCCGTACGACGCAAAATTAAAAATTGTTAAACATTTGAAAAATTATATTTTTTGCTACTTTTTCACATGAACAACTTTTGATAAAATAAATATTTTCAAATTGTGCGCACAGCAGTTGATAACTCAGGTCAAGAACTTCAAGCTCGAATTAAGTGCAGTGCGAAAATATAATGTTTTTATTGCTTTTTAACGCTATAAACAAATAGCACATTATCTATTATAGCTTTCACTAAGCGTTGCATTAATATTTTAAACGCATATTAAATATACATCTTTTTAATTTATTGATTACGAGCATCTATCATAAATAAACAATTGCATATGGAAGTTCAGTTATTATAACTATTTTTGCATTTGTTGTTGTTCACCTTAAGTTAATTTTTTTAATTTTAATACTTTCATACGATATAACGCATTGAGCGTGATATTTGATTTTCAAAATTAATAAATTTTCGATTGAAAAATTTACATAGTTTTGTTGTAAATATTATCTTTAAATAATCGGCCAACTATATATAATTTTTCACACATGCTCATGATTCCATCTGATATAGTTGACAATTTCCTTTCTATGATGTTTTCTTACAAATAATAAATTTGTTACTATCTATCATGTAACCATTACAGCACCTCGTTAATAATTGCATTTATATTAATTCTTGACTAAGCTTAACTTTTTACATTCCTTCATATCATCTTTATTTAGATCGCTATTTTCTCTTTTTGGATTTTTATTTTTAACTTTTAAACTATACAAATTTTTTTATGAGTATATTTTTTATAACATTCAATGGTTATATAGTACTTGCGCAAATTTAAAATATTAATCGCATTTAATGTTTATTTAAAGTGGTTCAAATCAAATAAAATGTTTGGAGTCTAGAATTATATGCATTAAATTTGTTATAAAGTAATATTTTATTACCTTCTTTGGCTGTCACATCAAAGCGACAAAAGACAATCTCCGATCCAAATCGTAGCGTCAAGTATTTGATATCTTCTGAAGTATTAATGCAACGATCAACGAAAACTATAATGGATTATGTGCACTAGGTGCGCGCTTGTTAAAAATACTATCTAACTGATTTACCGTTAATAAAATATGTACAATACATGTACTATATATATATATATATATATATATATATATATATATATATATATATATATATATATATATATAAAGGGTGTTTTTATAGAGGTATAGAACTTTAAGTTGGCAACACTTTTTTAACTGGCGGCCATTTTGTCAGCTGTCAAGTGATTTATGTTTAGTTTGGTTTGGCATTTCAACAAGAATAGACTGACGCCTGAACAACGCTTCCAAATTGTGCAAATTTATTTTGAAAATCATGGTTCTGTTCGAAATACGTATCGCACACTACGTCCATTTTACGGTCAACATAATCGTCCATCAGAGCAATTAATTCGATTAACTATGGAACGTTTTCGCACCACGTTTACTCTAAATGATAATACGCATTCACAAAGACGTCGTACAGTGCGTACAGAAGAAGTCATTGCTGCTGTAGAGCGTAGCGTAGAAGAAGACCCGAATCAGTCTATCCGCTATGGTGCACAGGAATTGGATATGTGTCCATTCACTTTATGGAAGATTTTGTGGAAAGATCTTGGTTTGCGTGCTTACAAAATCCAACTCGTGCAAGAACGGAAGCCACACGATCACCTAGCAAGGCGTAGATTCGGTGAATGGGCCCAAAACAAGATTGCCGTTGATCCCGATTTTCATAAGCGAATTTTGTTTAGCGATGAAGCTCACTTTTGTTTGAATGGATACGTCAATAAACAAAACTGCCGTATTTGGAGTGATGATAATCCTCAAGTGTATGTTGAGACACCGTTACATCCAGAAAAATTGACTGTTTGGTGTGCTTTATGGGCTGGTGGAATCATTGGTCCGTACTTCTTTAAAAACGATGCTGGTCAGAACGTTACAGTCAATGGTGACCGCTATAGAGCCATGATTACTGACTTTTTCGTTCATCAATTGAACAACCATAATGTGCAGGAGCTGTGGTTTCAACAAGACGGCGCAACATGTCACACAGCTCGTGCCATAATTGATTTATTGAAGGAAACGTTTGGTAACCGCATAGTTTCACGTTTCGGATTCGTGAATTGGCCTCCAAGATCGTGCGACT
This sequence comes from Diaprepes abbreviatus, assembly GCA_034092305.1. NCBI lineage: Eukaryota > Metazoa > Arthropoda > Insecta > Coleoptera > Curculionidae > Diaprepes > Diaprepes abbreviatus. The sequence continues at coordinate 1,714,013 of JASJET010000175.1, forward strand.
TAACGCCGCTAGACTATTTTCTGTGGGGATATGTGAAGTCGCTAGTCTACGCCGATAAGCCCGAAACGATTGATCACTTGGAGGACAACATTCGCCGCGTTATTGCCGATATACGGCCACAAATGTTGGAAAAAGTCATCGAAAATTGGACCTCCAGATTAGACTACGTTCGAGCCAGCCGTGGGGGTCATATGCCAGAAGTCTTATTTAAATTATAATGCCAGAAGGTTATCTTTCGAATAAAGTAAATTTCATGTCAATTTAAAAAATTCATCTTTGTTTTATTCCATTTAAAAGTTCTATACCTCTATAAAAAAACACCCTTTATAAAATTAATTTTCACATTGATATCATAAATAGAAGCAGGATAATAGCGAGAAAAGTAAATTAATTATTGCGGCGTAATGCATTAGCATCCCAAAACCGTCCCTCATTACCCTGCGGGCGTAGTCGCGACGGGTAACTGCTAGTCATAAATAAAGTTATTAGAAAATAAACAGGCTGCGGGCTAAACTAAAATGTTTTGTGACCTTCTAACCTAATTTTAGATTGTACATTTTACCATTTATTACATAAGAATTGCTCTATATACAATTATTTAAGAATAAATTTTTCACACATTCCTGAACAGTTGCCATAAGTGATAAAACATCCATTAGAAAAGTCCGCTATTAAGTCATATAAAAAATTCTTCAAAGTCACGCAGATGAAGAACCGGAAATTGGTGCGTCTATAGTAAAGTTCTTCCGCGAACCCGATTACCTAACTCGTTCGGCACTGACATAACGAAAGAAAACGCAGGAGCCATGCTGGTTTTGCAATTACCGGCGATAGTCGAGCTCATCATTACCACCGCTGTTATTATTATCATTATTATGTGACCAGAGTAGCCAACCGGTAGCGTGGCCGAAGAACGACCCTGGCCAATGGCGATCCGCCGTCAACCGGTCATTTACCGCCTCTTTATCGGGCCTCCGAAAATTAAATCTTGCTTATCTTTCTTATATACGCTGTCATGTGTGTGTTGCAAATTGTGGATTTCGGAAGGACGTATTTTAATATCGATGAAATAATTTTCTTTGGTTGAAGTAGATGTTCGAGAATACTATTTGTTGGTTCTAATATATATATATATATATATATATATATATATATATATATATATATATATATATATTTCCTTTATTCTCTTAGGATTAAGTTCACATTAAAATATGTTTCTTATTGTTTTGACGTTTCGTTCTTTATTTGGAACATTTTCAAAAAATAATTGGTTAAAACTTTTAAACGAATATGAATTTAGTATAAATATAACTATGTCACACATAATATAAAATATTGTTCTCGGAAATAATGATACATATTTAAAACAATAAACATAAACTAAAACATTAACAGCAGGATTCACTAACATGGTTTAAATAACCGCCCCAAATTAACAGCTGAGATATTAAATTGACAAATGCAACAGTAAGTCAAGCAAATTTTAAAACCTAAAAATAAATTCTTAACAATCTTTTTGTTTTATTACTGAACCGGCAAAAATGGAGAACTTTAGTTGTTTTCGGGATACAACTATTTCTCCTGAATATTTTAAGACCATATCGCAAGGTTCTTATCTTCAGTACCCTTATATAAGCGTTTATTTGTCGACATATCTAATATAAATGATGACAATATCATAAGCAAAACAATACTGGTCCACTGTAAGATTTAAATTTCATGGCAACTAGATCGGGTTTAAATCTTAAATCTTCTTTGTGAATCCGGCTGTAATTATTTAAAAGGTACAATTTAGCAAATTTTACGCACTTTGAGATTCCCTCAAAACTATTATTAATATCAACAAACCACCAAGGACTTGCATTTTATATTCAGAGACATAATAAACAAAAAAATAAAGGAATTTTTGATGTTATTAAGGGAATATACTGCGTCTAAATTATATCGTTGTAGATTTGGCTAAGGTTGTCAGTTCTGTCATTTACAGCATGTGTTTTTCTTTTTAATAGCGATCATTCCTTAATTATTAATTTCTGACACGTTTTGTCTCTTTCAACTATTTTGATAAATTCGAAGTTAAAGGAGTGCTTTTCATTCTTTTCATGTTTTGTCAATGCTGTAGTAGCGTTTTTGGTATATACACTTTTTCGAGCAGTTTGCACATGGAACTGGTTGGTGTTTTGCTTTTCAATTTGGTAAAGATTGAGTTTAGTTGGTTATCAATCTTGTGGCATGCAACAATATTGTGTTTTCTTTTTAAATGCATTTTAATTTTTCTGTAAGATCTTTTGTATAAGGTAATGCTATGTATCGTTTTTGTGTTTCCTATTGTGTATCATCTTTCTTTTTGGTTCTTAGGTCGTTATGGTGTTTATATGTTCTTTTTAAATAATTTTTTCGATTTCTATTAAGACTGTTTGATGTAAGCGTTTCTTTAACCTTTCTTAGAGTCCAGGGTCTGAAGGTAGAGGACGTCAATAAAATGGTTCTATCAACCAACCAAGCTCATGATTACAGTTCCTCTACTGTTTTGAATGGTTTAAAAAGTTATCCAGGTATCTTCCCGACCAGATTGGTTTGGTATACCACTGTGTTAGAATTTTATCATTTTTGTGTATTAGAGTCATATCTAGGAAGTTTATTTTACCATTTATCTCAAGTTCAGATGTAAATTTTAATTATTAAATTGTTTTATAACGTAACATATTTAGTCATTAGGAACTACCATTAAATAATCGTAAACAAAATGTTTAAATTTAGATTTTCAATGACTCTTTTCTCGAAATATTCCATGACTAGCTGGGCCATCGCAGATGAAATAGGTGAATCCATTACACAACCATCGATTTGTCTGTAAAATTTATTGTCATACTGAAAGTAGTGTGTTGATAATGTTAAACTTATCATTTCTATAAAACTAGTCTTGTACAAAGTTGTGTAGTTTTTTAGTTCTTCCCATTTTTCAGATTATATAATTTTAAGCAGATCGTTTGGAATACTTGTGTATAATGATCCTACGTCCAGGGAGCCAAGTTTGTTATTTTGTGGGACACTTACCATATCTATGACTTTTTGGAAACAAAAAGGCATTATCAACAAAGACCATTTCTTTCTCTGATAACCAAATATAAAAGAAAACGATTGTAACTATTGAATTAAAACTATTTTTCAATCTCCGGTCAAGTCTCCTAACATGCAGTCAAAGTTCACACCGCAAGATCCGTAACTAAAAAGAAATTGCGTCATACTTACCCTCAGGCTTAACATCAGACAAGGATTAATTTCGGCTACTATATTCTGACTGGACATATGTTGCCGTCTGCAGGGTGTACTTCAACAATTATATATGTATTGTAAATATAATGTAAATAATAATGTATGCTCAAGAATAATTAAGGATTTTGAAAATTAATTAATTTATTGATCATTGATAATTAGCCACGACGTCTACATGACAATATTCCAGATAGCGCAATAGCCTTTCAATAATTCCAGTTCTAGCTTAGTTTGCAGTATTTTTTATTCGAATTTGAAATTAATCCAGATTGAAAAATTTTTGAACCATCAGTAATTTCATTTTTATCTAAATAAATTTACTTTAATTTCCAAATCCAAATCAAATCTTACATAGTCCTCAAACAAGTACATCATTATTTACTTTTAAAATAAACGTGGAATTCCATTTAGGATGCATTTCTTTTGCTCTATTTACTATACTCTCTTTATATAATGAACATGAAAGATTTTTTTTTATTTAACATGCCCATTAGAAAATATGACACAAATTATTAGATGTCAGTAATTATAAGAGATTACTTCCCTTATTAAGACCATCTGCTGTTTTAATAGCTCAATAAAACATTTTGTATATATAGAGAGTATTTATGTATATATTGATCCATATTTTACTACCGTTATTTGTCAAAAGAGATAGCTTAATAAGATTCGAAGAATACGAGGTTATGGAGTTTGCCTGGCATAAAAACTGATTTTTAATATGTGTTAAAAGGACATATTATTTATTCAAAAAGTGATAAAAATGATTCGATTCTATTAAATGATTGATTGAATGATATAGCAGTCAATGGTTGAGAAGCCCTTACACTGCACGCTGCAGCCAAGGGACTTTTGTGTCGTCTGTTATATCTGTTCCATGTGAACAGATTGATTATTTTAATTAGGTTTAACAACTTGTTCACTAGTTTATCCTCACGGTATAAGTCCTCCGAATTGATCGAACATTGAAGGTGTCATGGTCGACAGGTCGGTTTTTCATTATAGATGCTTATTGTTTGTATTTTTTTCTCCAGTTGCAGCGGCCGGTTATTAATCATGTCACCAGCCTAATCTGTTTTCTACTTAAACACAGGATTCTGCGGCTTAGTTTGATGGATGGTTTGCTCAGCAATAGTTTGCTGCGCCTGTAGCCTGTAAAGTTTTTTCAGTGGATCTGGTGTTGATGGTTTATCCACTATGGATAACCACCCATGAATAGTTAGTAATACTAAATAATAGTTTCGGTTCAACAAATTTGGTAGTAGACCCTTGTCATGCAAGTGGGTCCCCTTTTTCATTTCCTAGGATGCCGTTGTGTTCTGGTGTGACCTTGTCGTGTTTCGTCAGAGCGGTAAGATTTTGAAAATCCAGACTTGGTTTGATGTCATGCGATGACATGCAAGAACTGTCTGCGCTGCCTAACGGTCAAAGAAAATGAAGACGGTCCTGCTCTTGTAGCTCCTTGTCATATTCTCTACAAGACGGATATCATTGTATTTCTGCGTGGAATACCGTGATGTGCTGCCTCAGTGCCTCACTTATGTTGAGTCTGGATGTGGCTCCGTGTATTCTGGCTACTATATCATAGTGAGTTTTGGATGTGTCTGTAGACCAATCAAAGTTTCCTGGTTGACTTGTTAATCGATCAGATTTTACCTTCCATTCACTCAGAATGATGTAGGCTCAAAGTTTTAGGTTTTTAGCATATCACTGCTCATCTCTAATAACGATCTAATTTTATTGCTTTTTCGTTATTAATATTTTTACTATGTGGCTATTAGTTTCAGATCCACTATAGTGACTTGGTTTTTGACGTCCTGTGGACTTTACTTCTCATTTGAAATTATCGTGGCAATATAGACAAGCTCTCGTTTCAATTAATTTTTTTTTTGGTTTTCAATCAAAAGGAACATTCATCATATTATTACTATCAAAAAATGAAGGAATTAAAAAACATTGTGCTAAAACTTATTATTGTGAAAACTTACTAGCTCAATAACAACTTTGGTGGTACTTTTGAAGTTGACAAGCCCAATTTCCACGTAGCGAACCGCTATTAAGTAAAATGGGAAAAATTGTAGAAAATTATAAAGAATAACGCAATTACACAGTTAAATACCTGGGAGTAATTCTGGACTCACGACTGAGCTGAAACGATCATATTGATGCTAGAACCAAGAAGGCCAAATGTGCTAAACGATCTTTTGGGTGCAAATGTGGGCTGACACCTAGAGTGCTATTTTGGATATAGACTATGGTGATCCACCTCATGATAATATACGCCACTATTGTATGGTGGCGTAGTACAACAAAACTCAAACATAGCCTTCAATTTGACAAAGTTCAATGAATGACTTGTGTGGGAATATGAGTGCGATGAGGACTGGTCGCACTAGGGCTCTTGAAGTCCTGGAGAACCTGCCTCCTTGTCACATATATAAAGAACGGGGCCCTGAAAATCATTTGTCGTCTCACTTGTCTAGGGCACCTTGGAATTGTAACGAGCGGGTACTCAGGTGTCTGGAAAAGCACGGTAGAGAGGTGTCCATCACTCCATATGCAGTCAGATTACATGACGCTGCTTTTTGAAACCTAACTTCTCTCTGTAGATATTCTGTCAAGTAGAGAGGATTGGGTGGGAGAGCAAAATCTTCCGAGAGATGGCTTTTAGTGATTTACAGATGGATCACACGGTGTTCGGTAGGAGCACAGGAGTCAGAGAGTACTGCCCATTCGGACAATGTGCGATGATCTTCACAGCGGAAATTTATGCCATTCTGCAGTGTACTCATCTCTGTGAGTGAGACATAAGTAGGAATAGGGTAATAAATATATGCACAGACAATAAGGCTGCGATAATGGCACTGAAGTCCGTTGTCGTAACTTCGCGACTGGTGTATGAGTGCAAGGACGTACTGAATAATATCATAAGGAACGGTTACACAATCAGACTCGTGTGGGTTCCGAGCTATTCAAGCATACGCGGAAATGAGAAAGTAGAGCATCTGGCGAAGTTGAGTTCCGCAACTGAACCCTATGGACCCCAACCAATTTTACCTGTCCCAATTGTCGTTGGCAAAAGAGAATTAAAATCGTTGCTGGAATGCACATGTATTGAATTGTTGAGGGGAGCTTCTGGAATTAGGTGTGCTCAGAAACATGTAACTGGACCTAGCGCACGGCGTATTAAGGACCTTCTCTCCTTAGGAAGGGAAGAGCTGCGAATTGTGGTGGGATTGTTGACAGGACATTGTCACCTCTTGGGCCATCTTCATAAGATCGGTGTCGAAGACTAGCTGACGTGCGGATGGTGTTTGGAGGAGAATTAAACTGTTGTCCACGTCCTCAGAGAGTGCTCAACGGACTGAGACATAGATATAATTTTGTTAGGCAAGTTCGAACCAACGAGGCTGTTTGGATTCGCAAGGGCTATCCGTCTCGAATAATATGCAATTATGGTGGGATGTGACGGGTCCAATAGAGACCTAGGCATCGATGATCTAGCAACACCACCCTTTGTTTCATTCATTCATTCATTCTGATAGTAATGATTAAAATTAGAAAGAAGAATGTTCTTTATTGCCGAAAAGTAAAAATACAAACATTCTATTTTACTATAAGTAAAAATGCTTTTTCTTGTTGTGGATGGATTCCGAATGAAATGAGAGAACTGCATATAGGATATATTTTTAGAAATAGTTAGTAAATCTTATGCATTCTTTACAATAAGATGTAATGAAATTTTTTCGTTTAGACACCTATTCTTACAAAAAATTATAGTTCAACACACGTTATTCACTTGTTAAATTCTGTCACAAAATCACATCACGGTTATTGTTTTTACTATTTCTGACAATATTTAAATGCTTCTTAAGAAATTGTAGGGAATTTATAAATATCCATATCTTCTCCAGTTTGGAACGCACATGAAGATCCTCATACTAGTCATAATCAAAAATATATATATTCGCGGAGCCCAGTGAGTTTTCGTAGCTAATAAAGAGACATGGCTCCAATAAAGTTTTTTGTATGTATTTTGACCCCTTGGTTACGACTACCCACCTTGAATTTTTGAAAACTGGTAGATAATTTGTTATAAGCAAAAAAATCGTTAATAATTAAAAAAAATTGCAAAATAAAAAATATCTTCGTGTTCCTGACGTATAGTTTTTTTTAAAAATATGTTAATGACAGTAATGAGATTTTATTAACGTTGATAATTTCTTTTTTCAGGTAAGAGAAAAAATCTGATTAACCTACTACTGAACAAATGGTAAGTTAATATGGAAGTTACTATTCATAAATACGTTACTAATACAAAAGCAAATTAGTCGACTTTTTTTCTAACTTACTGAATTAATAGAAATGACAAATTTCGAGAAATACAATAATTACTCCTTAAGGGCTTCCAAACCTCTATTTTCCGTTTGGTGAAACTATTAAAGAGAGAATCATGAAATTTTGGGAAAAGTTAGCAATACCCTATAGGTACCCCCTAAGGATAGTCAGGGATTTCAGTGGGTTTTCGTAGCCGCAGGAGAAACATGGTTCCATCTATGTTTTTTATGTTTATTTTGACCCCCTGATTACGAATATCGATGGAGGATTCCCGAAAAATGGTCAGTTAATTCGTTATAAACAAAAAAATTGTTAATTGAAATAATTGTAAAATAAAACACTTTTGTATTCCCTGGTCGATTCTAAGCAAAAAATGTCTTCTGTGATTTTTCCGTTCGACGAATAGTTTTTGAGTTAAAACCCGGAAAATGTCATTTTCTGCCACATCTCAACATGAATAACTTTTGATTAAATAAATATTTTCAAACTCTGTACCCAGGAATTGATAGTTCAGGTCGAAAACTACAAGATGGGATTAATTGCAATGCAAAAAATCTAGTGTTTTATTGTTTTTTAACGCTATAGGCAAATAGCGTCTCACTAATTATAACGCTGCTGTGTATAAAAGGAAATGGAAGTCTACGTACAAGCGCTCACCTAGTGCACATAATTCATTATAGCTTTAGCTGATCATTGTACTAATACTTTAACAACGGTTTAAAGTAAAAATATTAAAAAAATATCTTCAGAAAAAACGTAAGTAATGCCATAGCACTATGGCACTACATGAAACCTACTTATATTCTTGTCTTCTCATGTTTTCCATGTTTCACTGATGGCCGTCTGATCTCAAAAACTACTTAAATTAGTTTTCACTCGATATTATCCATCAATTAAGTTATTTTCCACGAAGAACTTTGGTATATGATACATTAGTATATAATCTGTCTGGGTAGGTCACTATTCAAATAAAAATTGAGTATGGTATATTTTAATTCAATTAAACTTATTTGTCAAAATATGCAGTTCATTCTGAAAAACCTGCTTATTCCATGAAGCCTACTCATATTCTTGTCTTCTCATGTTTTCCATGTTTCACTGATCCTTCAGCTGATTTGCAACGGTCTCCGTAATTTTCGAAAGACATCAAGGAACGCTGGTTGACTTGAAGATAACAAATGTTCTCCACCAACACTTCGTTCATAGCCTTCCGTCGCCAAAAACCTCCCAACACTTGTTTGTCTCTAACACTCTCAGTTCAATGTGGAACAATATTTATTTATGAATACATTTATTTAATTAAAAACGTTCTCTTAATCGTTAATCCGATAGGAAAGAACGATCAATTTGGCCCCGAAACATATATTTTTAAACTCTCAGGCGATGCTGCAATTTATTTCATTAAAAATTTCTGTACGAGAAATGTTATACATGTATTTTATTGAATTTGTAAACTTAGACAGTCCTGAAATAACCATGAAAATATATAATTATAAATAAAAATTCATAAAGTTAGGTAATGCTTTGTGGTAACAATTGAAGTTTGGACACATGTTGGGAAAAAAGAACAAAAAATAAAAATAATATAAAATATTTACCATGTGTATAAAGATGCGAGTATACCCGAAATTTAACGATATTAAAATGAACTTTTTATGGAATACGAACATCCAAAGAAAAAACAATTCTTTCCATTTCCCAGTCCTTATTTTCCTTTTCCTTATTTTTGTGACAGAATCTCGGCCATAGTTTTTTTCAAGCAAAGAAAAAGAAAGAATGTATAGGAACAGTTTTTTTCCCGCAAACACCACTCTGGTCCTCTCTCAATAGGCATTTCGACCACCTTATGGTCTCGTTAGTGGAGCTGTATGGAACCGAGAACAACATTCACAGGAAACAACTGCTACATAAAATATAAATTCCAAAGTGTGTCGGCAAGATATTAAAAACCTGCCGACTTCTATGCCAGAGTGAAACATATCGCCAGTCAAACGACATCCATATGATCACTGGAGTAGTGCGAAATTTTTAAAAATCAGGGTTATCTCACACATCGGTTTTAACGATTTTATGGAAACACAATTTTCATCCCTATGTATATTCCATAGTACAACATTTATAAGGCACTGATTTTCCACGAAGAGTAGAGCTCTGTCAATTTATTTTACTTCGGTCACAAGAAAATGCTGTTTTTTGGATATTATTTTGTCGGACGAAGCCAAATTCACAAAAAATGGATTGTTTAATCGACGCAATTCCCACTATTGGAGGGACTCAAATCTACAGCCATTTAGAGAATTAAATTTTCAAGAGCCTTGGCAATTTAACGTGTATTGTGCTATAAGAAATGACGGCGTGGTTACCCTAGAATTTTAAAGATAATCTGAATGATAAGTTAGCCATTTTTGAAGACTTCTATACAAAATACGTTTTTTAAATTATAGGTGGGCGCTATTTCGACATCTTAATAAATTTGGAAGTAAACTATTTAGATAACTTGCCGCTGGCTGATCATAGAAATCTATTTCATCAACATGATGGGGCGCTTCCACATAATAGTCATTTAGTTAACAATCACCTGCGAAACTTGTTTTATGATCAATGGATAGCCAATAATAGGCCACATCTTTGGTCACCTCACTCCCCCGACCTAACAGTACTTGATTTTTTTATTTGAGGGATATCAAAAATAAAATATACAACACCGAATTAATCACTATGGAAGATCGCATGCAGCGCGTCAGAATAGCATTTGAAGAACTTAATCCTCAGTTAATAAGAAGAATCACCCATGAAGAGTTCTTGCTTAGTTGTGAATAATGTTTGGAAGTTCAAGGGCGTCAGTTTGAACATTTACTCAAATAATTTTTTTAACTTTATTTTATTAACAACTGGTTTAGTTCTATTTCTTTTAGCTTTAATAGATCCAAAGTTCTTGAAGTTTTTTATAATCTTTTTAACAGTTGATAGTGTTGGTTTCTGTTTCTTCGGATATCGGATCGTGAATGTATCGCATGTTTTTGAAATTACTCACATTCTCCATAAATAATAAATAAGTTTAAATAATCTGCGTGCGTGTGATTTAATCGCTCTGGCATAATTATTATTAATGAATGTCAAATGGCAAGAAATAGTGACAATTCTGTATATTATTTCCTTTTCGATGCTTGAAAGGATAATACATAAAAACAACTATTTAAATACGGCAGATAGATTTTTTTATTTCTTACTGAAATTTTGATTTTTCAAAATCTCGGCCATAGTTTCTCTTCAAATTGATATCGATTCATCTATATTTCTCCTCAATGGATCCATACACACGAAAATACCCTGTATATCTACCAACATCCTGTGATAAAAACATTTCACTTCCAAATCTAGCGGAAGGTTCATTGCCTTTGTTATATTCTTTTTAGCATACATTATTTTTATAGATAGGTCCACCATTATCCTTACATAAGAAAGTTCTTCATTAAATATAGTCTAGCTTCCCACTCACATCATTAAGATTTTCATATGTTACGTAAATTTATTCATATTCGGGCTACAACTTAATAAGAACAACATTGATGTTAAAATTCTTTAGAAGCAGGTACTGTAAGTCTCCGACACTTTCTGTTAAGGAAGATTATTTAATTGATATGTTTTTAAATGTTGATAATCCATTTTGACTGTCATCAGAGAATAAATTATAAAATTTAACTGGTTGCCCGCTGACAATCTAAATTTTTAACCGGTTTTCAGCGTGTTCTTTAATCTTGGTTTTATTGGTAAGTTGGTAAATGCAACGAAGAAATTAGACTCATCTACTCAAGTCAGATTTCAGTGAAAGATGATGTTGATGTTGATTTAAGGAACTGTACTGTGGCTAATAGAGTAACTTCACTTTTAGTTTAGAGATACCGAGTAGATGAGACTCAACTATGGAACTTTCGTCATTATGGTTGCAATATTTAAAAATATTGGTAGACAAATTCTTCGTTCAATTTAAAATGTTATTACTTAGTGGGTTTTTAAAATTGAGACAAATATAAAGGTGATAATTAAGGTATTATTGCGGAAAGGTTTTTATATAAGCTTCTTATCAACTAACTAGACGAATTTTTTGTGAATTTTGTCTTAGTGAGGTTTTGTCAATTTAAAATGGCACGTAGACGCTCGAAAAACATTCGGAATTTTAAAGAAAATATGATTTTTTCAAAGGTAAATTTCAAATTAGTTTTTACTTTTTTGGGTTTCGGTCATACTATTACTTTATAAGAAATTAACACATGTTTTTTCCTGACGTTTCGGTTTATTTTATTGATTAAACCATCTTCAGAAAATTACTGGAAATATGAAAAGGAATATGTAAATTGTTGTTTTATAAACTGAAAATTTTAATTTTTTACCTAATGTTAACAGGTGGTTCACTTGATTAAGTTACATTTAACTATTTTATTATTTTAATACAAATATAATCAAAAACTTATTTTTTAATGTAAATATAAATATAGAAATCTGATATTATTTTTTGAATGCATTTTTTACACATCTGGTTTGTTTTGCTTTTGACAGAGTACTACTAAAGTGTTTGAAAGTTTCTGGACTATCTGCAGTTTTATTGCCCTATTAGATTGGTATACACATTACTCAGGTCATTTGTGTCCGTTCTGAAATTCATTGTACAGGGTGTTCTTTTAATACGGATTATTTCTTTAATTGTTCTTTTTTTGTAATTAATTTCTGTGTCTAAAATATACACGTTGTTAAAATCGATGTTGTATATGTTATCTAGTGCATTTTTGGCTAAGGCGGTTTTATTATCGTTATTGTGATGTCTAATGCTGTATTTGTGATTTTGTATTCTATTTTTTAAATATTGTTTGATTTGACCGACATATGACAATACGTATCATTGCCGTGTATACCAAAAATTACTAATCCCATTAAAAAAGTGCTAAAACCATATGATATCCAAAAACCTTCGAATAATTTCAAAAACCTTTATACAAAATTTAAACCCGATATCCCTAAAGACGAACAAACAAATGTCATTTACAAGATTAATTGTTTAGATTGCAACCAAACATATGTCGGTCAAACCAAACAGTATTTTAAAAATAGAATACAAAATCACAAACACAGCTTTAGACATCACAATAACGATAATAAAACCGCCTTAGCCAAACATGCACTAGATAACATACACAACATCGATTTTAACAACGCGGAGATTTTAGACAAAGAAATTAATTGCAAAAAAAGAACAATTAAAGAAATGATCCATATTAAAAGAACACCCTGTACAATGAATTTCAGAACGGACGCAAATGACCTGAGTAATGTGTATACCAATCTAATAGGGCAATAAAATTGCAGATGGTCCAGAAACTTTCAAACTCTTTAGTAGTACTCTGTCAAAAGCAAAACAAACCAGATGTGTAAAAAATGCATTCAAAAAATAATATCAATTTTCTATATTTATATTTATATTAAAAAAGAAGTTTTTGATTATATTTGTATTAAAATAAAAAAATAGTTAAATGTAAGTTAATCAAGTGAACCACCTGTCAACATTAGGTAAAAAATTGAAATTCTCAGTTTATATAACAGTTTACATATTCCTTTCCATATTTACAGTAATTCTCTGAAGATGGTTTAATCAATAAAATAAACCGAAACGTCAGAAAAAAACATGTGTTAATTTCTTATAAAGTAATAGTATGACCGTAACCCAAAAAAGTAAAAACTAATTAATAACTACACGGTCAACAAATAGAAACAAAAGTAAATTTCAAACACTGGATAAATTTTATTCCAATTTTTAAAATGTGACCTAATTATAGAATTAATCTATAAGGATCTAATAATGCTAGATTTAAGTGATACTATTATCACATATTATTTAATCTAACAGATGCGATAGCTTCCACGGTGCCTTTGAAGTTCAATTTTCGTGACCTTGCATGCCTCGGGACTGGCTATTACACTGGGAAAAGGTGTAAAATTAGGAGAAATACTGATACTACAATGAAAAAAATAATTAAAATCAGAAAGAAATACTACAAAAAATCCTAAGTAGATGTTAATACTAATTTTTAACCGACTTCTAAAATGAGATTCTAAATTCCACCGCTATTTATATATATATATATATATATATATATATATATATATATATATATATATATATATATATATATATATATAAGTCGATTATTCCGGAACGGCGGTACCGATTTGAATGAATTTTTTTGCATTATGTTCAGTAAGTTGCTGCGGTAGTGTCATATTATTTAGGTTGAAATTGGTTCACTAAAATCCAAAATGGCACTGATAATATGGCGGACAAAATATGAATTTTGCCCGATTTTCTCCAAAATTGGTATGGGGTAGTTTTTGGGTAGTAAATAACGAACCTGAAAGTATTTTATTAATATTCGCTTCCAGTATGGCAAATTAAAAATTTTAAAATAATTAAAAAAAAAATCAATATTGCGGACTAAAAATTTAACATATCTCGATATTGTTCAAAATTGCTGCTGTAGATCAATATTAGATTAAGAGTTTAAAATTCCTTTTTTGAAATTTAATATGACGGATCCAATATGGTGGGTTGAAAATTTTAGGTTATATATATTTTTTCAAAATTGGTATTAGACAGTTTTCGGAATCATAGGTTATGAATCTGAAGTTAATTTTTAAAAATTTAATATGGCAGATATATTATAGCATATATAATATGGCAAATAAAAAATTTTACATTTTTTTTTCGATTTTGCCCAAATTTATATTGATTGATTTTTGGAGCGCTTATATTAACTATGCAGGATAACATATGTCTGACTAAAAAATTAACATGTCTCTAGGTCTTTCAACATCGGTATATTGGGGAGTTTAGGGAGTTTAGGTTTTTGCGATTATTGTGATCTAAAACTTTAGATAAAATGTATTCCTTTTTGCGACCAAAAAAAAAATCAAAACTAGGTATAGAAAAATATAGATTTTTATATGATGTTAAAATTCGGAAGTTGGCGCTGAATTATTAGTAACTTAACCATATAACTACTAACACGAGTTACATATAAGCTATGGTAAGAAAGCAATTACAAATAAATTATTTCTTAAACTTTTTTTACGAATCATATTTAGAAAGGTACAGATTTGGCACTCTTAGTGCTTTTTTAGAAATCAGTTCAATTTTTTATATATAAATTAAGAGATAAAAACTGGTTCCATTCTAGCAAAATATATCAGTTATTTTTCCTTCTCTGGTTGTGTATCGGTTTCCAATTACTTGAGAAAACAGGTAATAAATCCATTAGGTATTCTTTGCAACTATGTGTAATAAAATTTTATTAAGTAACTTCATATCTAATATTTTTTGCCAGTGATCTAGTAAAATATTTTTACATTAAGTTGCAGTTAAACATAAGTTAACTATTTGTTCAATTTTGTTCATTCTTTACTTTCTTTTGTTCTTCAATGTTGCTGATCTTAAGATTTTTTGGTAACTTTTTTCAAACCTTATAAACTCACTCTTTATTGTGTTTTTTTTCTAGTCTATGTTGGCGAAATTGTATTTTTCTTTATTTTTGGGGAATTTAAAATATTCGGTTCCTAAATGTCTTTAAAACTTTTGATATTCTGAAAAAAATGATTCAATTAAAAACGATAAACCGTTGTAATTTTTTAAGACGTTACCAAATTTGTTATATAAAAATTATATAAAAATTTATTTTAGCGTCAGTCTTCTTTAAAGTTCTACAGGAACCCTTATAGCTCTATGGGCATCTATCCGTCTGTCTGTATGTCACCGAGTTGATACTTCAAGAGTTTTTAATTTTTTGCCATGAAATTTTGCACACCCATCCTTCTAGTAATTCATATGTATGAAAGTAGTAATAAAATAATTCTTTTCGGTGATCCTATTGTGTGGGATATCGTTCGAATTTAATGTTTTATATTACTTTTTTTTTATTCAGTGGCTTCTTTTGAGAAATATGAGCATCTAAAATAGCTTTTAAAATGTCCCATCCCTCCAGTGAATTTCCAAAGGTAGATTTTTAAAGATTGAAAAAATCTCCAAAAATAGCTTTTACTGAATATATGTAACGAAAATTATCACATTTACTAATTTATGAGGTTAAAAAAACTGTTTGATATTTAATTTCGCCTTTTTTCTTTATTCGATCGAGTGAAACACCGTTTTATAGATATTTTAAAATGCAATTAAATGTGTATATAATATTTTCAATTTAGTCGTCCCATTCATGAAAAACAAATTCTTAAGGTTGCTTAAATAGTTGACGTTTGGTTAGTGTGAATTTTGATGAATGAGCTAGGCAAGGCAGGATTCCGTTAAAAGAGTTGCAGATCGTATGGAGCTCCTAATTCTTTCAACGGAAATTAGTACAATTAAATTATATTTTCTAATTTATAAAATACAAAAAAATCCTTAAAATTTAATCTTAAATGTGTTTCCTACAAAAAGCCCACATTTTCCAGGCAAATACTTTTAATTAACTTAAAGATAGATACGCAATGAAATTTCAGTGTTAAATCTTGCTTTTTTGGCTTGGAGTCAATGACAAGAAGGCACAATAAAGACTAAGTTAAATAATAAAAAATTCAATTTATTAAGATCTGTCTGTCCCTCTCAGTATTGTTGATATGAAACCTACTAAAAAGGTATGCTCTCTAACAACGAAATAAAAGATTTTTTCATATTCTGTTTTTATTAAAATCTCCCTTATAGTCACGGCATTTGCGTCCCTTGTTCTGCAGTGACTATTCTGTTCAGAAGAGGTCTTTCCAGTTGCATTAATATTCTCTTTCAAATGAGTATCGTCTGCAAAATAATGTTCTGTAACTGAGCCAATTCCTAATTATAAGGCGTAGCTTCCACAACTCGAGGAGGTGTTGAATTTTCGCTACTTTATGAGAAAACGAGGGCATTAATTTATTACAGATGACAATTGCTGTTATTGTAATGTCTTTCGGCATGTATTTAACAAGAATAATTCCTGCTTGGTTCAAAAGTTGAAAACTGTGATTATTTTCCTTCTAGATCCCAGGAATGTACCCAAATCTCTTAACCAGTTATTATCATAAAGAAAAAATATCAGGGTCTATGTCCAAAAATTCCAAATGATTTGCCTCAGATATAATTGATCATGAGTCAAGTATCTTAGAATCCATCTTGCTCATGTCTAGTCTATTATGTAGAACTATTTGTTTTAGATATATTTGATGCTAAATATTTTTAAGTGACGACCTAGGAGAAACATTGTTTTTATTTTCCTGTAAGAATCAGGACTGATGGCTTGCAATCGTTCATTCATCTATATTTTTACGATCCTTTTTTTTGTTAAAAATTTGATGACACAGTAAATTTTCAATTTCATGAAACTCATTTTTTACAAAATACTTCATAAAACACAAAATACTAGCCAATTTGAAATCCAGTTTAATATTGAAGTAGAAGTTATCTCTAAATTTTTGTTTATATCTCGTGAACCGCTGGATATATTTTGATATAGTTTTCACTGTTACCTAGAAAATCCTTAGAGGATGGTTTTCGTGCACGAACCGTTAAGTCATGACAACATAGAGCTGCAAGCCAAAGCTAGTCCTATTATTAATTGAATGTGCATTTCTGTATAATTCATTAATAAACATTATACTGGAACTACAGTACTTATTACTTGGATAATTAGTCTATAATGTGGGAGTAACGGTACATTAAGTAATAATTTTTTTTTGATATGTTGCAGCACTACTATTGTGTTATACAGTGTGTCCCACGACGAACTGCCGTGATCAATTTCTCGGAAAACAGGCTTAGGAAAATTTTTTAAATCTGATAGTTTACTTAAGTCGATGGGGGCAATTCGGCTAAAATATTTCCAAGATGGTGTCACTTCTGGTTATACCGGAAGTTGATGCCTTCTTGCTTATTTTATATGGAATACCCTATATGTTGTTAAATTTTTAAATTCTACCCAAATTGTAGACATATTTCATGCATAATGTCCTTAACCCAAGAATAATATTTTTGACATATTTTAAATTTTATTTCAAAAAGGGCTTTCCAGGCCTAAACATGACCATCAATTTCTCCTACATTTAATTGGGGTTGGTTTCCATCTAAAAGAGGATCTAGTTTAGTGAGCTTTGTTGATATCTTGATAGTAAATAGATACAAGGTGATCAAAGACTAATATTAATATTAAAAAGTCGTTAAAAGTTTTTTTTAAATATAAACTTCCTATTTTTATAATGTTATGTTATTTAGTATTGAAAATAAATGTGACTTTGTGTAAGGTTGTCTATATCAAAAATTTGCAGTTTTTAAAATATTGGTAAGTTAACATTTTTGTATTTTAAAAATGCTAAATGGCTTACCCAAACAGGGAAGCAATTTATTTTAATAAATGTTCGAAATTTCCGTCCTGAAGATAAACTTTCGAATGCCTCCCTTACCCTTGCCATACAGTTCTCCATCGTTGCCACTGGATTAAAATAAATGATGTCCATCGTGTAAAAAGTTTGTGTTCCGGCAGAAGTAAATTGCTTAGATCAGGGGCGGATCCAGCCTGTCTCCTTGGGGGGGGGGGGGCGGTGATATGAGTACAGTATCGCAAATGAAAGCAAGTTGTCGACGGAGGGGGAGAGACACCGGAAACATTCCCATTTCTAGTGTAAAAGGCAGGGTCGGGTCTATTTTTCTGAATTTGAAGCTCTTGGAGAGGGGGGATGCCACCATCATACACATTCCTAGTATAAGAGGCAGCATCGGGTCTATTTTCCTGAACTTAAAGCTCTTGGAAGGAGGCTATCTCAAGAAAAACAAGTTGTCAAAGGGGGGGGGGGTGCCAGCAGCATACACATTTCTAATATAAAAGGCAGAATCAGTTATATTTTCCTGAACTCAAAGCTCTTGGAAGAGGGGGGGGAGCGATCGCAAGCATACACATTCCTATACTCTATTCAAGAACTAGAGAGAGTAATAAAACTATTACCGAAACCTCCAACGTACCTGCTCTATTGCCGCAGGTAACTGAGCAGTGCCGTAAATCTAATTATATTTAAATATTATAAGCTTTTATAAATTTACTGCAACAATAAAATTTCTGATAGTTCAATTTAATTTCTGAGTGAGCAAAGTACACTTTACAGTGTATTTTTAGTAATTTATCTTGTTTGCGCTTGTAGTGAGATACCCAAAAGATATGGCTTCCACCTATATATTTATGCCAAAATCGTTAAACCAAGGCATTTTTTCCTCAACGAAAAACTTATTACGATGAATGTTTATGATGCCTTAAGATATGAGTATCTAGATAATAATGTTAAAAGCTCTGTTGAGATGTGTTCCAACATGACAGGAGTTGGAAAATCTACTATGTACCGAATACCGAAGGAGGAAAAACTACTGGAATTGTCGATACTCTCAAGTCACATTCGATCACAGGCAGACGATTAACCTCGTTGTAAGAAGAGATGAAAACTGCAACAAAAGAAGTTTTACATACATTTTATTATGAGAAGCAGATCTCAACCGTCGACATAATTCTAACTAAAATCAGTTTACCTGAAATTAAAAGAACTGAGCTCTGGAAATTGTTCAGAGAACTTAATTTTTGCTGGGAAAAACCAAATAGGAATAAAATCCTTTTTAACACTTCATACTTCCAAATATCTATTGCTATCCAACCCAAATAGTCCATTATTATAGACCGGTATTTTTGATTATAAAATCTCCAACCCATTCCTATGAAAAATATATGTGTCTAACAGATTTTGCCAAAGACACCGGACTAAAGGTCGTTTGCGGAGAGAAATAGGGTAAAAAATTATTTATTACACTCTCTACTTCTTGAATAAACTATATTATAAGAAGCAAAATCGGGTCTATTTTCCTGAACTCAAAGCTCTTGAGGGGTGGGCGATCGCCCCCCCCCCCCTTGGATCCGCGCCTGGCTTAGATATTGATCGTCTGACTCTTCTAGAATGTTTAAATATCTTCTACAAAATTGTATACGTAATTTACAATAGGGACATAATTTGTTTTGTATTACTAATGAATTACCATTTAAGTTTTCTTCATAAAAATGTAGTTTCATTTTCATTTCTTACAGCACAAAATACGTTATACTGGCAGATTTCTTGAAAATTCTGTAATCTTTCTATATGAGGATTTGAATCCCTCCAAACATGTATATTGTGTGTCTTAAAAAGGCCATTTTTGGTATATTTTGTTTCATCAGTCCAAATTATGTTATTCAAAAATCGAGGGTCGTCTTGTATCATCGATAATATAAATTCGCAAAATTGCATTCTCTTCAGCAAATCAGTGTTAAATTTAAAGTATTAAATAACGGTGGCAATTGTGTTTCAACAGAATTCTATATATTCAACTCTTCGAGATTCCTGTTTGTAGAGTCACTTGTCTTAACAATGTCGAAGGATATGCTGCAAAATATCCCAGATTTGCAATTGCTACATTTTCATTATTGGCAATAGGTTTCCTCCTATACAGTTTTGCCTTAACCGTTCCCAAATTTTTAAAATTTTCCAATATTTGTTTAACACTATTCCATGACTGTTTCTGTTTATTTGGATATCTACCAGCAAATGTCTAACATGTTTTTGATAAAACTTTGTTATATTCCCCATAGATAATAAGCAAATTTAAATAATCTTCCTGCGTATTATTTAATCGCTCCGGCATGCTTTTATCAATAGTTGTCAAATGACAAGAAATACTGACGATGACCGCCACGGCTGGCTCGGACGTAGTCTTATCTGGAGGTCCAATTTTCGATGACTTTTTCCAACATTTGTGGCCGTATATCGGCAATAACGCGGCGAACGTTGTCCTCCAAGTGATCAATCGTTTCGGGCTTATTGGCGTAGACTAGCGACTTCACATATCCCCACAGAATAGTCTAGCGGCGTTAAGTCGCACGATCTTAGAGGCCAATTCACGGGTCCGAAACGTGAAACTATGCGGTTACCAAACATTTCCTTCAATAAATCAGTTGTGGCACGAGCTGTGTGACATGTTGCGCCGTCTTGTTGAAACCACAGCTCCTGCACATCATGGTTATTCAATTGATGAACGAAAAAGTCAGTAATCATGGCTCTATAGCAGTCACCATTGACTGTAACGTTCTGACCAACATCGTTTGTAAAGAAGTACGGACCAATGATTCCACCAGCCCATAAAGCATACCAAACAGTCAGTTTTTCTGGATGTAACGGTATCTCAACATACACTTGAGGATTATCATCACTCCAAATATGGCAGTTTTGTTTATTGACGTATCCATTCAAACAAAAGTGAGCTTCATCGCTAAACAAAATTCGCTTATGAAAATCGGGATCAACGGCAATCTTGTTTTGGGCCCATTCACCGAATCTACGCCTTTCTAGGTGATCGTGTGGCTTCAATTCTTGCACGAGTTGGATTTTGTAAGCACGCAAACCAAGATCTTTCCGCAAAATCTTCCATAAAGTGAATGGACACATATCCAATTCCTGTGCACGATGGCGGATAGACTGATTCGGGTCTTCCTCGACGCTACGCTCTACAGCAGCAATGACTTCTTCTGTACGCACTGTACGACGTCTCTGTGGATGCGTATTATCATTTAGAGTAAACGTGGTGCGAAAACGTTCCATAGTTAATCGAATTAATTGCACTGATGGACGATTATGTTGACCTAAAATGGACGTAGTGCGCGATACGTATTTCGAACAGAACCATGATTTTCAAAATAAATTTGCACAATTTGGAAGCGTTGTTCAGGCGTCAGTCTATTCATGTTGAAATGCCAAACCAAACTGAACATAAATCACTTGACAGCTGACCAAATGGTCGCTAGTTAAAAAAGTGTTGCCAACTTAAAGTTTTATACCTCTATAAAAAACACCCTTCAGAAGGAAACCTCAATTAAATAATAAAGGTTTTTATATAGCAGATAGCTATGTTTAGGCCTGCAAATACCATTTTTGACGTAAAATTTAAAATATGTCAAAAACACTTTGACTTAGGTATAGGATATTATATATATAATATGTCTATAATTTTGTATACAATCTAAAAATGCACACAACATATAGGATGTCCATTTAAAATAAGCAAGAAGGCATTAACTTCCGGTATAACTGGAAAAGCTACCATCTTGAAAATAGTTTAGCCGAATTGCCCCATCGACTTTAGTTTACTGCCGAATTTTAAAAATTTTCCAAAGTCTATTTTCCGGGAAATTGTCCGCGACATTTCGTTGTAGGACACCCTGTATATGCTAAGAAAATCTGCAACAAAAATTTTTTTATTAAAATAAATTATTAGTTACAGTTAAGATCTGAAAAATTAATAGAAATTTTCGCATATTTCCTGTAATGGCAGCAAAGCAAATAAAGTAATTTTCATGTTAATTTACACAAACAACTGATTAATGCAGAACGACAGTTGGTTAAACTCCAAATCTCACATACCAAATATCTCATAATCAAGAACTACCGGCATCTTAATACAAGACTTAACTCTTGCATGCAGTAGATCTACCTATCAAAGAGAACATGTAATTATTTCAAACTTGATTGCTATCACTCCCATATGGAATTCTCAATTTTTCTTATATTTTTTGCTGTTAACTTTAATGTTCAATTAAAAAATAAAAACGAACAGGGAATGTTTTATTTAACGGTACAACGGCAGAAATATTGGAAGCATAATTTCAGATATGCGAAGAATATGACACAAATTAATCGATGGAGATGATATCTGAGATATTACATATTTTATTAAGATTTTTTGGTAAGTGTTTTCCTGAAAGTTTGAAATTAATTTTTTTGACCCAGTATTTCTAATAACAAATCATTTAGATTTTTCAGTTTTAAAGATACTTTTAATGCAATGAATACTTTTGTTTTAATGTAAATTAAGTACATAATTTTGTACTTTTTAGTGGGTAGTATGTCTTGTAGTAGATTGTTTCATTTGTGCCTATGAAAAATAAGTCGACCAAGGAATGTGAAAGAAATACCCAGACATTGTCAGCATTAGCTAAATAGATTTAGAGGTAATTGGTTTATCTTATATATAACAGCACGGTGTGAAATTTGTACATTGAATAAGAATGATCATTTCTTGTAGCTGAATTCGAATTGCTCCATCATATAAGGATTTTTTTTTAGATATCCTAACCTAAATGTAAAAAAAACGCGATTTTTGCCTGTATTTGAGGTTATGTATCATCGCGACATTTTATTTTCTCAAAAAACTTAAAGTATAAGTCTTATTTTTTCAAATGCCGTTGAGTTTGTACAAACACAAGGTGTGGCAATTAAGTTCCGGGAATTTACTTATGACTCGGAAACTGGTAACACTGCGTCGTTCGTCAACATCTGTCTAGAGAGGGGAGATTTTCCTTGTAGTTTTAGTCCAAGGTTAAAGTCGATAGCTCTTTTAGTTTGTGTTTTATGAGGATTTTTCGAAAGCAACTTTTTCAGTGGCTTCATGAAAATAAATCACCCACATTACAAGCAACGTGTTGTGATTCAATTTTTACTGAAATCTGGCGAAAAACTCTCACAAATCTTCCAAAAATTCCAGGTGGTGTATGCAGACGAGTGCATGTCGAAAACGCGCGTATTTGAATGGGCAAAGCGATTCAAGGAGGGGTGTGATCCACGTGGAGCTCCCGTAACCTCTCGTATCTACGCGAATGTCTGACCGGCGGCTAAGCATTTGTGCGTTGTCCATCCATAAACAGAAAGAAATGCGAAATTTGATCTGCGAGAATTTGTTCTCCCGCATTGAAGCACCGGCAGAGACTGGATGAGTCGGGTAATCACTGGAGATAAGACCTGGATATTTGAGTATGACCTCGAGACCCGTCAACAAAGTCAGTAGTGGGTGGAAAAGGGCGGGGAGCGGCCAACGAAAGCCAGAATATCCAAGTCGCGACTGAAGGCAATGTTGAATCACTTTTTTCGATATCCGCGGTATCATTCATCGTGAATATCTTCTTGCCGGCCAGACAGTGACCGGACAGTTCTTCCCCGTTCATTATGCAAGAGTTTTTGGCAAAAAAGGCATTCCAACGTTGCCGCACTCCTATGGCTCCGATATTGCCCCATTGCGACTTTTTTTTATTCCCAAAGATGAAGTCGCATCACAAAGGAACTCATCATGACAGGGTGCAAGAGGCCAAAGAAGCTGTAACCGTGGTGCTGATCGGGTTAACTTCGGAGGATTACCAAGGTGTTGCTAATCGCGGAAGCAACGTTGAAATCTTCGAATATGCCCCTGTAGAATTAGCATAACGTCAGACTAGGGCCCCGTTGTTGGAACGCTGAATATGGCCTCAAACAACCTTCAAACAAATCTATTGCTGTTAAAATCTATAGGGTACGATCAAAGGTTGAAATCGTTGTATACAAAGGTAGACTACTGTGAAGGTCCTGAAACTTTATTACCACATCTCGTATTTTTCTTTTTTTTGAGATATTCAATTTTGAAAATTTCAAAATGCAAGAATTTTTAAGTTTTGGTAACCTCCACCTTTCATGACTGATAAGCTTTTAAGCAACAATTTTGATAAATTATGCAAGTTTTAAAGCTATGCATCGCTTAATCCAAATTTATTATTAGTTTTGCAAAATAATTTTGTTTAAACAATTTGTTTAGACAAATTATTGCAAAAGTCATTATTTTTTGAATAAATGCTTCCATTGCATTTTACAAAAATTAATACATTTAAAGGAGTCGTTTTCTATTTTGTTATAAACAGAATCATAAACAATTAATTTTGCAATTTAAAAAACATTCAAACGATCATAAGAAAATTGCAAATAAATTGCAAAATTTGTTATTTAATATTTTATTTATAATAAAATATATCATAATAACGATAACGACTCCTTTGAACGTATTAATTTTTGTAATATGCAATGGACACATTTATTTAAAAAATAATTTATTTGCAATAATTTGTTTAAACAAATTTATTTTGCAAGACTAAGGATAAATTGCGATTGAGTGAATCTTTCATAGCCTTAAAATATCCATGATTTATCAGAACTGTCGCTTAAAAGATTTTCAAAACTGGAAAAATTCATGCAATTTAAATTTTCCAAACGAAAAAAAGAAAGATATTTCAGCAAACTCAGCGGCATTTGAAAGGATAAGATTTATACTTTAAGACATTAAGTACAGTTTATTGAGAAAAAAATGTCACGATGATACATAACCTTAAATATAGGCACATAGCGTTTCCTGCACTTTTAGATGAGGATATTTAAAAAACTTGATGTAACAGAACGATCTAAAATTTACAAGAAACGACTATTCTTATTCAATATACAAATTTCACGTCATTCTGTGTAATAGGTGTTTCGGTTAGTAATGTCGATTATTCCTCACAATTTGGACATTTGTTTTCAAAACAAAATGAATCACTTCTATCAAAGTACTACCCATCGTTAGCTATGACTTTTTCACATCTTTCTGTCAAAGAATAAATTCCACGTTAAAAGAACTGTTCATTATTTTAAGGCCAACCATTCATCAAGTCAAATTTTCACTTCATCGTAAGAATGTGAGTATTATTCTGAAAGTCCGTGTTGCATTAGTCAAAATAAATGTTATTCCAGGGTTAATGAATACGGCGGATTGGGTAGGAAGCCCCATTTAACGTTTCCCAAATAGTTTTTTTAAATATTTTGCAACGGGAGACAGGACATTATCATGTTGAAAAATAACTTCATTATTTCTTCAATGCTCGGTTCCATTTTCTCAATTGTTGTCGATATAGTGAGTCTTGTTCCAATAATTCTTAATTTGCATATTTAAACTGATTCGGCTGAACTGATCCTTCATTGTCTTTTACATCAAAGTCAGCACTTTTGAAGTTTTAAAACCATCGTTTTTTGGGTTAAAAAATTTTCACCATAAGCATTAATCAACATCGATAAATTTCAGCAGCTATTTTATTTAAATAAAAGGACGTCATTAAACTTCCCCGCTAAATATCTTTTCCTGGTACAAAGTTCGACATTTTTGAATCTATAAAAAACAATGACAATTGACAAGAAACTGACTTTTAATGGTGTACGTTTACATTGCCAAACGTCATAGATATTACTAGTATATACCAATAAATGTATTAGTAAAATCGACATTATTAACATCATTACCGATTATTTTCAATCGATAGTATTTAACTATATAAATAAAATAAGCCTATCGAAATGGAACACCTAATCATATTTTGTGTGATTTTTAAAAAGCTTTTACATTTTCTTGAAGAATTAAAAATATTTGAAACTCTATCAAACCATATGTTTCAAAATTCCAACTCCAAAATTCTCAAAAAATACTTTATTTTATTTTTTCCGAAATTATATTTTGGGATACTCAGGTTCTATTCACCACAAAAACCGACGGGGTGTTTATTTTTATGTACAAATTTAATTTAAGTTTTATATGACTTTAATCTGATTAAGAATCAAACATCCTTTATACCGTATGCAGTACTTGTCCCAAAAAAGCCAGCCATATCTTCGGTTCCCTATTTATGGTACTATCGTGCAAATTAAATCAAACACTTACCGAAAATTCGTTATGAGCTCTCCGACTAATAATTTTTTACATTACAAAAACTCGTTGGAATTATAAAAAAAATGAAATAACTTTGTTGGAATAACATTTAGAGAAATCAGGTTTTCTTATTCGCCAAGCCAACATTTTTACGTGAATACAAAAAACATTGTCCTAAAACACACATACATTTAACTTAACCAAACAATTTGTTTAAATATTTTAGTGTAAACAATTATTTTGCCAAAAACATTACTTATTTTCTATTTACATTCATTCAAAATAATGGGAATGTTTTAAGTAAACTATAATAAATTAAACATTGTTATATAAATTGTTATTTATTTAATTGAGATGAAGAATCTATGATTCTAGACAAAAGTAATACATAGAATTCTTAGATATTAGGTAATGAATGATTTCTTTTTTAAATATCAATCTCGGTTCCCAAGTGACTTACGATCAGGGACGGATCCAGCCTCCCTCTTTGGTGGGGGGGGGGCGGTGATATTACAAAAGTATAGTATGGCAAGAGAAAGCAAGTTGTCGACCGGGGGGGGGGGGGGAAGACATCAGTAACATTTTCATTTCTAGTGTAAAAGGCAGGGTCAGGTCTATTTCTCTGAATTTGAAATTCTTGGAGAGGGGGGCGATCACAAGAAAAAACAAGTTGTTGACAGGGGGGAGGATGCGGGCAGCATACACATTCCTGGTATAAGAGACAGAATCGTGTCTATTTTCCTGAACTCAAAGCTCTTGAGGAAGTGGCTATCGCAAGAAAAACAAGTTGTCATCGGGAGGGAAGTGCTAGCAGCATACAAATTCCTAAAATAAAAGGCAGAATCGGTTCTATTTTCCCGAACTCAAAGCTCTTGGGAAGGGGAAGGGCGATTGCAAGCATACACATTCATATACTCTATTCAAGTACTAGAGAGAGTAATAAAACTGTTACCGAAACCTCCAACTTACCTGCTCCAGTGCCGCAGGTAACAGAACTGCCGTGAATTATGTTTAATTATATTTAAATATTATAAGGTTTTTTAAATTTACTGCAACAATAGAGTTTCTGATTTCTGTCAGTGAGCAAAATACAGCGTACAATGTGTCCATAGTGATTTATCTTGTTTGTGCTTGTTTTTATATATTATATGAGATTAGTGAGATACCCAAAAGATATGGCTTGCACATCTATAATTATTCTAAAATCGTTAAACCAGGGCATTTTTTCCTCAATGAAAAACTTACTACTATGAATGGTTTATAATGCCTTAAAAAATCAATATCTAGATAATAATGTTAAAAGTTCTGTTGAGATGTGTTCCAACATGACAGGAGTTGGAAAATCTACTATGTACCGAATACAGAAGGAGAAAAAAAAACGACTGGAATTGTTAGTACTCCCAAGTCACATTTGATTACAGGCAGACGAAAATCCTTGTTGGAAGAAGAGATGTAAACTGCAAAAAAACTAGTTGTACATACATCTTATTATGAGAAGCAGATCCCAACCGTCGACAAAATTCTAACCAAAATCAATGAAGATCGGGATTTACCTGAAATTAAAAGAACTGAGCTCTGGAAATTGCTCAGAGAACTTAATTTTTGCTGGAAAAAACCAAATAGGAAATCTGTTCTTATAGATCGTCCGGAAAATATCCCTTGGAGAAGGAAATATCTCTCTCAAGTAAAAGGTAGAGTTGCTATAAATAACTCAACTTACAAAATTAGTAATTTAACAGAACTTTTGAAAGATTTTTTAGAATAAAGTTACTGCTGGAAATTTGGAAAAATACATATAATAAAAGAATAAAAGAAAATGTGGAAATTCGATACCATGATCCGTGAGATAGAGGAACCAATTATAATTAAATTGGGTGAAGATAGCTTCACTGACTTGGATGACGAATTAGATACGTGATGTTTAACAGCGAAAACACAATTTATTATTTAAATATTTTTAACATAAAAAAATTAATTGCACTTGAATCCCTTTTTAGTGTTTAATTGTAATTCTGCAGATGGTTTAAGAAATAAATAAACTGAAACGTCAAATGTCCTAAAAATGTTTTTAATTAATAATAAAATGACCGATAGCCCAAAAAAGTTTTCACATTATATGGACGAATTTATTTTTTTATGTATATTTAACTTCTTGTATTTTTGACAATAGGTATTTTGTAAGTATTTAAATTATGACTTAAAATTTTTTGAGAGAATAAGGCTACGTTTTTGTCTGAATATACCTAAAATGGTTTTTATGTCAAAATTAAAAATAATAAAAATACAGTTGTGATTTGTAATAAATATGTCAAAATAATTTATATTTTCTAATGTATGTGAATTATTAAAAAATCATAAGAAATAAAATAATATAATAAAAACTTTTTATTTTAAGTTTATCACCGAAATAATATTCTATGCCATAAATATTTAGGGTTAAAATAAAACTCTTTCCGATGCCTATGACAAGGATTAAAATCCTTTTTAACATTTCACACATACAAATATCTATTGTTATCCAACCCAAATGGACCATTATTATAGACCGCTATTTTTGATTATAAAATTTCGAACCCATTCCTATGAAAAATATATATGTCTAACGGAAATATAAGCTCCTCGATTGAGGAAACCAAATTTATCTAAATGTTATTGCAACAAATTGATTTCATTCGTTAATAAGCTCAACACTAGTAGGTTTATCCAGTAAGCTTTTGTAGCATTGTAAATAATATTTTTGGCTATCTAATAATTCATTTTGGTCACATAACCTTCTTCTTCAACGAGATCTCCTTTGGATCATTTTAAGTCGATTATTTTGTGCATTATAGGGTTACAAAAAAAGGTCTCGGGGATAAACAATTGTAATTTTGCAAAAAGTATCGATTTGAAATCTTTACCACTCCTTAAATGCCTAATATCCCATATTATTAGGTAATATCTAAATTCAAGGTTTATTTTTCCAAAAGTAATTGTTTATTAAAACAGTTAGTGAATTTTCTATTTTTTTTTTTGAAAATTTTCTCAGAAACAAATAATTTAATGAACTCGTTCAAAAGTTTGCATTGAAGGCTTTTTGAAAAATCCTATGCCTTTCCCTTGTAAGAGAAAATTTTCAAAAATTGTCAGGTTTTAACCTAACCGATCTAATACTTTAGTTTAACGAAATCCTGATAGAAAATAATTACTTTTGTACCCTTATTCTATCAGAAATACCGGTTATCAGGCACAGTTCCAACAGGGAATTTTTCTTTTAATTTCTCTGTCTTAGGTGAGGAGTATTGACGTAATTATGTTTCCAGTTTGTGACGCAAACATCATTTCACAATAATTTGTATGATAAAAAGTTTTAATTAAACAGAAACTTATTCTACAAGACTAGAATAATGATGAAAATGATGTATTTACTACTAAGATGAAGGTTGTTCGAGACAATTCAGTTTAAGAAACTCCGATGTAATGAAGCCATTAAGATCCTAATCTTGCAAGTCTTTTGTTTCTAGGCTATAAAATATTTCAAAAATAGATTATCTTTGCTGTTCTGATAAAACACTGAAGAATTTGTAATGAATACACCTACAATTAATTTAAGGTTAGGAACCAATTATAAGTAAAATAAATTTAAAATTTACTTACAATTTTGGCCTTGTCGTAACTTTTCGAGGAGATAAATCTAAAATAGAAGTGCTTGTCTTTTCTTTGTCTTCATGTCTCCTGTAGGCTGTTTGACAATCGCCTCTGATCCAAAGGTCGTACCAAGCTTCCTTAGGCTCTCCTCTAAGTTTCGTGTCTAAATTTGTTAAGTTACCCAGAAGTGCTACGCTGCCCGTGCCGCATTCCGATGTTGTAATATAATCCACTAAGAAAGGCTTGGGGAATGAATTTTTATTTTCATTAAAAGAAAGAATACTAGATACAATACTTCTCAAGGTTATCGGTGAGGTCCCACCTAAACCATCCGACCAAAATGAGGTTTCTAACCGCCTCACCTTTCTTCTCGCCTTTCCTGGAAAATGTTGAGACCTAGCCCTTAAATTTGAAAGAGGATGTACTAAGTGTGCCCAATATAAAAAACGGGGTTCTCAGGTTGTGTCTGAGAAGTAAGCTAATGTGCTATAGACGTATAATGTATGTGACTTAGAGTATACCTAACCACAATGGTGAAAATGTGATTAGATATTAAGGTATGCTTTTGTTTTTTAGGCCTCTTCATAAAGTACCGCAAAAACTAACTTACCCAAATTTAATCTATCAGAAAATTGAACGCAAAAATCTAAAACTATCTAACTCTATATCCTATAATATTTATTATCGCAATAATCAATATTTTAAAATAACTAGAACTTTCGCAAGCCGATATTTCTAGTGCCGAAAACTATGTTGAACTATGCGTTGAAATCTCGAAATATATCGCTATAAATGTCCTGGTTTTATGTACTATTAAACTGATAAAAATTTACGCAAAACAAGTAATAGTAAGTAGAGAAAAATTTCGTTGTATGAGTCGAACTTCGCCAAGAAAAAATGGTTTTTTCGAGCGTATGTCGATGATTAATGAAGTTGAATTTTTTGTTTTATTCGCGAAAGTCAAGATTTTCTTAATATTTTATTTAATGCGAAGTTGGGTTAATATTATGTATTTGGTTGAACAGGGAAAGCTTCGTTATTTTACGGATCAACCGCGATCTTCATTTGCCAGATATCGTTCCACCGCTACCTCCTTCAGGTATACGAAGTATATCCGATCTTTGGCCGAACACAATTGAATCCTTTTTTATACCGGAAAACTTACTCAGGAGTCCATAAATAGGTACTCCTTACGTCCGCACTCTAGTTTAAAAAAGCGGAAAACCCAAAAACACTATTTACCCCGGATTTCTATCTTCAGCAATAAACCGCCTTTCAGCTATTAGGGAGCAATGATAGCCTACTCAGATTACGTCGGACATTGCCACGAACGAATAGGAGTGTTATACTAGAACATCTCTAAGACTCACGGGCCTAACAATATTTTCATCGGTTTACTGATTTTTGTAGAAGATGTCGAAGTTCTAGCTACCATCAATAAGATCGTCGGTGATCTGAAAGAGACAGAAAAATCCAGAAAGGTCCGTTGAAAAGATGAAGTAAATCCCGGAATGACAAACGATTCTACAATGAGAACAAAGAATTTGGTTAAGAGATATCGAATTTGGTACGCAGATCGGAATTCGGGCTATAAGAATAGCCGGATATCGAGACCAAAACTTGGTTTGCTGCAATACGAAGTGTCTTTTAACTCGGTAATTTTTCGCATGGGTTCTGTACAAAAATCTCTTCTCTGTTTGTCTTCAGATAGAATCGGTACTTTACTGCTTGATGAACTGAATTCTGCTGCTCGATGGACTAAATTCTGTTACTGCTTTGCCGTTGTCGGTGATTCAATTTATAGCAAGCCTCAAAATCAGGTGATCATACAAATAAAATCAACTGTGATTATTCCACGCAAATTTTGATGAAATTTAATTCCCAATGAAAGTACCATATTGTACACTTAGTCTAAGTTGCAAATAAACGTTTGATATTTCATTTTGATTCTTTATTTATTTACAAAAACGTATATTTACAACATGCAGCACGATTGATCGTACTGGTTGATTGGCGTTGGCTCCGCCTCCCGTTCCGAACGCCGTTGGTGGTGTCCGTCTAGGCTTAAGCGCCGTGCCAGTACAATGGTTCCACCAGAGGAGAGTTTTCCAGGTGAAAGGGAGATTAAGTGCATCTTTTCTCTTATTCAGGGTGTCTTCCTTTTCAATTGCGATGGATTCGTGAATCAATCTTAACTTGTAGTGTTTGCTGGCAGTTTTCAAAATCAACTGTGTATCCTGTCTCGTGATGATATTGGAAAAGGGCCAATGTCGTCTATTTGTTTCTAATGCTGAGTTTATATTCTTCTAATCTTGCCGATATTCTTATGTTGGTCCAGCATTTGTGCAGGGTGAGTCAACGATTGGATAGAGTAGGTTTGTGCCTTTTCGGTGAAATGAAAAAAAAAAACTTTTTTAATGAACCACTAAATGGCCATAGTTACCTGAACTTTCTACAAGAAGAACTACCTCAACTGCTTCAAGGTCTCGATAGGGATGAGCTCGACAGTATGTGGTTCCAGCACGATGGTGCGCCTCCGCATTACCATCATGAAGTTCGTGCGTTTTTGGACCAACGATATCCGCAAAAATGGATTGGACGTGGGGGTTTCATTGAGTGGCCACCAAGGTCTTGCGACATCACCCCATTAGATTTCTTCCTATGGGGTTATATCAAAAATAAGGTGTATGTTAATCCACCAACAACAGTGGAAGATATGCGAAACAGGATTAGGGATACCTGTAGAACAATAACGCCACTAATTTTGTCCAGGGTCCGAGAAAATTTGCAAAAAAGACTAAATTTGTGCATTGCACAAGAGGGTCGTTTATTCGAACACTTATTAAAAAGAAATAATTAATCTCAGTATTTAATAGGTATTTTTTTTGTTTCAATTTAGTATAAAAGTAAATATGTATTTGCCTTGTCGTTATTGTTGTGTTAATTTTTTCACATTATGTTTAATTAAAACTATTGCCATTGTAATATAACGAATAATGTATTTCATCATATTTAACCACATTCTGTTTGTTTCTGTAGTTTTTTTTATTATTTTACATGGCTACTATGATAATGAAGACTATTTCTGTAAAAAAGTATGGAAAATAAGAAAAATTGAAATATCTCAAAAACTATTATAAATAGGTATAGGATATATTGAAAAAAACTCTATTAAATAACACGAAAATATACAGGGTGTACCATTTAAAAAAAAAGATATTTATTCATTTAAACTTGTTCAAATTTGAGCCGATGTGTTCAACACCCTGTAGCTTTTGTTGCAAATATTAGGTAAAAATTATATTGTCCTTGGCCTTGCTAAATTCCAAATTTGAATATATTTGTCACAAAATTGAAAACGTTATTTAGGATTGAATTGATGCTTGAAAATGTGACTTTTTTTGTTTAAACTTAATTATCTCAGAAACTATAAAGTTTTGTTATAGTAAACCCTTAATAAAAAAGATTTAAAATTATAAGCTAAATTGAAAATACGATTCGTATATAGGGTGTTCCATTTAAAAAAATTCAACTTTATACTGTCCTAGTTTTTTGGCTCACCCTGTAGAGTCCTAAATATTTTCAAAATCTGCATAAAAATAAACTGTATCAAATAATAAATATAGTTTGTTAATTTCACCGAAAAGGCACAAACCTACTTCATCCAATCGTCGACTCACCCTGTACGTATTACTGCAGGTGTCATGAATATCTCGGGAAGTAATACGATTTGAATCCTGCTAATTTGTATAATGAGGTTTCCGGTGAATTCCGGTTATACTGGAAGTTGTCTGGAACGTAATTATTTTAAATGGACCACCCTGTATATTATTTTTTTTGTATTCCATTTTTCATTTCCGATAACTTTTCCACAAATGTTGTGTGGAATGCCATGGCAGAACTGGGCATACCGAAGAAGCTAATTAACCTCACCAAAACATGTGTAGAGGGATCTACAAGTGCAGTAAGACTTGAAGGAAGATTGTCAACCTGCTTTACAATCAACAGTGGCTTTAAACAGGGCGATGCGCTGTCTCCACTCCTCTTTAACGTCGCGCGAAAATCGTGCGAAAAACCAACAGAAAAACGCTCCTCTTTAGAAATCAAGGTCCGCGCATCATATTGGCGTTCGCTGATGATATCGATATTGTAGATAATACAACTACCAGTGTCGAGGAAGAGTACTACAAACTGGAAAATGCCGCAAAGAAAGTTTGCCTACGAATCAACGAAGAAAAAAGAAAATATATGGCTACAACAAGAACGGAACGGCGAGACAGAATAGGACAGAACGTGACTATGGACCACTACAATTTTGAAAGGGTCCATCAGTTTAAATATTTGGGAGCTACGATCACCTCTGAGAACAACATTGCACAAGAGATTAACAAGGAAGCAACCGCTGTAGGTATGGGCTGCAAAAGATAATGAAATCGAAAAATATATCCCGCCGCACGAAAATAAGAATATATCAAGTAGTTATAAGACCGGTAATGACATATGCATGTGAAACATGGACGTTGACAAAACAAAATGAGAATAGACTGAAAATCGCAGAAAGAAGAATGCTTAGAGGGATATACGGACCGGCCAGGGACAACACCACACAGCAATATAGAACGAGAACAAACAAGGAATTGGAGGAACTATACAACCAGCCAGATATAGTGAAAATAATAAAGACAAGATCAACGTATCGTCAAGTTGGTATGGGAAGAAAACCCAGAAGGAAAGTTGCCGCTAGGAAGACCAAGGATGAGGTGGAGAGATAACGTTGCGGCAGATTTACAAACCCTAAACGTCGAACGCGCGGAGGAACTGATCGCAGCAAGTGGAGGCAGATTGTGAAGTCAGCAAAGACCCACCCCGGGTTGTAATGCTAGAGAGAGAGAGAGAGAGAGAGAACTTTTACTCACAATTTTTTTTCCCAAATCTAGCCGTTTTTGAGGGAAAAATTTTTTTTTATTTGCAAATTTTGACTTTAAACAGGGTGTCGCCCAAAATTGAATATCGTTTCAATAATAAAATAGTCAAACTCGCAATTCCAATTGTGGCTTCAGATATTATTGAGCTCGATAAAGAATTTTCAGAAAATTACATTTTAAATATAGGGAAGTGAAAAGTAACAAATTTTGAGCTCTATCAAAAAGTTAAAGAAAAAAAAAATTACATATATAATGCTACGTTGTTGACTCATTCAGCAGATAGACAAGAACATTCCCTATTTGTTCATATAGGATATCTCATATCTAGCTAGAACACTTTTCAACTTATTTATGATTTTTGCGAAATCCTCAATATCAATCAGTTTTAGTAATTTCTGGCAAAAAGGCCATGATTAATAAGCTAATATCATGTTTCTATGGTGAGGCGTTTTATTTTCAGTTTCAACTAATTGTTTATCTACTTATAATTCCATTGCACTCGCCATGAATAAAAAATAAATTTAATATATCAGCGTTTGTATGAGTATTAGTTTCCATATTTCGGCAGATGCGTCACTGATAAGATGAGTTTTTTCTTCCTAGAAAAGAAAATTATCTTTCATTTTGACATAGTAAGAAATATTTAATTAACTCTGTATTAGGAAACCAGTTTGGAAATTTCACTCTACGACATAGAGCAATCCCCTCCACTCGAATGATGAATCTTTAATTTATCCACTAAAAAAGCAGGAACGATTCTGGAAAATATAGGTAAGTTCATTGATGAAATTTAAGAACAGGAGAAGATGAGATAGCTGTGGAATCCCAGAGTGCATTCTTCTCTCATCCGATAATCTACCACAAAATCTTACCAATTGGGTCCGAGCAGATAGATAACTGGCAATCCAGAAAATTAACGGTGGTTCGACCCCATATTCAATAAAATTCGATGATTTACTGCTTCAAACGCTTTAGTGAAGTCAAAGTAAATTTGACGCACTGATAATAATAGATCAACGGCGAAACTGAAAAACAAACTGATAAAATAGACAGGCATGACTTCTCAGACCGTGTTTTGAGCTTATTTATAGAGGTTATACATCTATTGTCCACAATGTACGTGTGCCGCATATGAACAGTGATATTTACAAGAAATTTAAACAAATATTCCTCCAAATTGATAAGCATTTGACTTGGCGACGGATTTTTGGAAAAAAAAACTACATTTCTGCCAATGATGCGTCGCTGCGAGCCTTCAATCTATAAGGCCGCAGAACCAGATATAAAGTTATAAAACACAACATTACCGAGTATGTAGCCTTTGAATTATTAATCCTTGTATTTCATTATTTCTGTTACATTTTGTTTTTCTGGGTTTATAAGTCAGTAAATTAAAATATATTGTTAAAACTTAATACGATTTTAACTTGTAACTGTAGTCAGTTCTTTAGAGAAATTGGACGTACGAAGTTCTAAAATATACAATTAGTGGGTGATTTAGCACCCATAATTTTAAGGCGTCTGCGTTCATAAAATATTTTATGTACAAAGAAAAATAAGTACCACAAGGTTATCCTTAGAAACTTGTGAAATAATGTGAGAAAATTTCCCGGTTTGCATTAAGTATTAAATCATTTTTCTTTATTAATAAGGAATTATCCAAGCAAATAAGAATGTTAAATTGTTCACCAGCGCTAAACAAATGTTAATGTTATTCATATTTTACCGACAAACATAATATGGATAAGGCTGCCGAGATAGACATGCAGACTAGCAAGTGTAATATTAATTTCTTTAGAATTCAGTGCAGTGCATTCAGGGGATATAAACGTGGACAATTTATTAAATCATGAATTAAAACTTGCGATGTGAATTAACACTTCTCTCTGGAAGTGTTTCCATTGACAGACAAAGAAATGGAAAATCCCAAGTCATGGTATTTGGCATTTCTTAGGCGTTTGAACTGTGGTTCTTATGGTACGCCAGGTAGATTCTTCTTTTGATTCTGAATTTTTCATTCTCTGTTAGTGATCATCATTGACCTATCAGACTGGAATATAACTGCGAACAATGAACTAATTTAATGGATTTTTGGACAAAATCAAATCTCTCTTGAAATAAAAAAGCTGCAAAGATGTGTCAGGGAGTATTCGAAAAGGAAAAAGATGAAGACTAAGAAAAATTATACTGAAATTTTTTGATTCAAAGCTCGCGGTTCTACAGGCAATAGAAGTCGTAAAAAATGTTATTTTCCTTCTCTGCAAATCAATTTGTCTTCAAAGTTCCTAAGAATACGAATTTTTTGATTTTTGAAATTTTAGCTGGCTCTAGAAACGTTAAGGAATCATAAACTTATTTGGATGTACTAAAAAAAGAAGGAACGTCTTTTCAAAAGGTGTAATTTAAATTTTAGCAGGTCCAAAAGGATTCAAATCAGCGATTTTAGGGAAATTCAAGGATTAAAAATCCAGCTTTTGGCAATATCTAATGTTTGTACACAATAATTGAAATTTGATTATTTTCTAGAATTGTGAGTTTTTGAGTGTATCAAAAAAGAAATTATTCATCTGGGTACTCGCAACTCTACAGACAGATTTTAAAAATTGAGAAGAAATCGTGTTCTTCAGAAACCAAGACTCAAATAGGCCAGTTATAATTTCCAAGTTCTCTAATTCACGTAACCGAAGGGTCCATGTGCAGGGGCGGAACTAGCCTCTCTCTTTGGCAAGGGCAACGATATCACAAGAGTACAATATGAAAAGCGAAAGCGAGTCGTGGAAGGGGGCTGGGGGTGTCAGCGACATTCACGTTTCTAATGCAGCAGGCAAGGGCGAGTCTATTTTTCTGGATTCGAAGCTGTTTAGGGGGGTGGCGATAACCCTCTCCTCCCTTGGATCCACTCCTATCCATGTGAGCTATGTAGGTTAGGGAGTTTGGGGTGTAGATTTTGTCTTTCTACGCTCTTCTAAACGTTGAACTCTTATTTCTTCGGTTTAATTTTTTGAGGTTGTAGAGGAAGAAACTGCTATACAAAAAATAATATTATAGGAGAATGAACTAGAAGAATTCAGATTGTGTTTAAGGTAATTCATTGCATATAATCATAGCCAACAGTGTTATGTACTATTCAATGCTCTTTCATATGACACATCCCTCTAGTTCTCTCATGAACTTTCAACGTTGAATGCACAAGTGAATCGTTTGTAAATAGTGGAGGGTGATTCGGCAACCCTGCATAAACTACTTGGGCTTTTATCTTGATCTAATATAGTATGTCGTATCTTTCTTTAACTTTTATATTAATATAATACCGTATATTGTAGATCCTCAACCCTATATGTAACATGTAAAGTCGTCAACACTATTAACGGTTGATATACCCACCATCAGTAAGAAATTCAACTTCTGCGCGCCTAATTCGCATTATAGCGATGCCGCTTTTCCGTTGTAGTATGAGTTCCACACGACGACCGTTCGAAATATTTTATAGTGAAGTTTACGTTATAACTGTGAAGTGTCGACATGGTTAGGCATCCTTATCTTACAGTATATCATACCTTGTAATGTTATACATTACATATTTGTTTTTTAAAAAAATATGTAGAGAAGTTTTTAAGTTATGTCACACTAACTATGACTCTCCTCATATAGCTATATTAAATATTGCATTTTTCATATGGATTATCTCGACTATGAGATGGGCAGGGTATCTGAAATTTCGTAGTCTTACGGGAAATTAGATCAACAATGAATGCACAAAGTTTCAAGGAAACATATAGAAATTCGGTTAGCCGAAAAACTACTTTTAGAAGATAAAATATAATGAGAACTATCATAGGAGAAAGGGATAGTGGAGTGTAAAATTCTACATGTGATTTTATCGGGTTTTATATATATATATATATATATATATATATATATATATATATATATATATATATATATATATATTCACTATCTCAGAATGTTTACAGTATTGTTGTAACTAGGAGGCTACTTCAGCGTTCTACCAGTTTAAACGAGGTTTAACACTTTAGTAGTAATTTTAAAATAAATTTAATAATTTATTTGATGTATGTACTTATTATTAGCGGTTTTAAATTTCAATCATCTTAGCGAAATAGTAGATTGTTATTTTATTAAATTATAGTAATTAGATTTTAAGAATGTCCAATTGTTATTTATAAAGTGTCTGTCTCAGGATATTGCCAGACACAATCACACTATTTTTTTGTTTGTTTTTGTTTTTCATACTGTCTTCTTTCAATTGCCCTACCAATTAGCATTCTTGCGAAAATAAAAAGATTATTGTTTTAACTCGTCCAGCTTTATGTGTTTCGTATATTAGCAAAATTTGTAAAATACATTTTTATTATTTTTTATTATCACTTATCGTAGTTTATTTACATTTCATGGGCGTGCGTTGAACAATTTTAGAGAAATATACTTAACACAATCTCGTTTTCTTTGCTTATGGATGGATGTATATTTCGTGACCTCTTAACATCAAATGATATATTCGAACCATGTTTCTACATGTAAAAATTCTGTCAAATTTAAACTATTCGGATTGCTGACACCATTTCAGTATTATTTTAGGGCCAATTGAATATGAAATGATGTTGAATTTTCATTTATAAGAATATCAAATTCTTAAATGGTATGATAATATGGATACCATTTTGTTGGGAATTTTATAATATTTTTTTTTGGAAATGTAACTTGCATACAATAGTCAAATAATGGCTTAACATAATTAGCCAAGAGCGACAAAAATATGATTGATAATGTTGAAATGCAATATGAAGAAGATGGCGATGAAGATCGGTTTATGAATACATCTACAAATTCAGTTTCTGGTATATCAAAGAACTCGAATAAGCATGATTAACTAGATGATCGTTTTTTCCGTAGTACATCATCAAGCAAAAGGAAAATTGAAAAATCAGTGATGAAATTGTTCTATCCGTTGAAATTTAAAAATCGTTCTAGATGTCTCAACCATTTATGTTTCGCGGATGACGTGGTACTAATAAGTGAAGATTTACACAAATTGCAGGAAATGCTCTCTGAGTTAAAAAATGCTTCAGAGAAAGTTGGATTAAGCATGAACTTAGCAAAAACCAAAATAATGTCTCAGATACGCCACTTTATTTAGGAAACAACGAAATACAAAGAATCAAGGAATATGTGTATTTAGGCTATCTAATTAGACTTGGGAAAGGAAACCAACAAGCAGAAATAAATAGAAGAATTATAATGTCATGGGCAGCCGATAGAAGATTGGAATACGTTCTTAAAAACCTTGTTATTCCCATTAATTTGAAAAGTTATGAAAAACAGTTAAAGCAGCCAATAAACTGCATACTACTCAGCGAGTAATACAAAGAATCATGCTGGAAATATCACTACGTGACCGAATAAGAAACGAAGAAGTAAGACGCACAAGGATGTGATAAAACGCATTGCTACTTTGAAATGGACCTGGCAAGACTATATAAAGTGGAGAAAACATATATTGCACTGAAGACCTAGGTCATCAAAAAGAAGTATTGGAAGACCCCCAAAAAGATGTATAGACGACATAAAAAAGAAAGCAGGTAGAAATTAGCACCGAATTGCAGAAAATAGTTTAGAATGGAAGAGACTAGAGGGGGTCTATGTCCAGGAGTGGACCAATTGTGCTGTTAGAGAGAGCGAGAGACTATATTTCACTTGATACATTCGCCATTACACCTGCACTTCACAGTGCACAGCCTAGCTAAAACTGTGACGAATGTCAGGAGAAATAATTGTTCTAAACCACCTACCAAAAAAAAAATCTCTATAGCAGGGACCTAAGTTTCAGCCTTTGTGATCAAAAAAGGGAAGCGAAAAGCAAATTTTAAGAGGTACCAAATAGAGTAAATTGGGTTGGAACAGGATGAAATTTCTACCCGTTCATTAGTAGACTTTCTTTTTAGCTGATGCGGTAAGCTAGGATACTATGAAGGGTGGAAATTAAAACAAGAGTGAGCTCAATCAATGCATCCGGTTTAGAACAAGCCCTTGAAATAAAAAAAAACAGAGGTTAGTTATATTTTATATGATTAACTAGCTAATATTAATGCTAATATTTTCAAATTTTTCTACAATATCGGAAGTCACAAGTACAACCAAATTCCATCTTAGGAATATTCAGATATTTTCACGTTTATTCTTATTCGTAAATAGTAACTCCGCCGCTGAAGAAAATAAGGCAATTGTGACTGTCCTTCAGCCCCGTGAAATGGGTGTGCTGCACTCCTTTAAACGAGGCGTTACTTTGAATTTTAGTATACAAATTTGCATATCACATACTGGTAAGTTTGCAAATATAATTTTATTTGTTTTTAAGTGTTTCTTTTATGACAAAAAGTAACTATTTTGATAAAGATGTTGACTAAGGAACGTAAAAAACAACGAAGAACAAATGTACTGGGGTCAAAAAAACCTTAATTATTTAATATTAGTAAATTAAAAGTACTACAGTCGAATTAAGTCCGAAAGTAGTCTCGATTTGGTGTAGATGAAGGTAGTTTTTCTTTCTGGATAAATTACTCCGCAATGATACTAGGCATGATTATTGGTTTATGCGCCAGTCTAAAAAGCTGAGGTTGAAACGTGAAAAATATTAATCGAAAAAATGTCAAAAATATATGATTTTCTTACCCTTTCTCCGTTTTTCCCGTAAGTATAAATTTTAAAATGAAATTATTTATAATATAATTTATTCTTTCTTTTGATTCCGATTACTCCCACACGCAAGCCTCAAAATAGCATTGCATTTTTTCATATCGAACAAGTGAGCATTTTTTGAAAATTATTCTCTTTTCTGTTATGGCTTCATTCACACTCTATACCCCCCAGTAAAGTTTAAGAAAGGAGGCCAATGAAATTTTATTG
Source organism: Diaprepes abbreviatus (assembly GCA_034092305.1). Lineage (NCBI taxonomy): Eukaryota > Metazoa > Arthropoda > Insecta > Coleoptera > Curculionidae > Diaprepes > Diaprepes abbreviatus. Next base: position 1,755,704 of record JASJET010000175.1, read on the forward strand.
GGCCCCATTCTTATGTGTCTTTTCGTGCATACGTTCCAGTGAAATACCCCTATTTTAATAGCCTCGGCACAAATAGATCAGATATAGTTAAATACCACATGCAGTTTATCAATAATGTAATAAATCACAGGAATTTATTACAGGCGGCGTTACTATTTACGAATAATAAGAATAAACGTGAAAATATCCGAATATTCCTAAGATGGAATTTGGTTGTACTTGTGAATTCCGATATTGTAGAAATATTTGAAAATATTAGCATTAATATTAGCTAATTAGTCGTATAAAATATAACCTCTGTTTTTTTTTATTTCAAGGGCTTGTCCTAAACCGGATGCATTGATTGAGCTCACTCTTGTTTTAATTTCCACCCTTCATAGTATCCTAGCTTACCGCAACAACTAAAAAGAAAGTGTACTAATGAACGGGTAGAAATTTCATCCTGTTTCATCTTAGTTAAATCTAATATAATTCTTTTCACGACGCAACTTAGAATAAATTTGAGAAATAACAATTTGTAAGTTATCTGAAACTTTTATTTAAATAAGTAACAAATTTTATATTTAAATTATGTTAACTACAGCACTTAACTTAATTAGACTGTGTTAAATACTATACGACGCTACAATTAAATAAATATTATGATTATAATTTATCGGGACATATAAATATGAACCCTACAGACCAACGAATGAAACCTTATTTATGGTACATTTGATCTTCAAGCCTCTACAGATCTTTATAAAATTAAAAAAAAAACTATATTAAAAGTTGAATGTGAGATCCGTCAGTATCTTTAATGGAGTCTTCTATCTGGCATTTGGTTTAGGTCCCTGGTCTCAAACAGTTTCTCTATCATTGTTCAAGTTTCAAGTTTTCTTTCAAATTTAGTTGTAAGGATAGAACATTTTGCAGTAAGAGGCTGGATATTTTGTGAATTCATACAATAAATAACTGACTGGACAGTTTCCGTAGTGGATTGGGATGATGGCTTTTAGCCCAACTACGTAGAGTTGTAATTTCCATCGTTTCAAGGTTTATCAGTGCTGGCTTTCTGCAATTACTGTATATAAAGGGCATGTATTCCAATTGACATTATATTGCTTTGTATATATGAGTTGCTGTATCTCTTAATATCCATTTTTCTTTATATATTAGAATTCTAAAGCACGTGGCTTTTTGTATGCATTTTTGGTTAACATTGTCAATTTAAGATAAATTTATTCCAGGCAGAGGACAAATATTGTAATAGCAATTCATAACTTCACAACAATAACAACAACAGCACCATTTTTTTACTTTTGACGATTAATTTAACGTACCAAAACCACTTTTTGCCTAAAATGGCGACAAAACATACTACGGACATTTTCAGTCTGACAGCTCAATTCAATCTGTCATCCATTTTATTTTTTGAAATCCGCGGGTTTTAGCACGTTCATATCTGGCAACATTGCATTTTCAAGAATACGGTTTTTACTGTCAAAAGTTCACATAGAAATTCACATCGCCATTCACATCACCTTTCACATCACACTTTCGAGGATACGGGCCCTGAAGGGTTGGGACTTAATATATGGGGAGTCATCTCTGGAGATCCCTCATGCGATGTTGCTAAGTTGTGCAAAATTTCCTTATCTTGGAGAAAACTTGGATTTAGCAACGTCTCACCCCTCTATTGTTATAAAAATGCAAATATACCACGCACATTCTTGCAGTTACATTGTTAATATATGTTAATATATTTAGAACTTGAATTAATATTGAAAAGATAAGTTTAGTTTTGGTTTTAGCATACCAAAAATGATAAGATTTAGTAAATATTATTTTAGATACATTTTGGCTGTTGTTCAGGGTAATTTATGGATATCATAACGAATTTAAAACCAACATTCGAAAAATAAAATTTTTATCAAAATGCGCCAAAATGTGAAAAATAAATGTATAAATTTTTATAAGAAAATAAATTAATAAATATAGCAAAAATAAATATAGGAACATGTACATTATTTGCAGATGACGCAACAATTTTATGGCGTGGAAAAAATGGCTGTGATTTGAAACATATTATCGAGTGTGACTTGATTAGAGTGAATGAATGGTGTGCTGCAAATTGTTTAAGTTTTAATTTTACTAAAACCAACGTGTTAAGTTTCAAATTCACCTGTGATAGTTTAACTTTGAATAATCATTTTATAGGGAATAAGCTAGTGACTAGATTTTTAGGTTTGACGATAAGTTGAAATTTACTGACCACATAATGGCATTAAATAATAAGTTGGCTGCCGGGTGTTATGCGGTACGAACAGTGTCAAGGGAATTAGATTCAAATGTGGCTAGAACAGTGTATTTTTCGTTGATTGAATCTCATTTGAGATACGGAATTGCATTTTGGGGATTCTGTAGTCGGCAGTTATTAAATTCGATTCTTGTTTTACAAAAGCGAGCAGTGCGTTATTTATTTAATGTAAAAATGAAGGAGCATTGTAGGCCTTTATTTATTCAGGGCAAAATATTAACAATGATAGGCATTTTCATTTTAGAAATAGTAGGACTGATTCATAAAAAATATAAAAATTATTCAACTCCAAACCCACACATACACACACACATATAAAACACGTAATAATGGCCTGCCATTGCCCATTCCCAAGACTACTCTCACTAAACAGTCTCTTATTTTTGAGGGAATTAAAATATATAACAAAATTCCTCTAAAGTATAGAAATATTATGGACAATAAATTGCTTAGGAAAAAACTTAAGGGCTTTCTTGTGACACGACCGTATTATTCACTGGAAGAATATTTTGCTGATCCTTTTTAACAAGGTGTGTTTGTGCTTTCAAAATGGGTGTAATGGTGTAATTTTATAGCTATTTTTGTCTTGTTTTACTTTATTTTATTTGACTGTAAACTTTTAAATTAATTTAGTAGACATTTATTTTATTTTATTTTAGGTACCTGTTTTGTTAATTATGGACTTTTGTTTATTTACACTGTTTATTTTGATTACTGACTTTAATCACGTGTTTATTGTTATTATTGATCTGAGTTTTTTTTTAGTTTTTTGTTGTCACAATTTCTTGTGTTGCATATGTTTTTGTTTATATTTATTTTTAAGTTTTTGTTCTGCATAGTGCTTTGTTAACAAGATTGATTTCTTTACAACAATAAAGCTTATGAAAAAAAAAATAAATAACTACAAACTACGTTAAGAAAGAAATAAAATATTTCTCAATCTATTCATGTGAATTACATTTTTTAGGTAGTAATTTGGCGCCGACTTCAAAAATCTTTATTTCATATAAAAAATTATATTGTGATTTTTCTCTTTTTAGCTCATTTTTGGGGTCGGTTTAATTAGTAAAGATTTTATTTTCTCGTATTTTCTAATTTTACAATATAATGTAATGTGCATATTTCGAAAACCGGAATAGCATAGATCGAAATATAATTTTTAATACTTCCGTAGTTAAACAATGCCGTTTCAAATGATCATTCCGTTCTTTCCTTAAACAAGCATTTGTAATTCTATAAAATAATTATACATCTGCATTCAACAAAGATGTCCTAGTTTTACACCGCAAACTACAGGATGGAAATCATAACAATAGTACGAGAAACAAAAAAAAAATTGCACTCTGATAATATTCTTTAAAGTATCATTTTGTATTTTGAAATCGAAAATCTAGGTTAATAATTACCGTAAATAATGTTAAGTAATAAGTATTATGGTTATAATTATTGGGTATTTATTGAATCGTGCAAGCTATATAATATAACAAATCACGAATCTTATACGCCCATTTAAAAGGTTTTACGTTTAAATGTTTGAGATAAAACATCAAGTCCCCCTTTAGGGTTTCTTTATGAGATTTTAATAATCGATTTTGGTATATTTAGGAGGTTAAAGTGTGCGTTTAGGAGTGTTGCCGGTTCGTGTAAATATTCCGTAATTCATTATGGTGTGTAGTAATTGTGAGAAAATTTTTAATGTGTGGGTTTGTGAAATATATGAGAATTTTTAAGCATTATAGGAATTATAAAAATTAGTTAGAGGCATTCAGATCTAGTCAAGAGTGAACACACTATTTTTTTTAATAATGATCTATTTTCATCCAAAAATACTAGCAGTGCAGTCGAATTGGATATCGGGGATGCTGTAGAAGGAAGCAGTTTTATTTTTCTAATAAAATCACTCTAGAATGATGCCAGGAATAATATTTGACTTAAACTCTAGTCTGAAAAGGTGAGCTTGAAGGTGAAAATGTATTACCTGAAAAAAAGGGGCGAGAACACACAATTTACTTACGTTGCTTTCCAATCTATCTCCGAAAATATCAATCAAAATGGAATATAACAACTAAATTCAAGCTATGAACCTCCATTTCGCGTAGTTTAGCCACAAATTTTAAATTTCGTAAGCTATTCTTCGAATCGGAACAAATTCTTCGTTAAATGAAGCGCTTTTCCAAATACTTTTATTCTACAGGGTGTCCGGGAAAATGTGGGAAATCTCTCGGATATGAAAAAAAAACTCGTGAAAGGAATAATACAAGTTTATATAAACTTTTTTCGCATAGGGCTCCTCTTCGGAGATATGGGGTCCTCAAGAGCTGCAATCGAATTAAGTTTTTACACATAATTATTGAACCACCAGGTATATTTCAATTTTTTTTAATATGATGTATACCAGGTAAGTCCCTTTAAATTGATATCCAATAAAGTCTTGTGAATTACTCACAGCTGCAGGAATAGACTAACTGTGACCCTCATGGTCCCATTTCCTTTATGCCCTATGTGTTAAGAACTATGGACAACGTTTTTTACATACCTTTAACTATTGACTAAAAATTAAGTAGTCTTCATTTAAGTCGCTTTTATTTACACTGTTAGTTCCCTAACTTCTGTCGGGTTGAATATGAAAAAGAGGATTTTTCCCTTGTCATCATAGTTTCAATAAAATTTAAACTAACTGCTTCGTGGTCTGATACACTTGCGGGCACCACGAATTGAGGACTGCTCTACCCGCCACATTAACTCAGCATTGTTCCTTATTTGATCACAATGAAACGTGATTCTCCGTAGAAGTTCCTCCCTACTATCGACCGGAATGGAATTCATCAATGTTTTGAGGTGTCCCCACAAGTAAAAATCTAACGGCGTGAGGTCGGGAGATTGAGGAGGCCAGGCAATAAGTCCTCCTCTATCTATATAACGGTTTGGATAAACGGTAATCAGGTGCTCCCGCAGAGCAACGCTGAAATGAAGGGGTGCCCCATCGTGCATGTAATACATGTTTTGCCATATTTTAAGCGGTAAGTGCTCCACTAAATCGTGAAAAACGTTCTGGAGGACCTCCAAATAAAGTTCTTTATTCAGTCGGCAATTCTCCGGCAATACGAATGGACCAAACAAAAAATTGCCAGTGATTCCTGCTTGATTGGAACTGATGTTGATTATGCGAAACAATAGTTGCATGAGGATTTTCGTCAGTCCATACGTGTGAGTTGTGTAAATTTATGATATCATTTTTGGTAAACCCTGAACGGAATAGTGCTAATGAAGTTTATATTATTCGTTGCTGATTCAATAGACAGTTTGCAAACTGCATCCTACGGGGGAAATCTTCAGAAATCAGTTCATGCAATTTTTCAAATGATATGGATATGACAGCTGTTCTTGAAGAACTTAATGTACTATTGTACTCAACGTATTAAACTGTGCGGATAATTTTCTAGTGCTCGTTGAAGGTGTGTCATCTACAGCATTTAAAATATTTTCCTCTAAATACGACATATCTACTGTTCTTCCCCGACCAACATCAATACTTCTTATCCCAAAATTTTCTAAAATTATGAAGAAATTTAGTAATATTACCTTATTAAAGGAACCCAATTTCCTTCTTTCTTGGTCTTGCCCAATGCATGTAGACGTTCAATACTACTGTCCACTGTTTTAACGTTTCAGTTAAGTCTTCATCTAATAATTCTTTCAAATTTACATCTGCAAACTCTTTCGGCTGATCTGGACGTTCCATATCTTTTACATCTAAATCACCATTTTTGATGTTTATAAATTTATTGGATTAAAACATCCTCAACATAAGCTTCAACTAACAATAGATAATTTTTAGCAACAGTTTTATTAAATGAAAGGTTATTAAAGTTCCCCGGAAAATGTCTTCTACGAGTACAAAGTTCAATATTTTGGAACCTATAAAGAACTATGTTTTTTGTACGATGAGAATTGATAACAAACTGGCTTTTATTGGCGTACGTTTACTATTCAAAACGTCATTGATGTTCTTTAGTATATAACCTCAAATCTATTAGTGACGTCATCTCTTAGTAAAATCAACATTATTAACCGAAACACTTATTAAACTTGAAATTGGAATTATTGCGACGAATAATTTATGTCCTACAACATTTTGCTCTATTGATATTTTATATTGAAATATTCCATTCGTTGTTTATTTTGGTAACTTGTGGTTGTAAACTCTTCTTCGCTAGTTAAGGTAATACCACTCTGTTTGCTTGGTCCTGTCCAAGATTTTCATAAAATCATTATTGGTATACTAAACGAAACTTGATTAATAGGCTATAGGACATTCCCTACCAAATCTTCTAGAACAAATTATCAAAAAAAACACCCATTTGTTCGATGGCTTTAAATTATAATGAAAATCAAAAGCTCGCTGACACATTTAGTGCCTCTAAAAAGTATTCAACAAAAAACTTAAAAGAAGGATTTCAAATATTATTAACGCAATAGATTACTGATGATTTATTCTTGATATTTTATTTAATTTTTAGGTTAGATTTTAAGAAAATGTAATTTTATTATAAACTATTTAAAGTAATTTAGTTTTTAGGGTTAGTCATAAGTTGGGTCACTAGTGATCAGGACTGGCGTTCAATTGACTGACATACCTATTTGGACAGCGAGTGATTACCTAATAAACACTATCCATAATTGGGTAAATGATATGAAGCAACCAAGAAATCAAAATGCCACATTAGCTTTATTAGTCCGTAATTTTGAGAGTGAGCATTTATTTATTCATTAACATTCGATAGGCTCATGTTCTAAATAACAATCCATATAACAATTCGTCATATGTACATTCAGACACAAGACACTGAAGGTGAAGCGTGCACTGAAAGTCTACCTTCTTATATCGGACAAATACCTTCTAAGATAAAAGGGTAGAAAATAATTGATCTATTCATGTCTAGAAGATTTAAATTATGAAACAGATATCACAATATTTTTCATTTGTTTGCTGTTAGAGTTTAGTCTCCTTCATTTAATGTCTCGTAACTAATTCAAGTTTTATTGGTTTCCCTTCTATAGACATTACTGCTTTTGATGTGTCTTTTTTATATACATATTTTTTAATAAAATTGTGTGAACGTAGATAAATCATCACTCCGCCTGCTTTTTCTCATTATAGATTATTCTATACCGATAAATTAAATAAATGAACATCAAAAGATATATATAATAATAAAAATAACGGTAAATTTTTGGTCTGTTTTTAGTAATTCCTAATACATCTTTTCATTGGGTCAACCGTAATAAACTATCTCGGATATCACGAACACGTTGTTGTTATAGCGTAAAGTTAGTTTTATGACAACTTATTCAGGTTAATTTCTTCGGGGCATATAATAACAAATTTTGCACGTGATATGTGCTATCCCATTGGTTTACACATAAAAGCATAATAAAAGTCGATTGTAAAATTCAATTTGACGAGGTTATTACATGTTAATATTTAGTTTACTATACAGGATGATCAACCTTGAAGTTTAAGGTATCTACAGAAAAAATGCACTGTTAATTTCATCTTAATAGACCAAAAAGTATTTACATTGCTCTGTGTACGCGCATACTTGGAAGACATCTTGTTCTTTGAAAATGAAATCATTATGATGTAACTATCACGGCCAAGAGATTATCATCATAACGGAAGCAGCCATCAGTGTACTGAGCTCTTAAGGTATCAGTTCTAAGATGGTTTGAGAATGCCTAGAGGAATTGAATGATTTGAGTGTGAATAAAAAAGTCACCCTCATGTGGAGGCCGGGACATACCGGGATAGATGGGAATGAAATAGGAGACAGGGGGCTGAGATACCTTTTCTGGGGCCAGAGCTTTTCTGTGTAATTAGTAGCAGCGTAATGCTGGAAGAACTAAAGATAGAAGAAGAAAGCTGGAGATCCAATTATTGGACGGAACTGCAAGGATAGAGCCAAGCGAAGATACTTTTGGGGAACTACGACCAGAAAAGATTTAAAAAGTGCATAAGCTTGCGTAAAAACCAGCTCAGAGTTCTGACAGGGGTCCTGACGGGATATTGCCACCTGCAGGGACACCTCAAGAAACTCAGACTGGTAGAAAGATAAGAGTGCAGATTCTGTGAGGAGAGGAACGAAACCTCTATTCATACCCCTGCAGAGTGTAGCGCTCTAGAAAACCTTAGGATGCGGTTCTTGGGAGCACACCAAATCAAAGAAGGGGAGCTACCCATCTTGAAACCGTCCAACATCCTGAGATTCCTACGGGAAATAAGACTGGAGGACCTGCTCTAGCAGATAAGGTAACTTTTACGACTGGGGAGCAGTAGGGAGGCACAATAGATCTACCAGGTCGCAGTGTACGGATCCCCAACTCTACGCACATACATACATATACATGCAACGTGACAGAAAAAAATATGGTTGGGTAATTTTCTGCGATTGGCTGATTATTTATTATAGACCTTTTCTTACTATTTAATCTTATATGGATATCATGATCAACCGTTCAAAAGGAAATTATTAAAACTTCAGTATACAGGAAACCAACACATACTGGACGATATTTTAGATTTAGATCTAATCATTCTGTTATAACAAAACGAAGAACTATATGCAACCTTTATAATATGATAAAAAGAGGTAGCAAGTAGTATATCTGACTTACAAGAGTAGTATATCTGACTTACAAGAGAATGGCTTCATTTTTGGATTGCTATTGTTAGGATGGCTACGTGGTGCTACTCGTTCGGATGTTTTATCTATAAAAATGAAGTCTGGTCTGTTATGAGAAACTGTATGAATCGTAAGCATAGCTCAATCTCATTATAGCGTAAACTTGTTCTTTTCCAGTAGATAGCTAGCTGTGTTTGTGTTATGGCACTTTTTGGCATCTGAATCGCATCGTTGTTATCTGGTGCATGTACTGGATTGTCTTTGCGGTTCTATATTCATAATGGCATTGATCCTTTTGGATTAAAGAGTCTCTGATGTATTAAACAATTTTTCGTTGAAATAATCTGATCTTATACAGCTAGTAAAAAACCTTCAGTTTCTGGAAATATTAGCCCTGCCGTCAATCAGTAGTTCGATATTAACTTAACGTGATTGATCTCATTTGGATATTGTCAATGAAGGAGCTTCTGTAGCCAAGCTTGAAGCTTCTCTTGGTCAGGTAGGCGATAGAAAGTCAATTCATGTTTCTTCAATCGTGGAAATGTTGAGTCGCTTCCGCGCATATAATCTGATGGAGTAGAGTACAGTCCGCTAAACTATGGATATACGAACACTATTTTATTATTTATTGCTCCAATCGTTTTCTAATATCTACTAATTTTTCTCCTCTGTGGCATTTTAGTAACACTGCTTGTTCACTAGCATAATAAGGATAATGCTTATATTCGGGAAATTTTTAAACAGGAACTATGTTTTATACCACTAAATTTATTAAGAAAACAGTGACTGCAGTTTCAACTCACAGAGTCATTTTCAAATGACTCTGTGAGTTGAAACTGCAGTCACTGTTTTCTTAATAAATTTAGTGGTATAAAACATAGTAGTTACTTTTTAAACATTTCCTGAAGATGATTAACTACCGTATAGTAACGGCTACCAGCATCAACTTTTTATAATGTTTATATGCCTTTATCAAGCCTGATGACATTTCTCTGCGTCCTGTTCTATTTTGAAATTACCAAAGAGTAGCTGAGAGCGGAGCATGTATATTATTATTCTAATTGGTGAAAAAATATAAGAAAACATCACATCTGTGTTACTTGAAAAGCTATATTTGTAGATCTTCCGCATAAAAATCCGAGTACGTTGAATAATTTTGTGTACAAAACACATTATAAAGCTCATATGAATTTTCTTGTCTCTAAAAATGCTTTGTCGCTAGAATACTGTCATAAATGCATAAACAAGAACTGGATATAGTTATAATAATGTACATTAATTAATTGTCGTTAATGTTTATTATTAACTGACACTTGTGTAGTGTTAAATAATAATTTGATTCACCATTAATTGAATAGTAGTCTGAAAGGAGAAAGTTAATAACCCTGGACAACCGCCAAAATATATTTAAAATTAAATCGACTAAATTTTACTTTTTGATGTTTTAAACAGAACCTAAACTTATCTTTTTAATATTAGTTCAAGTTTTAAAGATACGTGATGTCATGTCTTCCTATATATTAATAGTGTAATCGTAATAATGCACGTGATATATTTGTATTGTTATAACAATAGAAGAGTGCGACGTTGCCAAATATACGATTCCCCCAAGTTAAGGAAATATTGTGCAACTTGGCAATACTGCATGAGGAATACGAAATCCCAACACCCCAAGGCTTAAAATAAATCCATGTAAATCGAGTTTTATGTCTGTTTTGTACTAAGCAACTTCAGTGCCAATATTATGGGATTGAATAGAAAATTCTCGAATATTCTCTAAAAATATACAAGCTGTATTTGGGTATATAAGCAGCTTCAAAACGGAGGAGTTGGTCAGTCGTAGTTAGTGAGTCGAATCGAATAGTTGTAAGATGTTTCGAAAGTGTGTAAACAATCCGGATCACTTCTGTAATGTTTGTAGTGAGGTGACTTTTGCGTCTCAGAAGCGGTCTGTTACCCCATTGATGAAAAAAGCATATCAGCTTGATTGCGGTTGAACTGGTCAAATAGTAAAGAACGATCTATACGGATTGCGGTCTCAATGATCTGGAGACAGTCTTCGAATCATGTTAATGATTGTTATTTCTGCATCATATCTGGCGTTAGAAAAAGTCGCTTATCAACTATCCAGATTTACCATCTGCTATGAGACCTGTGCCCCATAGTGACGAACTTCCTATTCCAGAACACCCAGAAACATTCACTTACGAATCAGATGGGTTTTTCGTAAACGCCATAAAGGCCTAGCACCATTTTTTAACATGGAAATAACTTGGTTTTCTGCAATAACATTAGCGGTTTATTGGTGGCTTTAAATATAAACTACAAGCTAGAGAAATGGAGATTATTTATAGACAGTTCAACATTGAATTAAAAAGCAGTACTATTGCATATGAGAAATATTTTACGGTCAATTCCTGTTGGATATGCAGTTCACATGAAAGAATCAGACGACAATATGAAATACCTATTGACAAGCATAAAATATGATGAGCACCAATGGCAGATCTGTGGTGACTTAAAGGTAATTGCACTTTTACTTGGGCTGCAGCTAGGCTACACCAAGTTTTTTTTTGTCGGAATGGGACAGTCGGGCAAAGACACTTTATTAAAAAAGAAAAGGCTAGTCCGTTCGACAATCATTAGAGCCAGGTGAAAAGAATGTATAACATATGCCATTGGTAGACCCCAAACAGACTTTGTTGTCACCACTGCATATCAGATTGGGCCTGAATACAGATAGGCCAGTTTTTCAGTACCTGCGTCAGAAATTCCCCAGGCTAAGTGAAGCAAATTTAAAAAAGGTATTTTTGTTGGGCCACAGATTCAAAATGTTCTGAAAGACAAACATTCTAACAGCATTCTATCAGATATTGAAAAAATGTTTGGAATGCTGACAATGACGTTACTCTTGTTGAAAATATGGTGTCATCGTATCAAAAAATATGTTTTGTAATATGTCTCTAAATATCCATTTCGTACAACTGCTGAGCTGTAAGTAATTAACACGGCGATCGCTTCCATCAGGAAGAAACGTACCACGGAAAATGGAGTGCTTCCATGCTGGCCGATTATTGTTGGACTCTTGTTAGAGATGCTGCAGAAACAATTCATAAAAGAAAAGCAAAAAGACAGGATATTTAGTGTCTCTACAAGTGTAAAAGTATGTATTTTTTATTATCTTGTTAAAAATAAAATAAAAAAAATTATTTATATAGGATACAACATTTGTTGTATCCTGTATAAATAATTGGTTTATTTAAACCAAAAATTGTTGCGTAGTGTATTCAAAGTTTCATTCCTTTATGTTAGCCATCTTCAATCTTTTGAGGGTATTTAGTACACAGGTATGGTGGGGAACTCATTTTAAGATTAAAAGGAAGTTGATTGCTCCAACCAGTTTAATAATTTAGAACAGAGACAAGATCTTCCAATTGAATTTCAATCTTCTTTTATTCGTTAACTATTGATTTTGGGAATTCGACTGAAATATCTTGTTAAGATTCACTATCTTCTATAACTTTAACAGTTTTCGTCATTTTTACATTATTATACTAGTAGAAGCTTCAGGTATTTCTTAGCGCAACTCTGAGTAAGATGATTTACTTAACAATTTTGATGCATTCTTTTTTGAGAACTAAAAATATATTTGAGTTAAGCCCCTGAACATATTTATATGAAAGGTTAAAAACTACAACTGACTAAAGCTTATTTATAATTTTATATCAACTAATAAAAGGTGAAAGTTGGTCTATTATTTTTTTAAACTGAGTAAAATACACAATATTTATTTTTAGTTCTATATTCCTATAATTTTGCATATTGCCTGTGCATATTAATTAAACGCTGTCGATATTTATTATTGTTTTGATGATATCATTACTTTCTAATCTATTTTTACAGTTTGTTTCATGATAATTTATTCGCCTGGTGTTGTCCTCATTCAATTTTCAACTAATAATACTATTTAAATGAATTCTAATAAAACAGTTGAGTTGAATCTGATTAGCATTCGGCACAATGTTTAAGATGTGCAACATCACTGGTTTAAAGCAAAATGACTATTGTTATTAAAGATAAAATAGTAAAAGTTGCAAGTCGTGAAAACATTTCGTATAATTTTTGCTCAACCTATTACCACACCGCGCATTTTCCGCGCCGCTATTGTTCATGGGATTATGTAGCAAGTGTTAGAAGAGGAGTTATATAAAGAAATTATTTTATATCTCTTGCATTGTATTGTAGAATACCGAGTAACAGCTCCACTTTACTTCGTCTTAAGGAGATCTTTTTGCAAAGTTTATGATATTGAGAAGAGTAGATTTCATCATATTTTTAGGCCCTATAAACACCACAAGATGTTTTAACTGCTGTATGATTAATTTTTTTCAGTTCCGAAGAATTTTCATCTTTTAGCCAGCGATTACTTTCATGGAACGTATCTTATTAGAAGGTTTCTGATTAGTTTGAGTTTCTTCCTCTGAAGTTTCCAAACTCTCTTAGATTAGGTGAATACGAAGTGAATTATTTTTCTCTTTCTGAGTTCTCCATAGAGGTGGCTTCTAGTTTTGCCACAGAATGGCTTTGACAAAATTACATTTGTTTTCCCTCTGAACAGCTATTTCAGTGCTATTTATTCCTCTGAAACCTGAAAACCACATCAGAGTAAATCTCCTGTTTCTTGATGCCTTCAAAACTGCCTAGTGCTAGGTAATAAATAAATGGTTGTGTATACTTCGCTTTTGCCTAGAGGTTCTGCAAGTCTACATCTGGGTCCAAAGACACTGGCTGTGGTCTTTTCTTCCATCTTGAAATCGTTTTCACTCCAAATTAGTGGGTCTTTTTTAAGCTGAATCATTTTTTACTCAGGTTTTTGGCAATCCTGTATGACCTCCTCAAAAGAGCATTAGAGGTAATATGTCTATAGATTTGGTCAAAACATCGGTTCTTATTATTATCAGAATTTTGAGATAACCAATCAGTTCCCTTGAAATTTACTTTATGTCTGGATTACCCTGAAGGTATTCAGTAATGCTTCTCTTCAGCACCATCCTCAGTTGTGGTTGGGTATGTTTTTATTGCTCCCATATTTTCCAGACAGTCAAGTCAAGTAAACGATGGAAGATTTAAATAAGATGCTAACAACGTAAGGGCAAACATCTCGAAAAATATGCCTAAAGATGAATCTGAAGAAATCAAAAAAAAAAACGCAAAGTGAGGCTACAAATAATTATCTCAGTTGGATCATTTTTCATATTAAAATGTCTTACATTTGCTTTCTGAGCTGCAATAATTGACTGTTGATTTTTAAAATAAAGCTTCATAAGTTTGATTCTATGCTCAATAGTGAGCTTTTCCATCACTAAACATCCAGGTATTTGGTATGAGAAAAATTATTCATTATGTAATATAATTAACCGGAGATAAAACAGAGTTTCGGATGCTTTCTTGGAGATACATCAAAACTATATGCAAGAAGCTGTATATGATCCTGTCACAAGCTACCTGCAGGTAAAATCTGGTTATGCTAACTTCCAGAGATAAAATTATTTTGTTAAAATGCATAATGTATCTCTTGATATATGTGTTCTATTATTACAAAGAACTATTTAATTTTTATAGAATTTAAATAATATTTAAGCAACTTTATACATAATTACAAAAATCCCATTAGACAATACTTGCTTCCTCAGATTGAGTTGTAATGTTTAATCTAAACGTATTGTGAACAATTCAAAAGTGTTTTATTCTAATGTTTATCATCATTTCGCAGCAGGATCGTCACGATATGTTCATTTAGAATATTTTCATGTGAAACCAGGTTAAATAAATATAATTGAGTTACATATTTCTATTAAGTTGTATTTAAGACAATAGAAGATAGAGTAGAAGTTTTTAGAAAACTTTAAACATAAATGTAGTATAATGACAAGAAATAATTAGTTTTAATTTTATGTTAGTTATTTAGTTTCCCCAAGTGTTGACTCTATTTTTTTTTTCAAAAATAATCAGTTCGTATAAATAATTTTCTAAGTTACTAACAAAAATGTGATTTTACTAATGTTCGTATTTTTTTTGCAGGTGAGAAAAACGGTCTGGTTAATCTACTACTGAAAAAATCGTAAGTTAATATAAAGGTTACTAGTGATAAATACTTTACTGATACTAAAGTAAATTAATCGATTTCTTTTGTAAATTAATAAACCAATTTAGATGTAAAATTTCTTTTCATTTCGGGAAATAACTACTCTCTTTTAGGCTTGCATAAATTGATCTTCCGTCTATAATTTTTAGTATTTTTATATAAAGTTCAGAAAATTTCTAGAATGAAGTTGAATGTTTATTTATTAATTGTTAATTTATAAATATATTTCTTTTGCAAATATCATGAATTAAATTCATTTAATATGTGATTTGCGAAAAAAAAATATTTTCCTAACTTGAATCTAAACGATATTATGGAAAGTTTTGAAACGTAATCGAGTATAGACATAGAAAAAGCAGGGTTCAAATTAGATTTGTATAAAAAATTTACAACCATAAATGGATTACTGAACTCTAATAATATAGTACATGTTTTCGATGGAGGTTTCTTATTGCACAAGGTGGTTTGGAAAAAAATGATATTGTTGAAGTTATAAAAAGAAATACCTTCACTATGTACGCAGTAATTATGCAGAAAATAGTTACATAGTTTTTGCTGGATATCCTGATATTAATAGAACTGCTAATGCTCCTTCAATTGGTACAAAGACCATTGAAGTTTTACGACGAAAAAAATCTGCGATGGTACCTAATATGAACAATTTTTAAAATCGCACAATTGTTCCATTATTGCGTCACAAATTTTTACTTAATAAAAATAAATTAATACAAACGTTATGTCAAGAATTTGAATCAACAGAATTCACAAATAGACTAGCAAAAGAAGTCGCAGATTCACTAATAATAAATATTGCAATTGAAGTGGCCGAGTGTAATAATACTGTGATTGTTGTTACATGTTATGTGAAAAAAATATTTTTCTACAAACCAGGAAGAGGTAACAATCCAGATTTATTTTACACTTCTAGTTGCTTCAAAAATCAATTAAAATGAAAATATTTAGTATTTCTGCTTTGTTTTACTGGCTGTGACACAAATTGGGATTTGTTAGACAAGGAAAAATAAAATAATTAAAATAAATATTTTCCAAACTTCGTTGATCCTTTTTACCAAAAAGATGCTGATAAATAATTGATAGGTGCTAATGGAACTAAATATAAAGTATGGATTTTGTAGTATGAAAAAATAATGTTATAATGTGTGATTTACGATTTGGAAAATTCCAAACAGCCACTGTAAAGTCATCTTTCGAACTACAAAAATTACTAGAACATCAGGAGCAGCTAGACAACATTGTTTTAGAACATATTACCAGCTTCAAAAATGGCCTGGAAATGAAATAATAACAACGGATTTGGACTGGAAGAGATCGGCGGAAGGACTCATAATGCCGAAATTCACTAAAGAAAAACTGATTCCAAATCATCTCCTTAGAACCAAATATTGCAGCCGGGAAAAGGGTTGTTATACTGCAAGATGCAGTCAAAAACCTGATCTGAAATGCACCGTTTTATGTTCAAACTGGTATAATTTGAAAAAATGTCCAAATACAGAAAATGAACAAATTTTAATAGAGAGTGATTTAGAAGAAATGGAAATTGAGTCAAGTAATTTTCTACCAGGTGATGAAATTCTCAACAATCTTGAAGAAATTGAGAGTTCTGTACACACATATTGAGGAGAAAGTCAAAAACTTACTCTCCCCGCCATAGTTATTTGGCAGAGGCATATGTTTCGTCTGTGGCGGGGAGGGTAAAGTTTTGACTTTTTTCTCGGTATGGTGGTACAGGTAGGCTATCATCTCGATAATGGTGGAATAGGATGAATTGTGTTTTGTAGCAATTTATTCAAACTGTGCAACTTCTAACACGGAAAGGATATGATGGAGTAAAGTTTGCATTTACTGTTTGCTTTTTACTTCATTTACTCACGGAGTTGCATAAAGTTGTATGTTTGCCGAATGTGATTTCAACACTACAACAGCATAATGTGGATGTAACCACTGCTATTGCATCTCACACGGAGGAATCCGAATGACGAGAATATATATAAATAAATAAATATATATATATATATATATATATATATATATATATATATATATATATATATATCCTTGGGGGGGGCGGTAATATCACAAAAGTACAGTATGGCAAGTGAAAGCAAGTTGTCCCCGGGGGGGGGGGGAACACCAGCAACATTCCCATTTCTAGTGTAAAGGGCAGAGACGGGGCTATTTTTTTGAATTTGAAGCTCTTGGACAAGGGGGGGGGCGATCACAAAAAAAAACAAGTTTCCGACAGGGGGTGGGAAGATGCGATCAACATACACATTCCTCGTATAAGAGGCAGAATCAGGTGTATTTTCCTGAGTTCAAAGCTCCTGCGGGGGTGCTATCGCAAAAAAAGACAAGTTGTCAAAGGGGGGGGGGGTGCCAGCAGCATACACATTCCTAATATAAAAGGCAGGCAGAATCGGTTTTATGTTCCTGAACTCAAAGCCCTTGGGAAGGGGATTGGCGATCGCAAGTATCCACATTCCTATACTCTATTCAAGAACTAGAGAGAGTAATAAAACTATTACCGAAACCTCCAACGTACCTGCTTCAGTGTCCCCGGTAACTGAGAACTGCCGTAAATCTAATTCTATTTAATTATATTTAAATATTATAAGCTTTTATAAATTTACTGCAACAATAAAATTTCTGATAATTCAATTTAATTTCTGTCAGTGAGCAGAGTACACTTTAAAGTGTGTCCTTAGTGATTAATTTTGTTTGTGCTTGTTTTTATATATTATTTGAGATTAATGAGATACCTAAAAGATGGAGGGCATTTTTTCCTCAACGAAAAACTTATTACGATGAATGTTTATGATGCCTTAAGATATTAATATCTAGATAATAATGTTAAAAGCTCTGTTGAGATGTGTTCCAATATAACAAGAGTTCGAAAATCATATACCGAACACTGACGGAGAAAAAAACGGCTGGAATTGTTAGTAATTCCAAGCTATATTCGATCACAGGCAGACGAAAAACCTCGTTGGAAGAAGAGATGTAAACTGTAATAAAAGGAGTTGTACATACATTTTATTATGAGAAGCAGATTTCAACCGTCGACAAAATTGTAACCAAAATCAATGAAGATCGGGATTTGCCTGAAATTAAAAGAACTGAGCTCTGGAAATTGCTCAGAGAACTTAATTTTTGTTGGGAAAAACCAGATAGGAAATCTGTTCTTATAGATCGCCCGGAAAATGTCCGTTGATGAAGGAAATATCTCTCTCAAATAAAAGGCAGAGTTGCTGGAAAGAATACAACTTACAAAATGATCGGTGAGAGAGGAATCAATTATAATTAATTTGAGCGAAGATAGATTCACTGACTTTGATGACGAATAAGATACGTAATGTTTACCAGCGTAAACACAATTTATTATTTAAATTTTCTGTAACATATAAAAATTAATGACATTTGAATCCCTTTTTAGTGTTTAATTGTAATTCTGCAGATGGTTTAAGAAATAAATAAACTGGAATATCAAATATCCCAAAAATGTTTTTAATTAATAATAAAATGACCAATAGCCCCAAAAAAATTTTAATATTATATTGACGAATTTATTTTTTTATATATGTTTAACATCTTGTATTTTTGGCAATGGGTATTTTGTAAGTATTTAAATTATAACTTAGCATTTTTTGAGAGAAAAAGGCTACGTTTTAGTCTGAATGTACATAAAACGGTTTCTATGCCAAAATTAAAAATAATAAAACTACAGTTGTGATTTGTGTTAAATATGTCAAAATTATCTATATTTTCTAATATATGTGAATTATTAAAAAATCATAAGAAATAAAATAATATTATTAAAATTTTTATTTTAAGTTTATTACTGAAATAATACTCTATGCCATAAATATTTAGTGATAAAATAGACCTCCTTTTGACGCCTTCCGAAGCCTATGACAAGGATTAAAATCCTTTTTAACACTTCACACATCCAAATATCTATTGCTATCCAACCCAAATAGTCTATTATTATAGATCAGTATTTTTGATTATAAAATTTCTAACCCATTCCTATGAAAAATATATGTATCTAACAGATTTTGCCAAAGACACCGGACTAAAAAACACATAAAAAATGGTAAAAAATGAAAAACTCTCCCTAGTTCTTGAATAAACTATAGTATAAGAGGCAAAATCGGGTCTATTTTCCTGCACTCCAAGCTCTTGGGGGGGGGTCGCCCCCCCCCCTGGATCCGCGCTTGTATATAACCCAACCCTTACCCAAACTCAGTCGAACAATTGTTTTTAATACATATTGCAACTAAAAGTTTCCATTTTTTAAAAAATAAATTCACTAAAAATCATCCGTTGAATATTTTGGTCCAGAAAAAATAGAGCTTATTTAGAACATCAAAGAGTATATTCTCGCTAAATTTCAGCCCAATCGAATCATTTTTGTTGAAGAGAAAAATGAAAAACCGAAATTATATTTTTTCGCGATTTTCTCTGAAAATTTTGAAATAGGGTTAAAAATGTTTAATACAAAATTTATTGCCTATAACTTTTGTCTCTAACTTTTTTTGATAGGTAGCATAATTTTGCTATGAATCGCAAAAAAACATTTTTTACCCCTAAATTTCCACCCATTTCACCCCGATATGGTTCAAATTATTTTTCCTTCATTTTTCGCAATATTTTTTATATTTTTCCGTTATTAGAATACTGTAACGAAATATTTTTTTAGGTCTATTTCGGAGCTAGGAAGACTAAACTATTAATATATTTAAATCCTTATAAAGTGAACGAGTATCGATAAAAAACATAGTTTAAGGACAAATTTTTTTAAAATACGAGATTTGACCGATCCGATCAGTATCAGAAGACGTGAGACACTCTGTGGTTTCCAACTAATTAAAAATTTCGTTCTCATGAAAAATCGTTGGTGTTTATTTTACTTTTTACACTTTTTATCTAGTATTCTAAGTCCGCAACGCTAGTGAAGCGTAACATCGGTCGAGGCTAGCAATACTATCTACTTCTTAGAAAAATAATGAGGTTTCAAAAAAAGCAGCTGGTTCTCCTTTGTTTTAAATTGTAAATATAATACACATCTCGCTGCGGTTTCAAAAGCTTGTAATAAAGGATATCACGCTTTGTTTTACGCTGATTCCTTTTATGTGAACAACGATTAAAATAAATTGATTTTTTGTGCTGTTCAGTCCTAATTTAAGAACATATTTCCAAGAATAATGTTTTGTTTTCGTAAAATAAGATTTATTTTAATATTGGCAAATTGCAAACTATCACGATAAGGTGCCATGACTATACATTAAATATTTTCAATAAATTTAAGATCTTTTAATCCCAGGAGTATCCATTCCAATTATCTTTATTTAAGATGTCGGAATTAATGTAAAGGGTGTTTTTTTTATAGAGGTATAGAACTTTTAAATGGAATAAAACAAAGATGAATTTTTTAAATTGACATGAAATTTACTTTATTCGAAAGATAACCTTCTGGCATTATAATTTAAATATGACTTCTGGCATATGACCGCCATGGCTGGCTCGGACGTAGTCTAATCTGGAGGTCCAATTTTCGATGACTTTTTCCAACATTTGTGGCCGTATATCGGCAATAACGCGGCGAATGTTGTCCTCCAATTGATCAATCGTTTCGGGCTTATCGGCGTAGACTAGCGACTTCACATATCCCCACAGAAAATAGCTTAGCGGCGTTAAGTCGCACGATCTTGGAGGCCAATTCACGGGTTCGAAACGTGAAACTATGTAGTTACCAAACGTTTCCTTCAATAAATCAAATGTGGCACGAGCTGTGTGACATGTTGCGCTGTCTTGTTGAAACCACAGCTCCTGCACATCATGGTTGTTCAATTGATGAACGAAAAAGTCAGTAATAATGGCTCTATAGCGGTCACCATTGACTGTAACGTTCTGACCAGCATCGTTTTTTAAAGAAGTACGGACCAATGATTCCACTAGCCCATAAAGCACACCAAACAGTCAGTTTTTCTGGATGTAACGGTGTCTCAATATACACTTGAGGATTATCATCACTCCAAATACGGCAGTTTTGTTCATTGACGTATCCATTCAAACAAAAGTTTGCTTCATCGCTAAACAAAATTCGCTTATGAAAATCGGGATCAACAGAACAGCAATCTTGTTTTGAGCCTATTCACCGAATCTACGCCTTGTTAGGTGATCGTGTGGCTTCAATTCTTGCACGAGTTGGATTTTGTAAGCACCCAAACACAGATCTTTCCGCAAAATCTTCCATAAAGTAAATGGACACATATCCAATTCCTGTGCACGAAGGTGGATAGACTGATTCAGGTCTTCCTCTACGCTACACTCTACAGCAGCAATGACTTTTTCTGTAAGCACTGTACCACGTCTCTGTGGATGCGTATTATCATTTAGAGTAAACGTGGTGCGAAAACGTTCCATAGTTAATCGAATTAATTGCTCTGATGAACGATTATGTTGACCGTAAAATGGATGTAGTGCGCGATACGTATTTCGAACAGAACCATGAATTTCAAAATAAATCTGTACAATTTGGAAGCGTTGTTCAGGCGTCAGTCTATTCATGTTGAAATGTCAAATCAAACTAAACATAAATCATTTGACAGCTGACAAAATGGCGGCCAGTTAAAAAAGTGTTGCCAACTTAAAGTTCTATACTTCTATAAAAAACACCCTTTAGAAAGTCATATATTTGTAAGGAAAGAAATAGTTTCAAAATACTTAAAAATATTTTCGCCTTTTTTTCTCTTCTTCTTCTTATTCTTGTCGTATTCTAATCTACTCCTCCAGCTTATTATATGTTAGTCTTTTGGACACGAGTTTGGACCAGCAATTCCTTTCAGATCATCATACCATTCTAGTTTAATGCTTCTAATTCTCCTATTCTTTCCATCCTTATCCGGATGCACTGCAAGCGGAATGTGCCTATTTTGCTCACCCTAGATACTTACTCTGTTAGCTTGACTTGCTCTATTATGTGCAGGTTAACCAAGGAATTGGTATGAACTTCGTTTATTTCCAAGCTTTTTAACTGAAAATTTGCTGTCTTTTTCCAGTCTAATGACTAACAATGACATATGTTATATTATACCATTCCCCTTACTCAACCACATACTATGCAATAAAGTTCTTCATCGCAAAGGTTCATTTTGTGTAGCTGAAATTTGACGGCCATGTGTCTAATCATTATACCTATAATAACTCTTAGTTGGATCCAACATGTCTAATTTCGGGTCAGAATTCCCTATAAAAAAACAGTATAATTCAATCTTTGTCTAGTTATCCAGCGATTTTTGATCTTTTGTTTATCGGCTTTTCGTGTCACACATTTTGATATTTCAAGAGCGGGTTTATAACTAATAATTTGAGTCTGAGACCCTTTTCTTACTAATTTATAGGCTTCTCCAATTCTATGTATGTCTTCGTATCTTGAAACCATAGCTTTGTTATTTTTTGCTCATTATAAGTTCACCCTGATATTCCTAAACCAGTCTGGTTGATAACTTTTGTCCTATAAGGGCTTACACTGCTCCATCTTCATGCAAATAAGAATGCCGAATTCGGATTTATTTTCTTTACATACCCTTTGGTTATTGATAAGGCCCCCGTCTGGTATGTTGTAAACGTGGCCTCAGGTCTGTGGTCTGTTCTAATTTCGAACTCAGGACCCTTAATTGTTTACATAATGTTTCACATGAAACTGATAATATATAAATGGTTTAAGAGGATATTCTCATCTATTGACTTTTAAGAGGGTATATTAATCTATACTTTGGAGCTAACTTGTAAAGAAACAACGATTTTTACAAATTTATAACTTATTATCTTTTTTTTCCGGGACTTATCACTTTTTTTCACCAGCAACAGTGGACAAATCGTACACAGAAAACATTAAAATCAAAAAGGATTTATAAGAAGGCTCTATTTTATCTCGCTTCCTCTTTAACATATACTAGGTGAAAATATTCCAAAAAGCTATAGAAGATGTCGACCAAGGTATCAAAATAAATGGAAAAATAGTCAACAACATTCGATACGCCGATGACACTGTCTTCCTTGCCAGTGACATCGATGAACTGAAAAATATTGTAGAAAGAGTGCAAAGAATTAATGACGAGTGTAGACTTCACTTAAATATATCAAGAACAAAGTGGATATTTACAAGTAAAAGTTTTCAATCATTAAGACAACTTACAATAAATCAACTAACAATATAGTTTGTGGAATCTTATATATATCTGGGGACACTGATTAGTACAAAATTATCAGTTGTTATCGATATCGATCGTCAGTAATTGTTTCATCAGATTTTAGCAGTTCGTAATACACACCAGCTTCTTGCATCTTTAAACTTTTTTGGCTGATCTGGACTCGTCTAGTCTTTTGTCTCAAAATCACCAGTTTTGAAGCGTTTAAAACATCTTTCACAAATTTTTTGGGTTAAAACATTTTCACCATAAACCAACAATCGATAACTTTCAGTAGCTGTTTCCTTTAAATGAAAGAAGGTTGTTGAACTTCCTGGTACAAAGTTCGATATTTTCGAACCTATAAAGTATTATGTTTTTTGCGCAACAACAATTGATAATAAACTGGCTTTTGATAACGTATGTTTATCTTTCGAAACGCCATATATGTCATTAATATATAACAAAAAATGGATTTGTGACGCAATCTTCTAGTAAAATCGACATTATTATCGGAAATACGTATTAAATTACGTAAATTAAACAGTTTTTGGTGTATCTAAATCTTTAAAAACTTTTCTACCATACTATATATCTATTCTCAGTACGCTTACGATGAGAAAAATGTCCATACCTACTCACATTTGACCGCCTGCGCTATCTTGCACTTAGTTCAGGTTAAACTCGGTTTAATTATCATGTAATTAAGCGTTGCCTATTAGGTATTCATGCGCTCGCAAGTTGCAAATTGAATAGGCACTACACTTTTAGACTTAATTTGCGGACCTTTAAGTCTTCAAGGAAAAGCGAGTATATGATCTATTGGCCTAATATATATTTTTAAACGCATTAAAATGATTAGTTGCACTCCTTTTTCCACGGTAATAAGCCGACACAATACGATGTCATAAATAGATAATGGCTTTAATACACTTAGACTTAATTTTACAATCAATGCTGACCACAGTATGCCCAATGACTATGCGCTAATCAGTCAAATATTTTATTTATCTTTAACAGCCAGACTCACAAAGAAGGTTTAATACTTAAACCCGATCTAGTTGCCGGGAAAAATATATCTTCTAGTCGGCCAGTTTTGTTTTTCTTATGATATTGTCATAATTTATATTACATATGTCAAAAAATAAATGCTTTTTTAGTGATATTAAGGATAAAAACCTAGCGATAAAATCTTCAAATATATACAAGAAATAGTTGTATCCCGAAAATAAATAACATTTTCCGGTTCAGTAATTAAAAAAAAATGATTTTATTATGTTTCAATTTTTAGGGTTTAAAACTTGCTTGACGTATTGTTGCTCTTGTCACTTTAAATATTGTGCTGTCAATTTAGAATGGTTTTAAGATAAGACTTTGTTGGTGAATTTGGAGGTAAATGTTTTTTTTCCGTTGTTCGAAGTTAAATCCATAGCTACTTAGATTTTAGAAACCCCATCGATTTTTCCGTCCCTGCCATTTTAAAGGGAAAACAATGTAACCGAGACTGGAGAACTTGGAAGATATACAAGAGGTATTTCTAAAGCTTGTTTAGGTATAGTGGATTGTGCTACATAACACACTGGTTTGATTTGGATGTCGAGGTGGTGAAAGTCATCAAAGATATCCAATTACTACTTAGATATATACGTCAGATTTGAAACAAAGGCTGTAAAGAAATTATGAAGCAGGTAAAAGAAAAAAGTGAAGCAAGGAGGAGAAGTTAACAAAAATTAAAGCACTTAAAGAATAATCTGTTTCTTAATTTTTGATATATTAGACTAAAAATGACAATAGGTATGTATTATTCCTTATGGAAAGTAACGAAAAGATTAAAAACCCTATTATGCAAATACCGCCCATTAAAAAAGGGGATAAAAGCTCAGCCAGAACTATTGAATAAAACATGGAATATTTTGTTCACAATATTAAAAGCAATAACCTAAAAACATATGGTTCTAGAAGAAGATATTCGGCGGGATTACATTTGTGATATCAGACGAAATATAACCTGAATCCACAAGCACTTCTTGTATTTTATTTGATAATTGATAACTGAAGAAATCGGTAAGCAATTAATCAGGAAAGAGCCAGCTGACCAATCTAACCAATGCCTCGTTATTGCCAATATATATATATATATATATATATATATATATATATATATATATATATATATATATATATATATATATTTTCCAAAGCTCAGTTCTTTTAATTTCCGGTAAATCCCGATCTTTATTGATTTTAGTTAGAATTTTGTCGCCGGTTGGGATTTGCTTCTCATAATAAAATGTATGTACAACTCCTTTTATTGCAGTTTTCATCTCTTCTTCCAACGAGGTTTTTCGTCTGCCTGTGATCGAATGTGGCTTGGTAGTACTAATAATTCCAGTCGTTCTTTTCTCCTTCAGTATTCGGTATATAGTAGATTTTCCAACTCCTGTCAAGTTAAAACACATCTCAACAGAGCTTTTAACATTATTATCTAGATATTAATATCGTCAGGCATCGTAAACATTAATCGTAATAAGTTCTTCGCTGAGAAAAAAATGCGCTGATTTAACGATTTTGGAATAAATACAGATGTGGAAGCCATATTTTTTGATATCTCACTAATCTCAAATAATATATAAAAACAAGCACAAACAAGATAAATCACTAAGGACACACTGTAAGGTGTACTTTGCTCACTGACAGAAATTAAATTGAACTATCAGAAATTTTCTTGTTGCAGTAAATTTATAAAAGCTTATAATATTTAAATATAATTAGATTTACAGCAGTCCTCAGTTACCTGCGGCACTGGAGCAGGTACATTAGAGGTTTCGGTAACAATTTTATTACTCTCCCTAGTTCTTGAATACCGTATAGGAATGTGTATGCTTGCGATAGCCCCTTCCCCAAGAGCTTTGAATTAAGGAAAATAGACCCGATTCTGCCTCTTATTCTAGAAATGTATATGCTGCTCTCATCCTTCCCCCCTGTCGGCAAATTGTTTTTTCGTGTAATCGCCCCCACCTCTCCAAGAGCTTCAAATTCAGAAAAATAGACCCAACCCTGCCTTTTACACTAGAAATGAGAATGTTGATGGTATCTCCCCCCGCCGACAACTTGCTTTCTCTTGCCATACTGTACTTTTGTGATATCACAGCCTCCCCTCTCCCCCAAAGAGAGAGGATAGATCTGCCCCTGCTTGGATGTATACATCTATTGGTGACTATGTAATTTATTGTTGATGTGGTGTTTGAGAAGATCAATTTATACTGTTATTTATAGTTGAACAAAGTATTGTTGATTCGCATTCATTGAGCTAGCAAAGATCTATCTTCATCTGTCCATTATCATTGAGTACATTTTTATTAAACCTTTGTTTAACTCCCGGGACCATTTCACTACCAACACGTGCTTTAAAATCTCTCAGAATTATTAATTGTTGGTTCTGCGGACAGGATTCAATAATAACCTGCAGTTGGCTGAAACACATTTCTCGTTCGTTTCTTCGGTTTATTGTCATCGGGAGAATATTTCGATACTAGAGTTAATTTTTGGTCACCAATAATTTATATTCATGGCTGAAATATTTAGAACAAAAAGATTCAAACATGATAATGTAAAAACATATTGCCACCCACTCAATTCATTTACTTGAGTTGACTTTTCATTTATTACCATTCACTAACCATGAAATCATGGACGTTCGTAAAAAAAACTACTTTATAAATAAAATCCATCTTCTCCACGTTACTTTTTCTCATTGGATGAAACCAGCTACTTCATAAATTATTTTTAAATTACTATAATTTACCTAACAATATTAATAAGTTAAACAAAGAAAGCGTACATTGCTAACTGTAAAACAATCAATTAAATGTTATTACAAGTTTGGACAGTCATCGCATTCAATCTAAACACAATAGGTAGGAAATACCTAATAGAGTCTAATAAGCACTTCGATGCATTCCCAGCAATTTTTGCAGTATCTTTAACTTTGGCTTTATTGTTCCGATCTACGGAAGAAAATTTTCTTGTTTATCCTTTTTTAATTCGATGTTATTTAAAATTTGCATTTTATAGATAAATTGCTGACATGAAGTTATATTCATCAATGTAATTAATGTATTGTGTCAATTTTTTGTATGTTTTCTATGCTTACTACAGGAGATGGAAGGATGCAGTTTGTCCCACTCTACTATTTTTTGTAAAACTTTCATTGCCGCAAACCAAATTTTCATAACTTTTTTAGTTTGTGATATACAGAGTGATTCTTCGGGAACTTTATCGATTAATTGTGGGAAAACTATAATTAGAAAGAAACTGAAAATTTGATAGTATACTAAAGTGTATGAGGGACAGCCGCTTAAAATATTTTTAAGATGGCGGCACTTCCGGTTATACAGGAAGTAGATGTCAACTTGCTCATTTTAAATGGAATACCCTATATATTATTCCATTTTTGATTTCTACGTAAAATTATAGACATATTTCATGTATAATGTTTTATACTTAAGTTTTACCGTTTTGGACATATTTAAATTTTTATGGCAAAAATGACGTTTGCGGACCAAAACTTAATTTGGGTTAGTTTTCCTGTAGACGAATATTGATTTTAGTAGTCTTTTTATGATACTTTGGAAATTATTAATACAGAGTGGTCAAAAAAGAAGAATAATATTTATATTTGAAAAATCGTCAAAAGTCAATTTTTTTTCAAATAGAAAACAACTATTTTTATAATTTTATCATATTAAGCCTTAAAAATAAGGATAACTTTGTATAAGGTTATGTATTTTAAAAATTTGTGGTTTTTAAAATATTGACAATTCAACATTTTTCTATTGTCAAATGCTATACTGCTTTTAAGTTTTGTTATTAGTTGGCCATGACGACGAAGCGTGGCGAAAATAAAACAACCGAACCCTAAAAAATTGTCACTATTTCTTTTCATTTGACACTCATTAATAATAATCATGCCGGGGTGATTAAATTACACGCACGAAGATTATTTATTAACCTTTTTTATTATTAATGGAGAAAGTGATAGATTTCAAGAACATGTCATACATTCGCTATCTGATATCCACAGATACAGAAACCAACACCACCAACTGTTAAAAGGATTATAGAAAACTTCAAGAACTTTTGATCCATAAAAGCAAAAAGAAATAGAAATAAACCAGTTGTTAATAATGAAAATATTGAAACCACAATTTTAGGATATTTATCCACATATCCGAGAATATTTACAAGGCAAGTAGCATTAGAGAAACACAATTTTCATCCCTATGTATATTCCAAAGTACATTTAAAAGGCACTGATTTTCCACGAAGAGTAGAGTTCTGTCAATTTATTTTACTTCGGCCACAAGAAAATGTTGATTTCTTTGGATAATATTATTTGGTCGGACGAAGCCAAACTAAAAAAAAAATGGATTGTTTAATCGACGCAATTCCCACTATCAGAGCAACTTAAACCTACATCAATTTAGAGAATTAAATTTTCAAGGGTCTTTGCAGTTTAACATGCATTGTGGCTATAAGAAATGACGGCGGCGTCGCCCTAGAACTCTACCAAGATAATCTGAATGGTAAGTTAGCCATTTTTGAAGACTTCTTGAGAAATTTGGAAGTGAACTATTTAGATAACTTGCCGCTGGCTGATCATAGAAATATATTTTATCAACATGATGATGCGCCTCCACATAATAGTCATTAAGTTAACAATCATCTGCAAAACTTGTTTTATGATCAACAGATAGTCAAGAATGGGCACATCTTTGGCCACCCCGCTCCCCCGACCTAACAGTACTTGATTTTTTTATGGGACACTAAAGTGAAAACCTCTGTATTTTTGATAATAACTCCAATGCCCTTAAAAATGTCGAAAATGGGACAACCTGTACGTG
Source organism: Diaprepes abbreviatus (assembly GCA_034092305.1). NCBI lineage: Eukaryota > Metazoa > Arthropoda > Insecta > Coleoptera > Curculionidae > Diaprepes > Diaprepes abbreviatus. The sequence continues at coordinate 1,784,944 of JASJET010000175.1, forward strand.
TTTTTGTGCATTCCGAAAACAAGTGAGATTTTTGTGCCCAGCTACTTAATGAAAGAAAAAGGAGAGAGAGAGAGGGGGGGGGGGGTAGTTTAGAAGACTTAATCCCTATTTCATCTTTGTGACTGGTTTCACTTTGACGAGTCCGACTATTTTTTTATCTACAAAAATTCTCGTATACACTGTGTTTTTCCACGCGGGAAATAGAAAATTTCCCCAGAACCAAACAGGAAAAATGGCACATAAAATTTGTTGGACAATATAACCTCTTGAGTTGCTTGGAAGCAATAGGACTTAATCCGTACCTGTCTTCGATCATACCCTAGATTTAAACAATGGATTAGTTTGAAGGCTGTTTATGGTCGGTGGGGGAGACGCTTTTTTGATGTTTGACAGACATAAACATGTTTATTTATCTTTTCTTTCAGTTTAATTGCTTGTCGTGACTTTTTTCGGTGTTTTTAAGTATTAGAAATTACTATAAATGCGAATAACAATAATAATAATAATAATAATTTAGGCAACCATTCATAGTTTATATATTCAGAATTGACGTACCGCTTATCATATGATACTCGTTTAAATAATGCAATTAGAAAAGGATAGCATAAAATCGGTATGTGTATACCAAGAAATTAAATATCTACTGTTTATCGACACTTTGTTAAATATAATAAAAATGTTACGTTATTCAGCATTCAAACAACTTGGCCTTAGTTCTGACGTTTTGCTAATTCTACAGGGGTATGTTTGAAAGTACCTGTATACATATACTGTCCTAGAATTAAATATATATTTCGTTTTCTTTTTAAATATTTAAAACTAATGGTTTACAAATAAGACGAGACTGATGCTCTTTTTAGACGACCCTGTATACTTGGTCCGTATCTGTATACATATACTGTCATAGAAATAAATATTTCATTTCATTTTTAAATACCTAAAATCAATGTTTTACAAATAAGACAAGATCACTGCTCTTGTTAGAAGACCCTGTATACATTAAATACACCGTATTTGTCTAAGTCAACGCCTTCTAAGAACTTTATCAATGCCGCGCATTAGACCGATTAAAATCCATAACAGTAATTAGAGAGAACTCCGGAATTTTTCTCGATATGCCTATTAAATTGAATTGTTGTGTACCGATTTAAAAGTGTAATCTCAAAGCTTACCGGCGTTATATTAAGTATAAAATATTCGAAAACAAAAATCATTACAAAAATTGATCGAACCAAAACCTGACAGTTTCGGTTACCAGACTTGTAGGCCTGTCCGAAGTAATGGATGGTCACGAAAAAATGTCATCTTATTATCTTCGGATACTTTTTTATAATCGATCATTTTTTATATTGTCAATAAATTACTTAATGTGGTTTTAATTTTAAACATGATTATTAAGATTAAAAAGTAAACTATGAGGTATGTATTTCTTGATTACCTTTATCGGTTAATTAATTATCATTAGTGTGAAAATTGGGAAAATCGGATTAAAAATAAACAAGGTGGAATTTATTTTCACACCAAACGATTTTATACTTGATTACTAACAGCATGTCAATAAATTCAAAATTTAACTTAAAAGGAAATATATTATCAAGCTACGGGGTAAATATCAGTTTAAATATATATATATATATATATATATATATATATATATATATATATATATATATATATATATATATATATATATATATATATATATGAAGTAAAATGCGAACAGTAAATGCAAACTTCATTCCATCATATCCTTTCCATGTTAGAGGTTGCACAGTTTGAATAAATTGGTACAGAAACCAATTTATCCTATTCCACCACCATCGAGATGATGGCCTACCTGTACCACCATACTGAGAAGAAAGTCAAAACTAACCCTCCCCGCCACAGTGATACGGCAGAGGTACATGTTTCGTCTCTACTAGACTCATCAGGGTACCGACATGCACCTGTCTGTGCAAAAGACAGATCGGAAGGAAGTATGCAACACTGAACGCGGCTTCGCCGACCTCCCGCCGGATGGCGTATATACGTTTATGCGGCTTTCACGGATTCCTCCGTGTGAGATGCAATAGCAGTGGATATATCACACGGAGGAATCCGTGAAAGCCGCATGAACATATATACGCCATCCGGCGGGAGGTCGGCGAAGCCGCGTTCAGTGTTGCATACTTCCTTCCGATCTGTCTTTTGCACAGACAAGTGCATGTCGGTACCCTGATGAGTCTAGTAGAGACGAAACATGTACCTCTGCCGTATCACTGTGGCGGGGAGGGTTAGTTTTGACTTTCTTCTCGGTATGGTGGTACAGCTAGGCCATCATCTCGATGGTGGTGGAATAGGATAAATTGGTTTCTGTACCAATTTATTCAAACTGTGCAACCTCTAACATGGAAAGGATATGATGGAACGAAGTTTGCATTTACTGTTCGCATTTTACTTCATTAATTCACGGAGTTGCATATAGTTGTACGTTTGCTGAATGTGATTTCAGCACTACAACGGCATAATGTGGATATATCCACTGCTATTGCATCTCACACGGAGGAATCCGTGAAAGCCGCATAAACAAATATACGCCATCCGGCGGGAGGTCGGCGAAGCCGCGTTCAGTGTTGCATACTTCCTTCCGATCTGTCTTTTGCACAGACAGGTGCATGTCGGTACCCTGATGAGTCTAGTAGAGATGAAACATGTATCTCTGCCGTGTCACTGTGACGGGGAGGGTAAGTTTTGACTTTCTTCTCGGTATGGTGGTACAGGTAGGCCATTATCTCGATGGTGGTGGAATAGGATAAATTGCGTTTTATAACAATTTATTCTAACTGTGCAACCTCTAACACAAAAAGGATATGATGGAGAGAAGTTTACATTTACTGTTCGCATTTTACTTCATATATATATATATATATATATATATATATATATATATATATATATATATATATATATATACTTAAATTCTAATGGTGCGCCGGTAAAATTACTTCATTAAATCAAATTATTCAAAAAACCGAAAATAAATGGTTAAGAAATTGTTATTAGTTAAATTCTTTTGAAATTTTCATTTTTCTATTCGCTATTTTTGCTTAAAATTACTCGCTTGGTAGTTTTTGAGGTTGTAGAGTGCGAATATGTATTGAGAATTTTAATTTTCCAATATCCAAGATGGCGGATTCAAAATGGGCGGACTATATTTTTTAAAGCTAATATTTTGTTCTGCAAATAATTACTTGGAAGGTTTTGGGGTCGCTGAGTACGAATTTGTAATAAGAATTTCAGTTTTTCAATATCGAAGATGGCGGATTCAAAATTGGCGGACCTTATTTTTTTTAAAAAAACTAATATTCTGCTCTGAAGATGCTTACTCGGGGGGTTTTGGGACCACTAAGTACGTTTTGAGAATTTAATTTTTTTCAATTTCCAAGATGGCGGATTCAAAATAGGCGAACCTTAATTTTTTAAAAGCTAAGTATTTGCTCTAAAAATTCTTATTTTGTGATTTTTGGAGTTGTCAGGAAGTTGCCAAAAGAATTTAGCATCTCATTTCCTATTTTTTTTTGTTTTTTTTATATTAATTCTTAAGCAAATTACCGTAAATGTCAATGGATTAACAAAAACTCGCCTAAGAGCTAAAATAAAACAACTGAATCAAGAATTGCTCGGATATTAATTTTAAGAACTCTAGATCAAAATTTATCCACAATATGCTACTGTCTTTATATCATTGTAGGTTTTGCGCTCTAACTTTTTGACATCTTGATATGAGAATGTCGATACATTACAATCTTTAGAATATCTTTTGTAGCCATTTTTTTTTTTGCTAATGGGTATAAAACAAGTGTGTTTTGAATTTCTGGAACTGGTGGAGCAGGATCAAATCTTCTGTTCAAAAATTTTTTTGTCCTTTGGAGATTCTTATAAGACAGTACACGAATAGTTTTGAAATCTTTCTTAGCCTAGTCAGTAATTTTTTCTCTGAGCGACCCCAAAGGGTCTTAAAAAATACCGTTTAAAAAGATTAAGGTCCGCCATTTTCAATCCGCCATAGTGGATATTGAAAAATTAAAATTCTCATTACAGATTTGTGCTCAGCGCCTCAAAAACCCCCGAATATTTATTTCCAGAGATAATTATTATCGTTAAAAGAATTATGGTCAACCATTTTGAATCCGCCATAGTGGATATTGAAAAATTAAAATTCTCATTACAGATTTGTGCTCAGCGCCTCAAAAACCCCGAATATTTATTTCCAGAGATAATTATTAGCGTTAAAAGAATTATGGTCCACCATTTTGAATCCGCCATCTTGGATATTAGAATATTAAAATTCTCATTACATATTTGCACTCTGCGACTTCAAAAACTTGTTGGTGAGTAATTTTAAGCAGAAATAGCGAAGAGAAAAGTGACAGCTTCAAAGGGATTTAACCAATAATAATTTTTCACCATTTATTTTCTGTTTTTTGAAATTTTCAGAACTGTGATTTAATAAAGTAATTTTGTCGTACATTATTCGAAAGCTTGCACTTTTCTGATAGGGGCGAAATTTTCCATATGGGCTAAAAATTATATTTAGAAAAACTTATTCTAATAACTTTTTTCGATAATTTGAGATATAACACCACTTTTGATTTTTTTTTGGAAAAAATTAAAATTTGATGTAACTACTATTTTTTTAACTAATTTTCATCTCGATCGAGGCAGAAATTGATGCAAAAGTCAAATTTAGAATAAAGCTATTAATAAAAAAAAAATCCCATATGATCTGGACTTTACTGGTCACACTGTATATGACATGTCATTGACCAAATATATGTGGCATGCATTGATCAAATATGTGACTAAATAAGTAAACTAAACGATGGCTAATAAAGTTGATTCATATTCTTTAAACATTTTTTTTTATTTAATATTTTCCTTAGCGTCCTGATTTTACCCCACTTCCCCCATTTTACAAATTACGTGAGATGCCACTCAGCACTTCGGATAGCTACACCTCAAAAATCATTGTTATCTAGAATAATTTTTGCAAATTTATGAATAATCCCATTACTATAAAACACATTAT